>CAWUHW010000040.1:0-402697 GCA_963922195.1 Panagrolaimus sp. PS1159
AAGCAGTGGTATCAACGCAGAGTACTAAGTTCTCTTGTTGTTATGTATACTGGGTGATGTAAGATATATCGATTGCTTTGGATGTTTTGCTCATAGATGTTATTAGATGGTATTTTGAGTTTAAAGGTGGAAAGATATGTGTATTGGAAATATTTACCTCAAGCAAACACATCCCGGGTGGAATGGAGATTTTTCTTTCATGAAAGCAATGCATTTATCAATTAGCAGAATATGAGGTAAACGTATTATTCACGTATAGAATGATCAAAGAATTACAGCATACCAAAAAAATGAATTTGCTTTGTGATAATCTTTGTATCTTTCATAAGCTTTAATTGATGGAAAATGAACTGTTGTTCTACTGTAAATCTTATCAAATTGTAACTTTTTTGCAAAAATTATTCTTTGGTAAACATGGAAAGTGAGCTTTCTGCAGAAAAAAGTCAACATAATCCGCAAATTAATATCCGACAATCTAAAGAGAAAGATAACTCAACAAAAGCATCCCCCAAAGCAAAAACACGAAGCTATGAATCTTTATTACTACTGTGAATAAATACAAAAAATAACAATAACAAAAACAGTAAAAAACCTAAAAAAGCATGAATAACACCAATGGTGTTTCGTCCTTTAGTTTGGACACCATTGGTAAACGAAAAAGATGGCCATATGTGGGGACTGACTGGACTCTTCAGCAAACACCAGTCCCTCGGCCAAACAAACCACCCTATCTCCAACACTATTATTCCAAGCCATCCATGTGGCACCAGCAACACCATTCGAAGCCATCCATCTGGCACCAGCAACATCATTTGAAGCCATTCATGTGGCACCAGCAACACCATCGATCCATATTCAATAGCACCACGAAACAATCGACCTATAAATATATGAAATTAGTACCGTTAAAAACAAAAAATGAAACTAAACTAACCTGCATTAGCTAAACTCACCTTCTATTCGCTGCTCCCAAGATCATTTATGGAGATAGTAGTCTAAAAAAAGCTAAAAAATATATATGCAAGGAAAAAAACGTTAAAAACACTTTTTTAGCGACAAAAATGATAAAAAAAAACATAATCATTAGCATAAATACATGTAACACGCGGTAAAAAAACAAGTTACAATAAAAAATTAAAATTAAACGTAATATTCGTTGATATTTAATTAAAAAAATATATTTACAAAAGTATTATCAATATCTTTTTTAGTATTAAAAAAAATTAAACCCGAAGAAAAAAGGTTCTCGAACGGAAAACCCTGATTTTCAATTTCTCACGTTTTGGCGGTTTTTTTCAAAAAATATTTCGCAATGCATCAAGTTACGAATCTCCTTTAATTGAAAAATTCATTGAAAAATCATCAAATTACAAGCTTTTAGTAATTTTAGGTATTTAAAAAACAGAATTAACAAAATTACGTTTCCGCGAAATCAAAGAGAAACTTCCCTCTTTTTTCGATTTCCCAGGAAATCGACAACCCTGTTCAAAATACTTCAAATGACTTAATATTTTTTCGTTTTATTATTCTGATTACATTATTTTCAAACTTTTCGCCAAAAATTCGACGTGCACGTGGCGCAGTGGATAGCGCGCAAGGCTTCGAACCTTGAGGTTGCAGGTTCGATCCCTGTCGTGCTCGAAATATTTTTTGCTTTTTTAAAAATTCAAAAGTTTTTAAGAATTTTTTAAACTTTAATTTTTTTGGATTGCATCATTTATGAAAATAGTTTTAAAAATTATAACATTTATTCGAAAGATATCCGTTTTGCCAATTAATATATATTCACATTTAATAATGCATCACAAGAAAAAATACTATAATACACATTTTTTAAAAAATAATAGAAAACTTTAGAAGGTTAAAATCAATGTGAATTAAAAATATATATGTTTATATTGCACAAGTTTTTATTTTATTAATTAGCAGTTTTTTTATATTAATATTATTAACAAACTGTGCTTGCAAGTGTACACCCGTGTATCCATTGTATTACACGAGCATTCTTTTCAATCATTGACACCGGTTTTGATGCAACATTTTTGTTTGTTTTTTGTTGCTGTTCTTCTGCATCACTTTCATTACAATCTTTGCTTTTTTGCTGTTTCTCAATTTCATCATCATTTGTTTCTAATTGCACTTTGATATCAGTAATAGATGTAAAATTTGAGTCAACAGATGATATACCTTGAGATTGAACATCTTCAGTATCATTCACTTTTGGTTCTGTTACAGAATCGGAAGTAATTGAAGTTAAACCACACCGATCAAAAAATTTATTAATTATTTTAAGATCATGATTTTTATTTGAAAGAATAGGTTTCGGTGCAATGGGGGGAGGGATTGTTGGTCGAATAATTGCTTGTTCTTGGGGGAAATTTCTGAAAAAAACGACACTTATTAATTATGAAATATATATATTTGCAGTACATTTTATGTGCACCTGAACAACTATCCCAACGTTTAATTCGTTCTTCAAAATCTTTATCAACATGTTTAATTGCACATTCATCAATTTCAATTTCGGATTCAAAAATACTGCAATCATGTGCACCAGAATCTTTTGAAGCTGTTGGAGAAGATAAAATATGTTTATTAATTGTATTTTGTGTTTGAAATTCAGTAACAGATGGATTTGAAAGTGACGTTCCTGAAGCAGTTCCGGCACCGGAAGTCGTTCCAGGAGAATGAAAGCTGCTTAAACGTGATGGGGTAACTGATGATTGACTTCTCATTACTTTAAATGCAGAATCTGGAGATCTTATTGGAATTGGCTTTATCCTAAAATTAAAGAATTGATTTAAAATTTTTCTTTTTAAAACATACAATTTTGGTAATGTTGTAATTTGACCAGAATTTTTTGCTCCAACAACAGTTATACTAAGTTGATGGGGTTTTACAGGAATACGAATTCTATGTGGGATATGTTTAATTGGTTGAAGCTTCGTAGATGTCAATGGGCCATACCATGAAGATGTCATTAAATCTTCAGTTTTTGATGGATAATTTAATGCAGAATATGGTTCAAATGATGAACAGCAGATACTATTATTCATGAGATTTGGAGTGCTTAAAGCATTGGATAAAGTATTATTTATTGAATTTTTAGATGATGAAATTGATTCAAAGGGAATAAAATTTGATGGGGAATGATATGATGTTGTCATTGCAATTCGTTGACGGGGTGGAGGAATTGGTCGAGGACTATTCTTTTGTAGCGATCGTCGGGGAGGTGGAATTGGTCGTGGTGGTAATTCAGGATTCGTTGAAGTTGAAGCAATAATTTCAGGTTGAATTTGAAGCCTAAAAAAGATTTTTACATTAGTAATAAAATTTATTATAGTAAATACACACATTTGTTTTTCTCGAATTTTTTCACTTTTTGGTGGACGAGGTGGTGTTCGAATAACTGGTTCAAAGGCGCTTGTGGCACTTGTTGTAAATGATTGCATTCGATTTGGAAGTTCCGTTGAACCAGTTATACAAAAAGCCGTGCCAAATGTCGTTGGAGAACAAAAACTTTGTGTTACTCGAAGTGCAGTTGATGGAATTGGATATTTTACGGATGGCTGTTTACGCAATTCATATACAATTTGTTCCATTTCTTCTTCACTTGGAGATTTAAATAGTCGTGGAGTTGAGAGATCTATACTACCATTTAATTAAAAATAAAAATTCGCAATAAATTTTTTTTCTCAAAAAACTCACCTATTTTATTTTCTTTTAACTCTCTGGTTTTAACGTAATACTTTTTTGTTTCTTCTAAAATTTCTGCAGCAGATTTGCCATCGTAAATAGAATCCACTAACATTGTCGTTGTTGTTGCAGCAAACAAAAGCAAGAAAAAAAATGAATTCTCTCTTTTTTTCTTTCTTTGCCAAAATTGCCTCCTACTTTTTTTTCACACGTTTTTGTCTAAAATAAGGACAAATTTCACTCAAAAAAATTTGTACGTTATTTATTTGAGCGTGAAATCGGTGTATTACGTTATATATAATAATTTTCAGAGACAAGTTTTGAATATGAGCCATAAAAAATCTCTCTTTTAAAAAATCACGGTTAATAAATGATTATTAAAAAGATAATAACAGGGTTTTGGGGGGAGAAAATGAAAGAGGGAGCAAAATAGCCTTTAAAAAAGGGTTAAATGGGTGTAAATAATGGTTCTGAACAAATAAAATTATATAATTTTAGGGGGATAAATTGTAAAAGTGCAAAACTTGTTTAAAGTTTTGAAGGTGAATGGACAGTAAACTTTGAAATTTATAAGCTAGCATAAAAACATATTACTTTTTTTTCTCGTTTTGCAAATCAAGTTTTTGTTTACTACATAAAAGTGTATATACACACTTATTTAGCTTTGAAAAAAATACTAATGAAGCGCGAAAACACAAAGCAGGAAGAAAAAAGGAAATTTGCATAAACAAATGACGGAACTGATGCTGCATTCTCTCTCTCTCTCATTGACAGTTATGAGAAACGAAAAAAGAAACAATACTTTTATTTTATTCGGTCTTTCTTTTTATTTTGTATAACAAAAAGACAGCGTTTGTCAAAACGGATTTGGCAGATCGCATTGCTGCTGCCCGCCGACTAAACTGTTTCCGCTCTTTAAAGTATACAAATGAAAAAAGGGGAATAAAGATGGGAACAAATGTCACAATCATTTTTTTAAAAAAACTATTACATAACAAAATGGAAAATTTAGTTATTGTTTTTGTATTTTCACTTCTTCTTCTTCTTTGCTTTCTGAGGGCCAAAACCATTGAATGAATAAATAAATGATTCCCAAGTGAATAACAAAGAAGTCATAAAACAAGCAAAAAAAAAGATGAGGGTGGAAAATATAAAAATAGAAAGGAAGAAGAATAAGAAACTATCAAGCAACACTTGAGAAGATTCACTTTAAAAAAAGATGTCGCAAAATGATTAATATTCTTTTTTATATTTTCAGGAAAAATAAAGACACAAATTTGAGGATGCGCGCAATTGAACATTTTTCGCATAGTCCATCATATATTTAAATTTTTGAAGGAAAAAATTTAAAATTAACGTTTGAGAAATATAGCGCAATCTTATTAGTTTTACAATGATTAGGTCAAAAAAATATGAAGTTATGACAATAAAAAAAGAGATTTTTGAAGGAATAAAAGATGCGATGGTGATTGCGAGAAAGAGAGAGAGAAGAAGATGCCGAATATTATCAGTAATGCCTTTTATTTCTTCCCGCAATTCAAAAATATATGGGCGCAAAAACCGGAGCATTTTTCATATCTATTCCTTTTTTAAAAACATAAATATTTTAGGTGATGAACGGCTGCCGCAGGGTTGGGATTAATAACAGCAATCACTTATTTATTTTTGAAAAAAAGGGATAAAAGAGAGAAAAAGAGATATGACAAAAAAGGAAAAGAAAAAGGTTATAATACTTTGCAAACTTTTGCAATTCAGTTTTCTCAAAAACCTTTAATCAATTGATTATTAAATGGAAAATAGGACTAGTTTTCCGGAAAAAAAGAAATGATTCAAAAGTCCCCCCTTCTATAACTAATACATTAAAAAATGACTTTTTTTTCGTTTATTTTTTGATCGCATAAAAATTGGAAAGGAAAAAGTCAAATTTGAACGAAGCTTATTGCGCAGTTGAATTCGAGCATGCAACAGATCTTTTTGCCTCAGGCGGTCACCAACCAAACAACTCTCTCTCTCTTCTCTTTCTACCAGTCAGGCCAAGATAGTATTGCTTCCTCAAAAAGAGAAAAGGTTTAAAAGAATTTGTCTTTTTGAAAATCTGTTAAAAGGCAATTGATTTTTAGCCCCATCATTTTCCAGATTAGGTAAAATGTATAAAAAAGAAACACAGTTTCCAGAAAACATTTTTGAAAAATATATTTGTAAAAAACTGCTGTTTTTTATGGTTTAAAAAGACAAAAAAGGTGCAAGAAAAAAAATCTTGAAAAAATCTTTTTTCGTGTTTCAAAGAAGGGGGTGCTTCACCCGTTCCTACTTTTTCTTCTTCTTTTTTCCGTAAAAATTATATCATCAAAAAATTAGCGTTAAAAAATGAAACTTTACAAGTTGAAATTCTATCAAAAAAAGAAATGACTCAGAGAAAAAAAGGAACAAAAATGTATTGAGGAAAAATGCGTTTTTAAAAAAATTCAAAAGACTGTTTTAACATATTTAAAAAAAACGAAAATGGTCAAGAAAAATTTCAAGCCGTTTTTGTATAAAAACTATTTTTTAATGAAAAAAAAACTTTTGCTTTTGATGAAAGCATTTTTGTCCAACTCCGAAAAGTATCTCTCTCTCTTTCTTGTAAATGCTTTTAAAAATGATAGTAGAATGAAAACAATGAACATGATGTCATTGAAATTGGTCATTAAAAATAAGTATCAAAATGAAACCAAAAGATACTTTTAAAAAAAGCGTATAAAAATCGGCTTTTAATTATCTGGGACATATTTTTGTTTCGAAGACATAAGAAAAAAAATATATGACAAAATATTTGGCTCTGTTACACTGGTCAAGGAAAAAAAATAAGGGCAACAGATGGGTGGAAAAGGTCATTCAAAAATCGTTTTTTTTTAACAGATCAAAAAAGCTATTTTAAAAGTTATGGAAAAATTTTTTTCAAATATGCGGAACAAATAGATTTTTTTCCAGGAAAATTTCTGTCTACAAAAAGCATTGATGCAAAACATAAAAAAAAGTTTTTTTTTCACACTGAATTCAGCTCTGACCTCATCAAAAAAGGTCATAACAAAAAGAACACAAAATAATGGCCGTAAAACAGTTACACAGGGTGTGCTGTTATTCCTATATACATATTATTGCATCTTTTTCTATCTCTTTCAAGGTTTATATTAAGGAAGAAAAAATGCAAGAAAAAAATCTGCGAATATAAAATGGATGGGATATTACAAGGATATTTGAAAAAAAAAGCAAATCAAAAAAAATAACAGACATGGTTCCTTTAATATTTTTTTTTCATTCTTGCAAAAATAAAATTCATTCAAAAATGATTTATCTCTTAAAAAACATTTTTTCTTTCTTTTACGAAAAATGAATGAAAAATAACACGTTCAATCACGAAGTTGTCTTGTTCTTTTCTTTTTTTGAGATTATCGACACTTGGTTTGGGATCTGTGTTTTTACTTCATTTTAGACGTAAAAATCTTTTTAAATTCAACTCAAATAATCTTATCACAATATTTACAAACCTAAAGGGATAATCTGTTGTGTGCTTGTAACGAAAAAAAAGGATAAACATTTGTTTCGTTTAAAATTAACGGCTAAAGTAACCTTAAGATTAATGGCGTATCGGCAAATCCTAAAGAAACTCAAACTAAAAAAACTGTATTAATGATAGTCAAAAAAATAAAGGCATTTTTCATTGTTCATTTTGCAGAAGAAAAATTTTTTTTAATTTAAGTGGTACTTAAAATTAAAGTGGAATAAAAAAAGAAGGAGAAGCTTTAAAGTTAATTGTGCATGGTTATCAAATTTTGAAAAAAAGCGACCCATCTTAAAAGAAATAAACAAAATAATTTCTTTGACAAAATGGGACTTTTTTCATTTCCAAATATTTGTTCAAGCGTTTGACAATTTTTAAAAAAAAATGTGGAGACGATTATCATTGAAAAAAATGATTTCTTTTTTTTTAAATCTCTTCCGAGACAAAAGGGACAACAACAAAAAAACTAATTTGCTTGGAAGAGATTAAAAAGAAAAAACTCTTTGTATCAAAAAAGACACCGGTGGTGGTCATCATTTAAAAAAAAGAGAAGGATATCGGACAGGCGTAACTAACCTTTTTTAAAGATTTAAGCGAAATAAAACTAATCTGCACATTTTTTTTGCAGGTCGCAGGGCGATTTGATTAATGGGTTAATCGAATGTATATACAACAAAGACACAAATGTCCTCATGTCAAAATTGAGAAAAGATATATAAATCTGCCGATTAATCGGCTAGTATTTTAAACGTTTAGTAATTATCAAAAAAATGGTACGAAAACGTAGAAAAAAAATTTAGTGAAAAAAAAGTAAAGTTTCAAAAAAATTTGTTTAAAAAATGTATCAAAAGGTTGAAGAAGAAGAAAAAAAAGTGAGAAGAAAGGGGAAATAAAAAAAAGCTTAAAAATAAGAACTTCTAAAGCTTCACATGCGCCTTCTTCAACAAACAAAAAAATATATAATATATTTCAAGAGAAGGAACGACTCACTGCTGTTGATAAGCAAAATAAAAAAAAAAGAAATCATGTATTTTTCTGTAAATACTGAGAGATGACTAAAAAAAGGGGAGAAGTCGGCATTCGTCTTTTAAACTAGTATTTTTAAATATATATTTAGTTTTACTCAATTATAATTGTATGAATATAAAAAACAACTATTGCTTTTCAATTGCATTCTTTCAAGTATCCCCTCCTTCAAGTGATTTAGTTAATATGGATGATTTAACACAATACACCTTATTATTATTATTTGCACATATAAGGTGAGAGGGAAAAAAAGGAGGGGGAAAAGATCATACAACCGGATCGTTGTTGATAGAACACTCTTTTTTGTTCATATGTATTTTCCCTTCCTGAAAAATGGAGGGAAGGCTTTTGATTTCCTGTATATATGAGAGATATTTGAAGCAAATGCGACAAATTTCATAGTTTTCAAAAAAATAAATAAATAAACAGCCAATCATTTGCACAAATATTAAAATCGGTGACAAAGCGATTGAAACCGGTATATTATTATGAAAAGTGTGTGCGCGAGAAACCGTCAATTGACTTCTTTTTTGTCATTTTTTTTCAAATAATAATAATAATTTGAAAAAGAGGCGTTTATGACGGAAAAAAATAAAGCCTTCCTTCTTCTGTATTTTCTCTTTTATTCCACGATAAATACAGTTATGCCCTAAATGCTGCTAGAAAGATTCTTTTTCATTGAATCAAAATAATTCAGGAAAAAAAACTTGAAAAAAAATTGTGATGGTGAAATCATAAGGTAAGCAATGTAAACGAATGAGAGACTTATTTTTGTATGCCTTGTCTCTAATTTCAATAAATAAATAAAAAAAAGGTATGAAAAGGTGATGCAAAAAAAAAGAAGTAAGTTGTTATTTACAGAAATAAAAAGAAGAATGAAAAGTGGGAAAGTGAAAAGAAGATATAAATATTTGATATTGCGCACAAAAATGAGGATATATTGTTGTGTCTGTTGCTGCTGAAAACGATGATGATGCTATTAACACAACAATAAAAAAAAGGCTTGAAATTGATTTGATTGACGCAAGAAAAAAAGATAAAAAAAGAGGGATTGAATTAAATTAAAGCTTTGTTCAAAAATAAATAAAAGCAACAAGGAAAAGCAATCTTCAGAAAAAAGAAGCAGATTCAATAAAAAAGAAAGAATTGCACTTAAAAGTTTGAATCGACAACTTTTCAAGGATCTTTCATTTTTTTCAGGCAGTCTTTCTGTGTTAGTTTTTTTAATATATAACAAAAAAGTGCGTTACTCAATTCATTTGTCAATCATTTCTCAAGAAAGGTGAGAATAATTGTGGCAAATTTTCAAGGTTAAATTTGGGCAAGATTTTTTTTAAAAGTGGTGTTTTTATTGATGTTTTCTTTTTCTAGACTTTTTTTAAAACTTTTAAGAAGAGATAATTGATATTTTGAAAGAGTATAGACAGTTTTGAAACTTAATCCTATGTTTCTTCAAACAAGTTTCTGGATTTTTTACTGATGTTTTACAAAAGATATTTTAAAAATATACAATACATTAAAAAAATGGAATCTAAAAGCAGACATGTTGAACATAACTGCTTATATATTTGAATACGATAAAAAATTATAATTAAAACAAAAAACGCATTTACAAAAAAAATTATGAACACATTAATTTAATTTTTACAATTATTAATTAATGATGAGTTGCTGCATTTTGTAATTTTTAAAAATACGGCTGCTGAAAAAAATTTAGATGGCCATGTCACATGGCCCATGTGTCTGTCGATTCAACGGCGTTGACAGCGACCTTTGTTTTTTTTGTTCGGAGTTTCATTAATCAATTGAAAAATTTTTAAACAAAAACATTTAATACAATACTTTCGTACAATATTTAAAATTTCATTCCAAACACTCGCAGCGAGTGATACGACTAGCGGCTAAAAAATTTTTGATAAAAATTTTTATTTAGCCGTTTAATCAAAAAAATTTTATCTATCAAATTTTATTAAAATTTTAAAAAAAGATATCAATACAAATTTATTGTTTCCTTTTATAAAATACAAAAATATACATGAAAAATTTACATATAAATGAAAATACAATAATTAAAAAGTAAACTTACAACTTTTCCATCATTTCCAATCAATCGGCAATCACCACCTGGAAATGAATATCCACCATCAGGAAGTTGTAGAGCAACATGTGGGCCTTCAACTAAAAAAAATAAATACATTAAATGCAAAAGATTTTAAAAAAAACATACCAGCAGAATGTCGATGATTTGGACAACGAGGAAATTGATCTTTTACTGTTGAAAGTGTTTCCTTTACCATATTCCAAGTGCAAATGTAGAAGAGACAAAAAGTAGACGAAAGCAACAACGACGTTGCGCGTTTTTGATAAATGAATGAATGAATTTTATTGTCATTGTTTTGATTATATCAAAATGAATGTCATTTGTGACTGTGAATTTTTATATATTCAAATTTTTTGAAACAAAATGTAAAATATTTATAAACACGGTGTTGTGATAGCATTGCACAAGTCGACAAATTTTTAAAAAAAAGTCATCGCAAAAAAGAAGAGTTCCCTGCGAGACAATTTTTTAATTTTTTGAGCCCTTTTTTGATGAAAAAACCCGTGAATCTTCATAGTTTTCTTCTGAAGCCGTATGAATTTTTTTAATGTATTTTTCGATAGCGTTGAAAATCTTCCAGTGAGATACCACTTTTCTTTTGTTTTCTTTCCTTACAAAAAAGAAACCCAAATTATGAATGAATGAAATTAAACGATTTCTGTAAAATGGATAAAATATAAGAGCCCCCCCCCCTAAAAAATGTTATTAATAGATGAATCTGGGACCAAAAATATTTTGTTCATTTTTTTTTCTTCTCGAGAAATCGAAGGATGTGTAACAGGTTTTTCAAAGTTTTGAAAACCATAAAACTGTCCAAATAAAAATATACAATACATTAAAAAAATGGAATCTAAAAGCAGACATGTTGAACTTAACTGCTTATATATTTGAATACGATAAAAAATTATAATTAAAACAGAAAACGCATTTACAAAAAAAATTATGAACACATTAATTTAATTTTTAAAATTATTAATTAATGATGAGTTGCTGCTTGAACTCTGCTATTTTTTCTATCACCAGTATTCGTGTTTGTAATAGTAATATTTTGAATCCTTGTATCTCCTTCCATTGAAACAATATCTTTTCCAAATAATGTTTGAGTAATTCCATTTAGTTGTCTACGGAAAGCTGTTCTGTAATCTTTGCTGAAAAAGAAGTCAATTTGTTTCTAAGCCCTTTGTATCATGACATTTTTTACCTAAAATAATACAGAACAAAATAATTTGAACTGCAAGCAATATTTACAGGGAGTCCAGCATAAGCAGCAATAAACCATGCACTTATTGGATCGGTACCAGTTGCACGAAGATAAACTTGAATTAAAGCCATGTGTTGCGACTCATACGAAAAACTGCCAGGTTTCTCGCAAAGAAAAAAAAAATTTGTTTGCTGATTTTTTTTCAAAATGTTTTTTTGTACCATTTTCCCGCGCTTTGCCTGCAAAACCCTGGCAGCTTTTCGTATGAGTCGCAACACATGGCTTTAAGCCATTAATTGACCAACCAACTAAAACAACCATTGCAAGAACAAATAATGATTTGAAAATGCGTCGTGCCACACGACTCGTGTGGCATCCGATGCTTCTACAAAAAATATTTATTTGAAATTGTAAAATCATTTGTTCTTTCACTTGTATTCAATTTTAAAGCAATCCAAACAATAATATAGCAGCCAATTGTTGAAAAATTACAAATAATACAAAATGTAAACCATGTTTGTCCCACTCCACCGGGCATTGCATCAACAATAAAACATGGAGTTTGAAAGAATGGTGTAACAGCCATACCAATATAAATTTGAACAAGCATAAAAGCATTAAAAACAATAATTATTCCAAATAGTGCCGCAATGTAAAACGTTTTATTGATAATTCGATGTCTATAAAAGATTACGACATTATATTTAAATTTTGAAGGGAAAATATTTACTTTGCAGGAAAAACGACACTAAAAAACCGATCAAAAGCAATAAAGAATGACATAATTAAACCAAAATTTAGGCCAATTATTGGAATCGTATTGACAAAAACACAGGTTTGAAGATATGTAAATGTTTGGCCAGAAAACATTAAATATAGCATATAGAAATGTGAAAATTGATGAACAGAATCTCCAATTGCTCCAACAGAAAGTAAAATGCCGCATGTTCCATGAAGCTGTCTGAAAAAAACAGATGGAATTTATAAAACAAAATTTTTGCAACTTACTTATGTCGAAATGTACAATATGCAACAGAAACATTACCATATAGCCCAAAAAGCAATAAAAATAAATATGCGGCGATGCATGGCATAATTTCTTTAATAATGCCATGATCCTTGAAAAGCTCGTAAAACTAAAACTTTCATTTATCTATTTTGACATTTCTATGAAAAACTTACAGAGAGTAATACAGGGCTATTATCTTCTGTCACAGTCAAAGACGAAAGAGGTGTTGTAACTTCAACTTCAACAATTCCCAACGTTCTCCAAGACATTTTTTCTTTAGTAATGACAAAATTATTAAAGAACCTAACCTTTGACAAAATGTTTATCAACGTGTTGATGAGAAAGTCTCAAGAAAAAAAAATATTAAAACAGAATTTAAGCATCAACCCATTTTTAAATATTTTTTTAAAACCAACATTCAAGATTCGCACGATCTATTTTAGGAAGGATATAGGAAAGCATAACACAATTTACACTGTTTGAGCCAAGAAAGATTTTTGTGAACCATAAGATTCTTGGTTGATTATTAAATTAAATGCAAAAACATTTTTAGTTCACATGTATATTTGGTCTTTGCTTCCAAATGGAAAAAAAAATTTAAAATAAGGCTTTCTTAGAATTTTTGAACTTTTTTTATGTTAATTTTCATTTTTTGCAGGTTAAATACTGCAAACATCTTTATATGCAAAATTTATGCTTTCTCTTTTGGAAAAAGATAAAAAAACGTTGCAATAAAAAGAAACAATATAAAATTTTGTATATCTTATGCTTGGATTGTTCAGGAATTTTCTAATCAAGTGTGGTAAAACTAATTTTGTTCATAAAATACGTTCATCAATAAAAAACGATTTAGAAAAATTCATGTATCTAACTTAAAATTTGTTTTGGTTTGCGTCCATCTTTTTTATTTGAAAAAATTTGGAAAAAGTTGTTTTATTTCGTAAAACAAAATCTTAAACACAGTATTTGCAAGATTCAGAAACTTCAAAAATTTTTCTTTGTTGATGATCAAAATCTTCCATTTTTTTTTGAAATTATCATTTACGTGTAAAATTCAACGTACTCAAATAAAAATTTATTAAAATCAAATAAAAACGTTTTCAGATTTTTGAAATAAAAAAAAATTCTATTAAAAATTCAAGATTTTACACAAAAAAATTTATAACAGTGCAAATGCAATTTTAAATTAATTTCAATGACTAAAAATGAAATAAAATTTAAAAATTAATGAGAAGTTTTTTTTGTAGGATTTATGTTACTGGGGTTACTGTAGACGTCCATCTATTTGTAGTTGTAATTTTTTGTATTCTCGCATTGTCATCAAGTGCAACAAGATCACATTTAATGATTGCCATTGAAAAACTATTAATTTGCTTTTTAAAAGCAATACGGTAGTCTTTGCTAAAATTATATTCTTATATATTATTCCAAATAATGTTTTTTTTATGAAAATTTAAATATTTACCTAAATGCAAATAAAACAAAATAATTACAACTACATGCCACATTAACTGGTAATCCTGCATAAAAGCCCGTGTACCAATATGTAATCGGTGCAGCTTGTAAGGCTCTTAAACAAACTTGAATGCAAGCATTTATTGCCCATCCAACAAAAACCATTGCTGTAATTGCTGCTAAAGATTTAAACATTCTTCGAGTGGCATCAGAAGCCGAGCTAGTTTTGAACTTTAAAAATATTCCAACAATAATATAGCATGCTACGGTAGCGCAATTTGTAATTAAACAAATTGTAAACCATGTTTGACCAACACCACCGGGCATTGCATCAGTTATAAGACACGTTGTTGGAGTATTTGGTGATTGGAGCATTGCTAAATAAATCATTACAAGACATATGAGACAATATACTGATACAATAATTAAATATAATGAAATATAAGCAGTTTTATTTATTACACGATGGCTGAAAATATGAATACTAAAATTTAAAATAAGGCAAAAACGATAGTTTACCGAGCAGGAAAGAGAACACTCATTAATCGATCAACACCAATAAAAAATGTCATAAATAATCCAACAGTAAGTCCAATGATTGGAATGGTGTTTACCAAAACGCAAGTTTGAAGATCAGTAAATGTTTTACCAGAAAACATTAAATATGCTAAATAAAAATGTGATAACTGATGTAGAGTGTCGGCGATTGACCCAACAGATAACAAAAAACCACATGTCCCCCAAAGTTGCCTAAATTAAATAAATATTGACAATTTTTATTTATTTAGTTAAAATATTTAGGATAACACAAAGATAAAACCATATATTTCCAGGTGTTGATGGCATGGCATCAACAATTGAACAACCAGATGGCCTAAAGTTTTCAAGTAATTAGTGTAGAAAGGAATAAATAAAGTTTACTCTTTTGGATTTTTCAAAGCAAAATCATAGGTAAAATACAATAAAATAATATTATATCCCATACAAATTATCATCATAAAAATCATGTATTGATTGCTATTCATTGTTCGATGTCTTCCAGGAAGCATTACACTATAAACTCTATCAATTCCAATAAGCAAAATTAGAATAATTCCAAAATTTAATCCACTTAATGCAAATGTTTGTAAATAAACACATAATCTCAGAGGGATAAAATTGATTCCAGTAAAAAATATAAAGGCTTGTATAAATTGCGATGTTCCATGAATTGAGTCTGCAGCTGCAGATATGGCCAAAAGATAATTGCATGTACCATGTAAGGATCGAGTTTTCCATGTTGCAACAACAATATTTCCATTACACCAAAATCCGATAATAACACATGCAAGAATAGCAAACAGGGCTGGAGCAACAGGCCAAATTACACCGTAATTTTTATATTTTTCATAAAACTGAATTTAAAATTATACGATTAAAAAAATGCATTTATAAAGGCTTACCGGATTTCCAGGATTTATCCATGGTTCTGTCGTTGCAATTACAGTCGAAATTATCGTTGACGATGTTAAATTTGACATTTTTTAAACAAATAAAATTTTTTATTTGTTAAAAAAATGTATTATTTAAATATATTCCAATTTTTCAAGGTTAAACTTTTATGAACCCGATGTTTATGTTTATTTCATTTCTGAATCACATGAACAAAAAGATTAAAGCACAAATTTTATTTCACACAGTTTTCTACGTATAAATTTTTTTAGAACATACAATTTTGCAAAAATTAAAAAATATTTTATTTTCAGTTACAGTATACAAAAAATTACACACATGTTGCAAAAACGTTAAAAGTTAATTTTATGTTATAGTGAATGTTGTTCGACGATGTTGTACAAATGTCGGACCAATTGATCCTTCAGTCATATTAAAAATTACTTTCTTTGAAAACATTCGAAAAATATAATTTAAATATTTTATAAAAACAATTTGATAATCATAACTAAATTTTAATAAAATGAAATAATTTGCTGCACATGCAATATTAACAAAGCTTCCAAAATATACTGATAAAATATATGCAAGTCGTTGGGATAAATTTAAATATGGGATACAAATTCTAAAAATTGCATTAACTGTCCAACCAAAAAATATTGTAATCATAATAAAGACAATTGCTTTAAAAAGTTTTCTTGTTGGATTATAAATATTTGTTTTGTATTTAACCAAAATTCCAACAATTATATAACAAACAATTGTTGCAAAATTTAATGTAATACATGAAATGAACCAAACATCACTAGAATATCCACCCAAGACATCAGGAACTGAACATTTGGTTTTTCTACAAAAAATTAAAATTAATTTTGAAACTTTGTACCTTGTTTTTTTACTCCATTGGATTTCGTAGCGCAAAATCGTATACTGTAAAAAATATGATTAAATTAAAAGTCGCATTTATAGAAAAAAATGCAAAAAAATAAATTTTTTTGTCACATTTTCTATGAAATGTTGGAAAAAGAACACTAAACAATCTATCAATGCCAATGATAAAAACTGTAATCATTCCAGAATTAAGTCCAAAAAATGGTAAAGTGTTAAAATATACACAATACATTCTTGGAATATAATCAATTCCGAAAAAGAGGATATAACCATGAAGAAAATGTGAGCATTGATGTAAGCTATCACAGAAGGCATTGAAAGCTAAAAGATAATTGCACGTGCCATGAAGGGATCTGTAAACCGTATTTGTTTAATTTCTTTAATTGTGTTTTTTTTTATTGTTTACTTTGTTTTCCAGGTTGCGATTAAAATGTTTGTTGTGCCAAAAAAGCTGATTAACGTTAGAATAATTGTAAATGCGTGGCCTGGGAAAGCTTCCCAAATAAAGCCATTGAGAAAATACTAAAACAAGGATATTTATATTCTAAGCAACACAAAAAAAGAATTTACCACGGTCTCATTTGATGAAATTTTCTGGAGGTCAGCTGACATTTTTTGATCATTTGCTGAGGTAATCCGAAGCTTTAATTAATATTTAAGGTTCAATTCGTTCAAGAAAAACAAAAGGTTAAAAATACAAAATAAAAAAAAAAAGAAATGGCAAAAGAGATGGCAAAAAAAAAGTAACTGTTTCTAAAATTTAATCATAGGGAACATAAAAAGTATTTTAAAATTACATAATTTAATAAAAATAGCACCTGTAATTACGTGAATTTCATGCTTTTTATTTTGTTGCCAAAAGTCAGTCACAAACATATATTTTTTAAGATCCGCCTTTATTTATTGTATGGTAAATTTTAAATTTCTCTACAGAACAATAATAACTATGTTAAATTTATAGCTAAAATATTTGTAAAGGTTCAAAAAAAACCAGGTTGTCTTGCTTTTTTTTGTAATTTTATTTAACAAAATTTTTTAACTACTTGGGTTTTTAAACTGTGAATGTTCAAAGCGCAATAATAAAATTTTAAAATTATTTATTTAAAAATCAAATATTTTTTTAAAAGAAGAAAAAACAAAAATTAAGCCACATTTGACACAATTTGCACCAAAAAAAACAATAAAAAAATAAAATTAATAAAAGAAACAGATATAATGCTTTTGAAATTTTTCTTTTTTTTTCTTTGCTGCTATCAAAATTTTTACAAAATCTGGAATGGCACCATCAGCGTTATTATTATTATTATTATTATCAGGATAAACAATATCAAATATATATAAAACAATGAAGATATAAAATATATAATTTGACGGCAAATAAACTAGAGAAGGAATGAGAGACAGGTTTGAGCTGTGATAAAAAAGGCGCAAAATTCCCGCAAAATATTTTCACAAAATGCAATGTTTTTTAGAGTGATAAAACACCACGATATGGGCCTTGCATTTTTAAATACTAAAAAATATAATTTAAAAAGATTTAAAAGTATGTGTGTTTTTACCTGAATGACAAGGGAAGGTCCACCTTCAGTGATATCATGTGGGATTTGCGACAGCGGGCATCTTTCAATAGACATTATTTCAAGCGATGAACATAATGCTAGTTCAAATGGTAAATTATGAAGATTTGCATTATCATTGAGATATAAGCTTTTCAAATTTTCCAAATGACCTTAAAAAATTTGTGTTATTCCATAAAAGGAGTATTAAAATTAACATACCAATTTCTTCAGGAATAATTGTAAGTAAATTTTCACCAACTCGTAAATCACTTAAATTTTGTAAATTTCTAAAAAAGCAAGCTACCATTTTAAATTTAGTTAGTTTTGTATATCCACTTACCCAATAGTCCTTGGTAAACTTGTCAATTTATTTGATTGTACCCATAATTTTGTTAAGCTTGTTAAAAATCCGATATCACTTGGAATTGCTTCAAGTTCATTCTCTTCTAAATCTAATTCCCGTAATTTTTTTAATGATCCAATTTGTGAAGGCAATTTTCTTAAGCGATTTGTGCTTAAAACAAGTACTTCCAAATTAATTAATTTATCAATTTCAACTGGAAGTTCAGTGAGTTCATTATTTGATACATTTAATTCTGTTAAACTTGTCCATGAACCAAAATCAAGGGGTAGCGAAGTTAGCTCATTCTCTTTCAAATTTAATTTTGTTAATCCAAGTGCTTTTGAAAAAATTCCAAATGGAATTTTTGAAATATAATTATGTTCCACATTAACCGTCTAAAAATAATAGAATGTTTTTTAAAAGAAAAAGCATAAACAAAACAACATACCACTGCAGATTCAAACTGGTTTGGTCCACCATATGGAAAATTGGATAACTGGTTTCGGCTAAGATTTATTGTTTTTAAATGTGGTAAAGCTGCAAGAATTCCTTCAGGTAGAGTATGCAATTTATTACTTTCAACAATAAATTCATCCAAATGTATGCAATTTGTTAATGAAATTGGAAGTTCTGCAAGATGATTATATCGAATTCCAAGACGTTTAAGATTAATCAATTTTCCAATTGATGTTGGCAAAGATGTTAATTCATTATGCTGTAGATCAAGTTGAGTTAGCTGTTTACATTCTCCAATTTCAGATGGTAAAGATTTTAAATGATTTCCTGATATTAATAGAATTGAAAGTGAAGTAAGTCCACCAATTTCGGGTGGTAAATCAGTAATTTTATTTTCTCTTAAATCAATCATTTTTAGCTTCTTTAAATTTTGAATATCTGGTGAAATATAAGAAACTTTATTGTATCGAAGCCATAAAGTTTCAACAGATTCTAATTTGAAAATAACTTGTGGAATTTGCTAAACATAAATATCTTTTTTAAAAAATTATTTTAAAATTCAAAAACTTACTTCGCATAATTTATTATGTCTTAAATCCAATGTTGAAAGATTTTTTAAATTTACAAGAGTATCCGGTAAACTTGATAAATTGTTTTCAGAAAGTCCTAATAATTTTAAATTTACTAATGTTCCAATTTCAGGTGGAAGAGTTGAAAGTTTATTTTTGTATAAAAATAATTCAGTTAATTGTGTCAAATCTTTTATTGCAGGTGGAATGGCCGTTAAATCCGATGAATTTAAATCTAATCGATGATCACTATTTTCACGACATTTTCGTAATTCTCTTGCAACATCCTAAAAAGATTACAGTAATTAATAAAAGTCAATGTTTTCGTTACAAGAATTTTTTTGGCATCTTTTTTTATTTTAAAAACCCCCATAAAAGCTTTTTTCTATTCTCACCCTTCTTTGTTTATCATCTGATGTTGAAATTGCAGATCGTTCATGCATGGAACTGCGATATTTGCCTCGAGCGAAATTCGTAAATCGACCTAATATTGCACTAGGTGATTTACTTCTGGTTGGGGGAGCTCCTGACCCTTCTTTAATATTTCCATTATTTGAAGTTTTAGCGCATGGTCGAAATTCAAATTCTGTGTTACCATTTACGCTTGTTCCCGGCGCATTGCCGTTCGTCGTTGAATCCATTCCTCCTCGATTTCTCGGTAAAGACCGATGACGACGATGGTGGGATTATGCACCTGAATTTAATTGAAAGGTTGTTGTTTGATAAGTTGTTTCTTCTTCTTCCTTCTTTGCAACTGTATTAGATTTGAATGGTCCCCAAAATACCGATGAAAAAGATTTCTTTCTTCCTCGTTGCTGTTGTTGGTGCTGCTGTTGCTTAATAACAGAATCAGGAGATGGACAAAACAAAGCTTTTTGAAAACAAAGCGTAATAGTATCCGGTAAACGCGTAGAAGTTCCCGCAAGAATATTTAAAGCAGAATTATTAGCAGTGGAAGGAACGTATGCTGAAGAATTTTGATTCGAAGACGATGAATCAGAAGTGCCAATGTCGCAATGCAGGGGCGGCTTTCGAGCCCGCAGCGACCTGGACAGCGGCTTCCGACGTCTGTCCAGCTTTTTTTAAGAAGTCGTCAAGTGACGGAGTAGGAATAGAAAAAAAATAATAAAGACAAGAAGTTGATTAAGTACAGCCTTTTGAAACAAAAGAAAAATTATCTCTCTCTCTCTCACAAAATATAAACACACCGTCAAAGTTTGCTGCTAAAAGTGAAAATGGTAGAAAAAAAAGGATAGAATAAAAAAGTTTTTGAAACGCGCTGCAAGAGATGGAAAAAAATCATTAAAAAATGTTTTGTGTACGTAGTAGGGTTAAAATTATTTTGTGTATTAGGCCCCCATATTATTATTCAAAGCAATAAAGTAATGATTTGCGGTTTTTTGATTCATTTTGAAAGAAGGTTTACTTTAAAGCGTGAAAAAAAGTATTTTTAATTGAACGTACACGCCCAGGGTAGAAGAAAAAGAAGAAGAAAATTGAATGATGGCGCCATGAAACAAGAAAGAAGTATGATACTACTATTAATGATCAAGTGAGCAAAAATATATTTTTTGAAGGTGAGAAGAAAATAACAGGAAAAAATGAAAGAAATGAATCTACCAAAGACAAAAAGTTGCGGTAAAAAAAGGAAAAGAAATGCATGAAAAACGGTTCAAGGTGACAAAAATTGAAATATATTAAGACGAGACTTTTTTTCTCCTTCTTCTTCTTTCTTCTATTGATTTGTGATCCAGCTGTTACTGACTGTTCTACTGCCTCTTTTTATTTCTTCTTCTTCTATGTTGCACTTATTGACAAGGTGAAGGAAGAGTCAACTTTAAAAAAAAAGTGACGTGAAAAGAAATGATGTAAAAGAAATTGAACACAAAAGAGAGAAAATGAGGAAAATATAGCTTTGCTTGCATTGTATAAAAATTGATTACTTGCAATCAGCAAAACAAAAAATGTCTCTGCTGCAATTTTGAAACAAAAAGAAATGTGCTGATCAGATTCTTATGATTCATCAAAGCTTAAAAGATAAAAACTTTCAATTTTTTTTCTTTAAATGAATAAAACTAGTTTTCTTCTTCTTCTACTTCTTGGGAAATGCTGTTTGTTCTAGGTCATCCTCCTTTTTCAGTTTGTGGACTACTTTCTCAAATTTTTTTATTGCTCCCCTGTATGCCATTGTGAATACAAACATTGCAGAAGAAAAAAGAAAAGAGAAAAATTCTAATAAGCAAAAAAAATATTTAAGTGGAGCTTCTTGAATCTATGAAAGTAAACAGTAAAAAAGATTTTTAAACAAAAAAACCATTTTAAAATACTAATTAAGCTTTGTTGTTTTTTCTTTTAAAAGGGAAACCATAAATTTTTTTTAACAAAAATTTTTTATTGCATTTCGTTCATTCTTTTTCAAAAAACAATATTGATAAGATTGCGCAAAAGTAAGTAAGTATCTTCAATTTTTCTTTCGCAGTAAACAACATTTACCAAAAAACAATAATCTATCTCTTTTTGCTTTCCTATAATTTTTTTCCCTTTTCTTTTCTGAAGAAATTTGACAAAAAAGTTTCAACTGACGATATATATGTACATATTGGGGACATCTTTAAGCCTTAAAAAATGTGCTGCTTCTTCTATTTTCTTATATATTTTTTGGAGGTTCTTTTTTAGGATGCTTCTGTCAGTCGTAGTTTTTAACAGCCAAAGGCTCCCAAAAACAATGTTTTATGAAGTATATGAGACGAAAAAAAAACGGACATAGAGGATTTGGCACAAAAAAAGCTCTTTCACTTTTTTTTCCTCTCTTTCAAGTTTGATATTGAATGACATCCGAAGCCAATGTCCGCATTCCGTTTCACGGAAACAAGAAAATAACTATTTAAAAAGTTAAAACATTTTTTAAATGTTTTGGAACGTGAAATTTAATGGAGGAATGGAGAAAGAGAGAGAGAAGAATTGTTTCAAAAATACTTGAAACTCAAGGGGGTTAAAGCGGAAGGACCGTTCTTCGAGAACACAAAACATGTTACAAGACAAAAGAAGAAAAAAACAGCTATAGCTAAATACAAAAAAAAGAAATTACTTTTAAAAAACCTTCAATTTCCAAAAAAAGATAGCTTTTTATTGACCAAGTGAAAGAAGAAAAAAACGAGTGCCCAAGGAAGAATGAATAAAGCTTAAAAAAAGAAAATTGCAACAACATTACCCCCCTTGTTTTGTGTTTCTCAAGCTGCCACTTAAAATACTAATTGCGGCAAAGAAAAAAGCAAAATTTATCGAAGAAAGCAAAAAAAATGCGCATTATCTTTCTTTTATTCATTCATTTTTTCCCTTTTATCCACAAAAAAAGAAGGTGAAGATTTTCTAACCGAAAATTTCGATACAAAATTAAAATATTTTTTTAACCGAACAGAGCAGCTGTTATATGTCTTGAGTTTATAGTCTGACTTAGAAAAACAAAAAAAAAACTTTTAAGAAGATATAGGTTATTGATTTAAAGGAAATGAAAGAGAGAAAAAAATGCAGATCGGAAAAAGCTGACTTTATTAAAGCCTCAAAGAAGCAAGCAAAATGAAAGCGTTTCTTTTTAAATGCATTTTTAGCAGCATCTGTTTCAAGTTTTTTTTTTGAAAAGCTAAGAAGGTGCCATTAAGATCAACAATAAAAACGACTCTTTTTACAAGCCAATTGAAGCATAATTTTATGATTATAATCGCTAATCTCATCCTTATGTGAAAAAAGAAAGAAAAGTAAAACTTAAAAAACAATTCAAAATATTTGTAAGGAAAAAGGGAAAAAAAATCTAGAAAGAAAAGTCGACACAATTTGATAAAAACGTAACAGAAAAAAAGAGGAGAAAAAAACAAGAAGAAGAAGATGTTGCCGATTGTCATGGGGGGCACAACGGCGGGCATTGCCGCAACATTTTCTGGTAAAAAAAAAACAGAAAGCTTTCGGCAGAAATTCAATCAAAAACTTCTTAAAAAAGCGGACGTCGAATTTAATTTTAGGGGGTGCATGCGCCAGTAAACCGACTCTTACGCAAGTGAATCTCTTCGCTCAATGTTCCACTTTTTTTTCTATCTATTTTTTTTCTGCTAAAGATAGGAAGCAGAAAAAAATTCTAACTAACTAAAAATAAAGGAGCTACTACAATTTTACTGATAAGATTTTAAAAACATTAAAAAGATCTTAAAAGTTTTCTTTTTTCACGAAAGAAAAACATTTTTTGAATATAAAAAACAAGGAGGGCCGCCGCCATTTTCAATGCTTTCTTGAAATAAAAAAAATAGCAAAAAAATTAAAACCGAGAAAGTTAAGTATGGATTCCCTTCTTATATATTTTTTTTGCAAGAGAACATCTAAAAGTTGTCTAAAAATGCAATGGAATATCTCCCAAATGACCGATAAATTATTATTTTTCTTCAAATTTTAAAATTCTTTTTAACGAAAAAAACCGTATTCAAAATTATTTTTTAAAGATAAATTTAAAGTTTAAGAAAAAAGCCTGTAAATAATGAAAGCTTGAAATCAGAAAATGAAGAGGTAAGTTTACTTTTACTTGATTGTGGGAAGATTTTGTTTTTAAGTGGAAAAAAGCTATGAAAGAGATAAAAACGAATTATTTAAGTTTTCAGTATTTGAAAAATATCCAGGAAAAAAAGCTAATCTTTGGAAATATTCAAGAGATTGAATGAGTTATATTAAACTTTTAAATATATAAAGTTTTCAAACAAATAAAGAAAGGAAGTAAAAGCGATATATTTTTTGATTAAAATCTCTTGAAAAAAAATAACGCTTTAACCAACAAAGGCTGATTAATTAAAAGTTAATGTTTTAAAGTGACTGAAAAATAATGGCAATAAAAGATTTGCTTTTCTACCTAAAAACAAATGAATCAATAATGACCCTTTGGAAATTCATATCAGCTAACACTGAACGCCCTCCCAAAATCAACTGCTGTAAAAACAGCCGTCATCAACTGTTTTGGAGGTTTTTTTTGCTCAAAAGCTTTCTTTTTAAATGCAAGCTTTTAAGGTGTCAAAATATATAATGATGGATAATAAACTTTCACACACAAAAAAAAACATCAACATTATTCTTGTAAAATAAACTAAAAATCGTGTAAACCTCCCATATTTCAAAAAAAAGATGCCAAAAAATTAATTATATAAAAATATTAAAACTTACCAATCTTCTGTTGGAATTTATTTTTTGTTTTGTTTTTCCTCGAACACCCGTAAAATGTACTTTATCTTGTCCGGGTCGATCCACAACCGTAACCCTTCTTCCACTATCCGGAACATTCATAGCAAAATTTCCACGCGGAGACCTTGAAAATTCTGGTGTCCTCTGAAAAATGGGATAAATGTTCGTTTAAAATATGTCAGCAAAAAGCTCTTTTTTTGTTCAGTTTTTTTTAATTGCACTTGGTGCCACCAATTAAGGCAAAACTCTAGAATTTCCATTTTTGTTCCTTCTTTTTTTTATAAAAAAAAGTCTTTTTAGATTACAGAAAAAAAAGATGGAGAACATTTTCTATTTTTAAATGTAAATAAAAGCAACGAAAAGATAAACCTCGATTAAACTAGGCATTGATGAATTTTTATTACAGTCATCTGTTCTATCATTTCCTGTATATTCATACGCCGATACACAAGACACTGAAGAAATTGAACCAGCTCTTGAAGACATTCTGGATGAAGGTAAAGATAGCCGGCGAAGTGATGATACATAAATTCCAGAAATATGAGCAAAAAGGCCTCGACGGGTTCTCAATGGTTGTTGAAAACCATTTCTTGGACTTCCATGTGGATTTGGAGTATAAAGGCTTTCACGCCTTGAACCATTTGAATGTTCTAATTGATGATCAGATGATAATCGACGAAACCATGCCGCTGCAGCAGCCATTGAATAAAGGGGGGAGAAAGGCTTTTATATTTAACTATAAAAAATCAAACAATGAAAAGATTCAATTCCAACGCGGAAAATAACTACAAAAAGAATAGAGTAACTATGGTGAAGCCTTGGCAAAAAAGAGAAAATTCAATTTAAAGAGAACTTTTAAAAAACAAGGATTTGCATAAAAAACAAAAGTTGAAAAAAATGCTTTTAAAAGTTAGTTTATTGCAAATTTGCCAAAAAAGGAAAAAGGGCGCAATTGTGGGTAAACTTTGTTTTTCGCTTTTTTTGCCAGACTCACTAAATTAAATGCAAAAACAAAAAAGTGTTCTACTTTTTTTGGTCAAAAAAGCAGCACTGTTTTTTAAAAAATACCAGAATGGAAATGAAAAATGTGATGAAAAAAAAGCTTCATCAAAAAAATATATTTTTATTTGAAATTTTTTAAAGTTAAAGTGAAAGAAAGCAACACGCGAATAACTAAAAAAGAAAAAGAAACAACAACAACGAAATAAGGATGATACATAAAATAAAAAAAAGAGTTTTTTTCAGATTTTTGTTTTATCTTTTAATGAGTTTTAAAAATATATATATATAACTGAATATAAGTTATTTTGGCAAATGATTATCGACAACATCTTTTTTTTTTAATTTCTGACGACAAAGAATTTGCATGAAAATAAAAGAAGCGGAAACAACATTGCATAATTATATTACATGTAAAAATAGTAACATTTTTCGTTTTCATTCTTAAAAAAGGTGATAAAAGGCAGAGAAAAAACGTGAGTAATCTATTTCCTATAGAAAGAATAATAAGAAAAAATGGCTTTAAAATCCTCTATTAGAATTACTTAAGACAAAAAAAGGAAGCAAGCAACTTTTTGATCTCCTATAGAAAACACTTTCTTAAGTGTAACTATTTTTAATCCAAGAAAAAAAAATTCTGAGACCTTTTTAGGCATTTTTCTTGAAATATTAAATTTCAAAAGTAAGACATCTTTGTTTTTTTTGTAATAGAAGGGTCCTGAAAGAATTCTTTTTGTTTTTATTTTACCCAAGGCCAGACGACAATATTTTTTAATGGCAAACGTTTCAAATTTCACTTTCATTTTTTGAAGCTGAGAAAAGAATTCAGTGTTCTCAGGAGAAAAACAAAATAAAAATGAACAACTAAAAAGTGAAAAAAGGAGCGGTGATCATTTCATTTTTTACTCAAAAATAAAGAAATCAACTAAAATATTTAAACCATTCCAAAAAAAATGAGTAAAATTGACTGTCTGCGCTGATGCATCAAAATATTTCATAAAAAATTTTTTTTACAAAAAACCTATGTTTTTATCTTCACTTCTGACATATAAAAAATAAGTAAAATAAAAAGTAGCATACCACATTTGATGATTCATGATTATTACGTTTAGTTTTAATTAAAATATTTGAAATGAATTTTCCAATTCCACAAAAACATTTTGATGGCAAACATGAACAATCAAAAAACAAAATATCAGAATAATCATCAATGTCATAATCTTCTTCTTCACTATTGCTTATATCGTCATCATTAACAAAATTTAATTCATTTCTAATTTTTTCAATATCATTCATATTTATTAATTGATAAATTTCATTATTTATTATATTATCCATTGAAAATTGGTTACTATTACGTTTTGAAAATGGCGAAATTGATATTTTTGGAGTTGTAATGGGAAGAAATTGATGTTGAACAACAATTTAAACTACTAACAATTGTCGAGAATAATGTATAAAGCTCAACAGACATTTTTAACTCATCAACAAAAAAAACGAGAAAAAGATCTGGAATGTCCACCTTGTTGTCGTATGTCAAAAAAAAAGTTCTCTGTTACCGCAAAAACAAAAAGAAAGATGATTGAGAGGTGTTCGTTTTTTTTCAGCTTAAAACGTGAAAAATGAATCCCCTTTAAAAAGAGATTAAATGCTAAATGACCAAAAAAATAAAAATTAAGAAATGCCTTCCATTTAACTGAAAAAAGATAAAACAGATCCAATTTTGATGCATAAGCGTCACATCTTAAAATCCTTTATTAATCTTTCAAAGAAATATTAAAAATATTTTATTACTAAAAATGGAGAAAAAAGAAAGACTATATTTGGCGCAGTTTTGTGCCTTTTTAATATATCACTAAAATCCGGATTGTCTCATTTTTAGAAAAAAAAGGGATTCAAAGGTCAAATTCTATGCTTTTTATCAAAAAAAATCCTTAAAAAAGAATTTTAAAATAAAGTCAAGGCTTTCATTTTTTTTAAATGAAAGAACTACGGTAAAGCCATATTCAAAAGAAAAAAAAGAGGGTCAAAGATTGCTAATCACTAAAAAAACAAATTATTAATTCTCAAGAGAGAGAATGAGTGAGGGAGAGAGAGAGACTAAATAGACTGCAACAATATTGCAACACAAAAAAAAAGATTGCAACAGGAGAAGATAAAAAAAAAAGAACTGCCATAACCACATCAAAGAGGGGATGTCAAAGTTTAAGAATCCCTTTCTTCAATCTTTTTTTTTCTTTTCCGCAAAAAAAACCGCAACTGCTGATGTTAAAAGAAAAATGAAGAAGAAGAATGAAACAAGCACAGTTGCCTTTTGGCATTAGCATGCTTTGTATTTATAAAAAGAAAGCTATTTTTTTTATCCAACATAAAAGTTGATGTCTTTTTTAAGAGATGAGACAAAGCAATTGAAAGATAAAAATAAAGATGTATTTTCTCTTTTTATTATGCTATTTTAATACGTCAAATTTTAAATGACCTTCTTTGATTTTTTTGCAAAAAAAACAAAAAAGTTTTGCCATAAAACTTTTTTTAAAATAATTTTTGACAACATTATTCAACAAGAAAAATCTCAAAAGCCATCTGGGATTAAAAATAAAAAAGTAAAAAATAGATAAAGCTAAAAATATTTTTTATAGGTTAATAGAAAAAAAATTTTAAAAAAAGTGCTATAAAATGATTAATGACAAAAAATATGAAAAGACTTTTTTTATGCTAAAAAAATCAAAGCACCATTAATAATATTTTTTTATGTACTCCGAAAAAAATAAACATCTCTTTCCGTTCACTCTGTGTTATTTTTACAACAAAAAACAAGTAACTTTGATCGATTGGGTTATTTTTTACAAAATGAAAAATGTTAATGATTACTTTTTATGTCTTTTATAGAGTTTATACCTTTTTTGGTGGTTTTTTAAATATTTAAATTTTTAATACTTACAGTTACTCGAACCCATGTTGTATTATTTGTTGTTGAATGTTCTTCAAAAATACTTGCCGATACCCCGGAGGATGGACCCGCTTCTTGTATACATTCTGAACCCGATAATGCAGCAGGTGTCCGTCCATTTCGATTATTTAATAATTCAACCCGATTTACACGACCCGCAGATTCTCGCCTTCTTTGTCGTCGCCTTTGACTACTACATAAGCAGCAAGTAATAAACATTCTACTACAATCAAAAAAATGTCTTGCAGTTTTTTGTGTTGGGGTTGTTGATAATGTTGGAGATGTAAGGGGTGTATGAATTGGTGAAGCTAATGATGTCCCACCATTTGATAATAGTTTTGGTGGTGATACAGTAATATTATTCATTATTATAAAATCTACTAATATTTATTGTATCATTATTGTAATTCAAAAAATCTAAAAAAATATTATGGGAAATGTAAAAAGATAAATCTAAATTCCATTCCAACAAAAAAAATCACGAACAATGGTTAAAAATAGTTCTGAAAAAAAAAAATTGTAGCATTAGTCACATTTTTGTTTGGTGTCTTAATTTTATAAAAATGTTTTTTTTTGAAAAAATATCAAAAAAGAATTTTTTTAACAGGAAAACAATAAACACCTTATCATTTTCTTTAATCAAAGTATTTATTTTATAAATAAAATTTCAGTTCATTGATCATTTTCTATCATTAACTTTTAGCACTGGTTAAAATATCAGAAAAAAAAATAGTTAAATAATTAATAAAAGTGATTAAAAATGAATGAAAATGGAAAAAACGGGAGGCTTTGAATCGGTTATTAAAAAGAAAGAAAAGAAAAAAAAAATGGGAAAGAAAGAAATCAAAAAAATAAACTTATTTTTTAAAAGAAAAAAGGACCATTTAAATGGTGCAAAAAAACGGCCTAAAAAAATAAAATAGAATAAAAAAGTTAAAAAAAAATGTGGCTTTTTAAAAAATTTTCATCAAACAAAAAAGTATGCATTGTTCCGCAAAACCTTATATTTACATCCGACAACAAATGCCATTGTAATAGTAAGTAGAAAAATGCTTTTTTTCAGAAGCGTTAAAATTAAAAATTGTCAATTTTTTTTCAAGCCAGGAAGCAATAGCAAAAAAAAGAAATGGTTGTCAAAATTTTTTATGTTTAAAAAAATCTTTCTAAAAATTGAAATACAGATGTGGTGGAAGCGAGAGAGATTAAAAAATTGATGAAAAAAAAAAGAATTTAATCTTTTTTTATCAGAAATTAATTTTGAGGAAGGCATATATAAAAAGGATTTTTGCAACAAAAATATAATAAATTTTTTGCTACCTTTTTTTGCAGGAAAAAAGGAAATAAATACTAATACTCTCTTCTTTAAATGAAGATAGTTAAATTATTCTACTTTTTTCTTTAAAAATTAGCAAAATTGCAACAGCAAAAGAGCATCCTACTTACGTAAAAAAAGAAGAAGAAAAAAAATTATAGAGGCTTCTTCTTCTTCTTCTATAGTAAAAGTAAAACCAAAAGTGTGGCGGCCTCACAGTCTTTTGACACCAAATGTGCCACAACTACAAACAAGACAATGTTTACCACGGTTGGAGTCTTCCCTCTTTTTTTCTTCTTCTTCTTTAAAGACGTTCATATAATAAAAAAAGCTACCAAAGCTTTTGAGCCGTTGTTCAATGGGGTGGTTGGGGCCCCCGCAGGCCCAGAAGCATTTCCAATGAATGCTGCTTAAATTTTTTTTTGACACAAAAGAATGGAAACAAAAAAAAGAAAAGAAGAAGAGACGTCAGAAAAAGTTTTTAAACCACATTTAAAAAGTTTAGATTTATTTCAGTGTTTAACACTGAAAAATAAAGGTGAAAACTTTTTATTAAAAATATCCGTTCTTTTAATCTGTTGCTACTTTTAGGTTTTTAAAAAAGCTTTCAAAATTGTTAAAAGCATCTGTAAAAAATTCAAATAGAAAAAGACATGAATTAATTAATAAACAGAAAATAAAAAATGGCTTCAAAATTTAAAAGTTTGTTTTATTATATAAAAAATTGGCATTCTGCAATCAACAGCATAAAACTTAAAACAGCTTCTATTTTTTTCTCTATTTTTTTTGATATTATCGGATAAATATAGTGCTGTAAAGTAAGCGCCCTTACTTTTTTTGTATTCCCTTGATAAAATGACGTCGTAAATAAAAACCTCATCACCAAAAAAAAAGAAACGGCACAAAATGTTTCCATGCAAAATATGCCAAAAACAAAGAAAGAAAAAAATTTGTTATGCATTTGCAAATTAAAATTATAAAAAAGAAGCCAGGTGCGATTTGATGTGATTCTTAAAACTGAGGAAAACCCTTTGAAATAAAAAACGTCAAAAGCAAAGCCTTTTTTAGTCAATCATATAAAAAAAGCTGTCACCCGCATCAGATGCTACAATGCAATAAGAGCTTTTGCAAAACCGACAAATGTTTAAAAGAATGCTGGATACGATTACTGTAAAAATCATTTTGCCCCTTCCTTAATCCACAAAAATCACTGTAAAATTTTTATTCGTTTTTAAAGAAGAAATGATAAAAACGTGTTACAAGATAAACAACATAAAAATAACAATCAATAAGGTGAATTTCGAGAACCAGATTTACGATAAGCACTCTTGCGTTGAGTATTTTGTTTGAAGCCATTGCGTTGAGTATTTTGTTTGAAGCCAAAAATACCAGTTAATAAATTTTGCATTTTCTTCCCTTTCCAACTTTTTGTTTCTTTCATCGATTTTGTTTCGTGCATTTCAATTTTTGGTGTCAACATTGATTCGAGCTTTTGACAAGATTCCAATGTTCCACGGCACATTATTGTATAATGAATAAATTGAGTAAGAATTTTTCGCTTTTCAATAACAATTTGTTCAACATTACAAGACTTCTTAAGTACATTGTACTTTTGTTCAAAGATTTTTGACCGAACAGATGGAACTGAGATAACAAATGGTGGATATTTTATTGATTGTTCGTGAAGTTTAATACCAAAGAAATGCTTGTTTTCAGGAAAGAAAGCATAACTGATAAGTGTTGACTGAGCAGCCTATTATTAAAATGAATTATAATAAGAATAACAAAAAGTGAAACAAACCTTATAAAGCTTAATAAATTTATTTTTATCTTCAGGTCCATCATGATCAAAATTTGGACTTATAATTGTTATTAAAAAGTAAAAGAATGCTTTATTAGCATCATTTGGAATTGTCACAGAGCGATTCACATTCTAAGAAAAGAAGGTTACTTCACAAAAGATTAAACAAAGATGTAAACGCCTACTTTTTCTTCCAAAGTATGAATATAAAAGTTAACTGCAGCAGATACAAGTTCAGGAAGAAGATCATTTGATACCATAAAAGAATTGAACATAACAGCAAAATAACTAAACCTGAAAAATGATGGATAATTTTGTTTTGTATAATGAAAAAACGACAGTACCATGGATAAGCAGATTTATCCTTTTGAAGAGCCATAAAAGCTGATGCATAAACACTATTTTTTGAAACAAGATTACAAATTTCATTTTCATGATTCATATTTTCATTATGACTGCTTAAATCATTTTGGCATAACCATGCATCCAAGCCTTCCCAAACTATCCAAGGAAATGAATAGCATTCTCCATCATCTAAAAAATTTTCATCAATGTTAAATTATATCCAAAATGTAATACCTTCAGCCATTGCATAAAAAGTTTTAGCAAGTTGAATCATTTCTTCTGATACTGTATGAATTTTGTATGTAAAGATATTTTCGTTTTTCATATCCATTTCTGCTTTCCAATTAGGATCAAATCGATTAAGAATTCTTGTACGAAATTTTTCAAAAACTTCGAAGACTTTTCTTTGAACAAGTGCTGATGGACATCCATCATCGCCCATAGGATCTTTATAATTCTTAAGTACACCAGGAACATTAATGATAGCATTGGAAAAAAGTTCTCCTTCAGATTTAACTTGGTATCGAACTTTAATTGCCTTAAAAATGAGATTATTATATTAAATTATTGATGATAGAAAGAAACTTACATTAATATCTTTTTTGTATTCACTGAACATCTTCATATCACTTTCAGCAATAACAATATTTGCTTTATCAATTAGTCCACTTTTTTCTCGATTTTGCTGTGCTTCACTTTGTGCAATTGTAATCAAATGAAGAACTGAAGTAGATTTTTCATGTAATTCACAAAGAATATGTGAATTTGTATAACCAGGTTCATGAGTTTTGTTCATAGATTTAGGCCAATATACTGGTCTTTCATACTCCTCCAATTCTTCAGCTTCCAAACCACTTTTGAAAAAATTGACAGCTTTATCAGCTTTTCTAGCCAGTTTTTCACAATCTTCATGCAATGGATCATGAAGAGTAAGATGTGCCAAATGAGTAGTTGAAAGCTGTTCCAAATTATTTGATTTTAAATATTTTACCCGAATATCTGGAGCATTTTCTTGTAAGCCATGCAAATCGACTTTAGTAATTCCTTCAACACTTGGTGCTGTATAATCATTTGGTTGAGCAGAAAAATCCAATAAAAAAGCTGGATCCCAAAAAATTGTGTAACAGTCTCCATCAATATCACCACCACCAATTTCATCAGTATGTGGACGTGTTCCACAAGATGGAAAAACAAGAACATCAACTTTATCCATCAATGCAGGTGCTTCAACAGCTTCCAGATATCGGATATCACCAACATGATAAATAGGACTTTTTGTAACACCAACTCGTCCAAGCTTGAGAACAGGATTAAAGCCACCTCTTTTAAGATTTCCAGATTCACCAGATGAAGCTTTTGTGTTCAAACTGCTGGAAAATTGAAAAAATACTTGCCCTTCTTTGAGGGATCCAGTCGTATCCACAATTCCATGAGCACTTCGACCAAGATCGGAAGGAATTGCAATTTGACTTTTATTTGCAAGTAACCCTAAAATTATGCAAATAAAATTAATCACCATGTGGAAAAAACTTACGAGCATTCAATACAGCATTTGCTTCAATCATGCCACGGAGAAATGGTTGATGTATTAAATTTTTCGTTTTGAGTTTATAAACAGGAATATATTTTGGTAATTTTTCCAATGTAGCCAAGAAAGAATTTTCATCGACCAAGGGCTTAATGATATCAACAAATGTTTGATTGTGAAGTTGACGAAGTCTTGCTCGTACAATATCCCGTTTTCCATTATATACAGCAAGGGAATCAATCATACTTATAAAAGCTCCATGAAGCTTCGATGGAGTTGGTGCAGACCATTGAACAATATCCAAATCAAGCAATTGCCCATCATCTTCAACATGGAATTTCTTTTGTGAATGACGAAGAAGCAAAAAATATGGACCATCTTTGTATTTTAATCTGGTATCAATATAATCAACAGCTACCATACCTATAAAAATAATAATATTAAATTGAAAATCATATTATTACTATTCTAATATGGTACCTTTAAATCCAGCAAAGCGAAATTGAAAAGCTGAAGGAATATAAGTAAGCTGAAGTTCGTCAGCAATAGTTCTTGCCAATATAGGATCAATTGTTCCACATCCATCAGAAAAACAATATGGTTGACCTGCTGAATCTGTGCAATCAGACATGTAATCATCGATAAGAGCAACATCAGATAAACGAAGCTTAAAACGAATTTTCTAAAAACTTGTAAATACAACCAAATATGGTACAACATTCAAAAGTTCTTACTCTTGCAGATGTAAAATGTTGGCCTATACGAGCTTGAACTTTTGCAGCAGCTTCAACTTTAAATTCACCAAGTGTTTTCCATTTTTCGACGATTTCATTTTTATTTTCTGTGGCATAATAATATGATCCATGTTCTCGAAACAATGAACTAGAACCACCAAATTCAAAGAACTTTCTTCCAGCAATATCAACTCCATCCCGGCAGATTGTTTTCACAACATTTTCTAATAAAAGATCATCAGTAGGAAACCAGGATAAGCTATCATCACGAAATTTGATTTGGATAAGATTATCAACACCAAGTTTTCGAAATCCACGAGAATTCATTGTTGCTTCTTCAAGAGTTAAAATTTTACGAGTTGGTGTAATATAAACCTAAAAATTAAAACAAGATTATACATACAAATACAATCAACGAAAAGCTTACAGTTTTAATCATAACAAAATCATCTCGTCTTTGTCGTTGTTCATTATTATCTGGAGAAAAGTCCAATGAAGTCAAAGAAATATCAGATTTCAGATAAGCATACATTGCAGAAAATAAAAAAAGAGCCCAAGGTTCATTCCAGATGCCATTCTCTTTAACATTAACACGTTCATTCTTTTCATGTAAAACATAATCCATAAAAAATGATCCAACAGTACCACATGATTTAATTGCTTCAATACAGTAACGAATATTCCATGGGCAATCTTTCATCGCAGTGAGTAAATACTGATCAATTCGATATGTATTAAAATAATTATCAACCAATGGTGTAAATAAGATTGAACATGAGGCTGTTGAGGATAAAGAATCCAAGAAGGAGAAAAGGTTGGATCTCTAAAAAAGAGATTTGATTCAATAAAAAAATAAATGTCTAGTAAGAAGTTGTCCAGATTTCATGAGATAGGAAATAGAGGGATCTAGGTGTAGGATCTCAGTGCCGCAACATGAGGGGGTGCCATGGCACACCCCGAAAAATTTTTATTTTTACTTTAATTTCAAATTGATACTAGATAAAATGAGACTTTTTAAAACTTTGTAAGGAATGGCACCCTTGAAATTTTCGCGAAGTTGCGGCACTGTAGGATTTATTAGCAAACCACCCGTAACATACCCAAACTTATCTGCATAGCAAATGCAGTCACTGCATAGAGTCTGTTTTTTTTTCGGCAGTCACTGCCTTCCTTTTTTACACATATTTCGAAACGAAAATTGTATAGCAGTGACTGCCGCATGCAGACAAGAAAGTCTGGGTAGAGGTCGTAAATATGGGGCAGGTTCATCATCAACAGACGATGATATAATGGGCGCAGGGGGCCCAGAGCCAGCAAGATTCCACTCCCGTTTGAAGCACCAAAAATGGAGCAACAACGAAAGAGTTAAAAATTTCCAAGATTTTGTATCTCGACATTTCTGGACAACCCCATATAAAACAGCAACAAAGAAATAACTAAAACTTACGTCAAGAACAAATGATATTTGCATTGCAGTTGATCCAATAAATTTTTCCCAAAAACCTTCTTCATCTTCTTTTTGAGGATTAAAGCGAATATAACGAGTAAAAGTTTCACCAGGCCTTTCTTCAGCATAATAAAATAATGGACATTGAGTATAGACCACCGTAAGTTTAATCCAACAATAATTTTGCCCATAAAGACGAATTTCAAAATTTAACTTTGAAAAAAAACCATAACGTAATTCAATCTTCAAATTTCGACCATATTTAGATGCCGTGATTTGAAGAGATTGTTGATGATGAGAAAATGTTGTTGATTGAACTTGAAGGATGCCATTGTGATAAAATTGTGATTCTGCAGTGAAACCAAAATAAATCGAAGAACAATCGGCTTTAGTTAAGCATCTAAAATAACAAAAAGATTAATACTGGCACCCCTCAAAATGGTCAAAATCCTTCAATATTTAGTTTCATGCTGCAAAAAGATCAAAGGCTTGCCCTCCTACGAAAAAATTTTTGCGGACTTATTTGCTTGAGTCCACACGGGTTTAAAAAAGAATCCCTGCATATGATACAAACAGTTGGATTCAGCGGCTCATGTATGAATATAGTAAAAGCATTTTAAAAAAATCTTACTTCAGTTCAGCATTTTTGTAATCTTCTTTGGTAAATGCGACCAAAGGCTGAGCGGGATCTTTTTTAAAAGGCAGTGAAAGTGGAGGAGTTACTGGTTGATTTGATGATTTTGGAAGAGATGAAGAGAACTTTGAACGATAAAAGGTCCGACAACGTTGGTTTGGACCCATAGCTTTTTGTTAAAATTGTAATTTGACCATATATAAATTGTTAGTATCTAAAGATGAAAAAAAATTAGCACATGTGTGACGCGAAACAACAAAATAATAATAAATAACAAATTACAAAATAAACGAACGAGAAATAAGCAAAAGCGGTCACAAAAAAATGATAATAAACAGATCAATATCAGTCACAAAAATTTAAAAAAAAAACGAATGATTTCGAAAGTGTTTAAAGCGCGTTTAAAAAAAAGAAACTACAAAAAGGCGGCACTGAGAAAAAAAAACTGATGAAATCAGTTGGGAGAGAAAAAAAGAACAAAGAGAGAAGAAGAAAAAAAAACACAACATGCGCGCGATAAAAGAATGTGGCAAGGAAGCTTTCGTTTTTCTCTCCTGTTATTTTTTGTCGGTTTAAACTTATTTGGGAATGTTGTGAATAAAAAGAGCAAAAAAAGTTGAAGATGAATAAAATAGGGACATGAAAAAAAGAAAGGGTTCAATCAACCTCAAAATAAGCAAAGAAAATAATATAACGTTTGAGGATGAATAATAAAACGATCAAAAGCGACTATAAATTACCACAGATAATAATAAAAAATGTGTCATATATATGAACAGAACAAAGGCATAACAGTTTTGTCATCTTTTTTTGCAACGACAGAAAAAAGTGAGAGTGTTTGAATGAGGCCGACAATTTTTTTCTCCGGTTTTTTGTCTTTGCTTTTCAGTATATGTAAAAGAACAGCTAAAATGCCTATTTATACGAATGTATAAATTGCAACATTTTTATTTAACACAAAAAACTCCAAAGTAACAAAAAAATATAAAATATTTTAATAGATGCAGCAGGAAAAAGCAGCAGGAAAACGTAACGCCTTTTTTTGCAACACTGACGAAAAAAAAAGTAAAATGGAATAAAAAAACGGAGAAGTCTGAAACAATCAGTAGTTATATCAAAAGAAAGTTCTCGAATTTTCTCAAATCTTTCGATCAAAAATAGCTCCTCTTCTTTTGATTATTTTTACTCTTGGGTTACGGTAGTTTTATGGATAAATCAAATTTGAAAAAAATTTTTCACAGAATACTTGTTTTTTACTTAAATTTTTAAAACCTGAATTTTGAAGCCGCAAGGAGTGTTATTGGTTAAGAAAAATATGGATGTTGAAGTCTAGGATTCAGAATCCAAAAACTTAAATATTTTAAAATTTTGGAAGGCCCGTGCCCGAAAATATTTGGGGATATGTTTTTTTTGTACGTTAAAAGTCAAAATTTAAGTGAATAAATTTTTTATGATTTTTTTCTAATCAAATATTATTTAAGAACACATAAAAAGAGTGCAATTTTTTAAGCTCACGAAAAAAACAGGAGAATATCCCGAGAAAAACTTGATTTGTTATTCACATCTCAATGTTTACATTCTTGGGTATTTAAAAACAAGGAAAAATATGAATTATGAAAAGAAAAAATCTGTGCAAAATCATATTTTGTTTTTATGGATCTAATAATGGTGTTGAGATTCCTCCATTCATCATGGTTGTTGGAAATAGTTGATTCAATCCAAAGCCAATGCCAGTAATATTCTGAAATATTTTTACATTATCTAACAATACATATTTATCTTCTGTTAAAATCTCTTACGGCTGTTTCATTAGAGGTTTGGCCATTTAATTTGTCAATAAAAGCTTGAAGGCATTTTTTCTGCTGATTTGAGACATTGCCAAAGTCTAACAAATATTTTATATGCTTATTTTCCTGAAAAAAATCGATATGCTTTTTTAAAAAACTTAATTTTTAAATTTACATTTACAAAACTAAAAAACACTTCACAAATAAATATTTGAGGGATATCTCGGAGTCTTATTTCTTTCAATTTTTTCAAATTGTTAATTGCATATAAAACAGTTTTATGAGAAAAATCAGAATTGTCTCCCAAGAGTTAACTATAAATTAGTTTAGAAGGGAACCGTCAGAGATGATCTCAGCTTTCTGACTTCAAATATGGTTTAAACTAATCGTTGGGGGTCAGAAACAAACACAAAAAATTATTAGCGGCTAAGATGAGATTACGACCTCAAAGTTTGGTTCAGCACTCGATGATTTTGCTTCATTAAAAAAACGAATAATTCTTGTGGAAAAATATTTTTTAAAGATATTTTTTGTGAGTAGAAATAAAAAAATAATAAAAAATTAGCATAATTCGAACCCAGAACGTCTCTTCCCAAAGTCTACCGTAGTAACACCTGCGCTAACAAGGGACCGTTTCGAAGTGCCATCCTCAGAATTCTTAGCTTTCGTGTGGAATCGATAGTACTCCTGTAGGTATGAAAAACCCCCAAATACTAGCTGCCCTTTCGGGCTTCTTCAGAAGTTATGGGATTCTGAAGTTCGGTATTACACCCACGACCCGGGGGTCGTGGATATACGAAAAAAAAATCGAAAAAATTTTTTTCACTTTTTTTTTCATCAGAATTACTCAAAACACATAATTAAGCAATAAAAAAATATTTTTGATTTTTTACAGCATCAGAAGTCGTTTTTTTTTTGGCATCTGATTCTGACCCCCAGAACATGTAAAAATGTAGAAATTCCCTTTTTTTTCATTCTCCATTTTTATAGGTTTTCAACCACGGAAAATTTGATGGAAAAACTTATTTCCATTAAATTCTATTGTTTTCGTGCCAAGATTTCATGTCTGAAAGATTCTGAAGTCAAAAACTTTCTCCCACTATAAAAAATTTGATTTTTATTGATTTTTATTTGTTTTTTCTTGTTTTATAGGTTTTTGACCATAGGGAATGTTGTGGCACACGCCGTTTTTATTTATAAATTTGTTTTTTGTTGATCTTTTTTGTTGGATGACCTTCGCCAAAAAAATAATGCAGTAAAAAAGACAAATTGCGTCAGATAAAACGCCATATGGTTGCGACGCTTTCATTTTTTTTGTTTTATTATATCAAATTTACGTATTGAAAGAAATTTGTAACTTATAAAAATGTTGCATCATTCTTATTGCTTCGCCAGAGACGTTTCATACTCGTTGTTTTTGCACTTTCGAAACATTCTATTGAAAATAGCTAAATTCGTTTAACCAAGGATTTGCAAATTTTGTTTATGTTACGTATTTTAAAATATTATTTCCGTTATCCCTTGTTTGATAACCCCTTTGTTTGAACAAGAAATTATTACAGTTTATGTTTCAGATGGCAACAAGCAACTGGTTGTTAAATGACAAGAAAAAATCAGTTGAAAATGTTAATTGTCATTTCGCTGATAATCGACATTCCAATCTCAATTTAAATCAAAGTTGCAAATCTCCTGTTTTAATTCCTGTCCATTCTTTTGGCAAATCATACAACGATAAATATTGTGGTAACTAAATGCTGCAGTCCCTCAAAGCCTTAAAACCTAGCGACATTGGTTTTGTCTTTTAGTACTAGTTTCGTGTTGAAGAAAAATGAGCTAACTAAAATTGAACAATATTTAATTAGCTTATTTTGTTGTAAATATAGGTGCTTCAAAGAATACAATCGCGCATTTTGGGACTGTACCGCCATTAAAAGTACCAGATTCAACAGTATCTGATAAATATGGTGAAAAGAGAAAATTAGATTTATTGAATAAATCTTCCAAGATTTCAAGTTTTGCATGTGTTAATGGTGAAGTTGAAGAAGCACAAGAGCAGCTCAAAAAGACTTCAAATTTAACAACAAATAATAGCACCCTTTCCCTCCATATTTCAGCTTATGAAAATTCAGTTGAAAATACATCTGTTGCCTTTCGAGTTTGCAAAAGAAAAAGCTCAAATAAATCGTGGTTAAAAGTAAAACCAATTGTTAAATCTTCTCCATTTGAAATTCCTCGACAACAAAATTCGAGCACTGTACCAGAAATTATGCAATTTAAAGCATCCCAACGGTTGCTAGATCCTAATAAAGACAGTGATACAAGCTATCCTCGTTTGGGACATCCAATTGGTGCGTAATTTTTTCAGTTTCAACAGTATTTGTAATAATACATATTTTTTAACAGGATCAAGATGTAGTGCAACGTGCAGATCAGTAAGCAATATTTTATCAATTTTATCTTTAAAGTATCCATCTCATGGTGGAGATATTACTGGTGAAACTGATCGTATGGCAGCAATGTGTATTGAAAGTAAAAAGAAATATTTTTTATTTAAAAATCAAAATTATGCTTCAGATAACATTCTTGATATTGTTAGAACAGGAAAAATTCCTCAAAGTTATTATGATTTGGAACTTAAAGGATCAGATTTTATCGATGATAGCAGTGATTCTGAAAGTGAACCAGAACAAGATGCCTTCGATGAAGATTATGTCCCTGAAAAAAAAAGATGTTCACTTCTTCCATATTCTTTGAATAAATTAAAAGCAATTTTGGATTTATATGATGATTCGAGATTTTGTGGTAATAGATTAAAACGTGTAAACAAGAGATTTCGTTTTATTAAAAATGCAAAACAAATTTCAAGGTAGTTTAAAGCTTTCACTGAGGGGTTTTAGGACTCTTTTTAGAATTCGTGAACAGGTTCGACATTGTGGTAGTCGAAATTATAAAGCAAAAGAACTTCGGGAACAGCTTTTTGAAAAATTTTTGAGATGGAAAAAAGAAAAGCAAATTGTTCGTGATCGCTTTTTGGTTGATGCAGCATTAGAGATTGCAGATAAATTAAAATTTAATACTTTCACCGTGAGTAGTCTGAATGGCTTTATCTTTCCATATTCATTTTTTAAGGGAAGTGCTAGCTGGCTTTTGGCATTCAAAAGACATTATGGCATCGTTGGAAGGAAAATTACCCAAATTGTTTCTGTTAAAAATCCACATGAAGAAGCTGATATTGAAAAATCGGCAAAAGAATTTGTTGAAAGAGTAAAGATTACAATTGATGCAGAAAGAGTTCCTGTATCCAAAGTAAATAATTTTTATTAAAAAATATATTAAAATCATTTTCCTAGGTTTTTAATTCGGATCAAATTGGATTCCAACTCGAAATGACATCAGGAAGGACTTTAGCTTTTAAAGGAGAAAAACAAGTACAAGCAGCAGTTCAGAGTAAAAATGCTACATCACACTCTTTCACTGTTCAACCAACTATTTCTGCAGATGGAAAATTTATTCTTCCTGCGTTAGTATGCTTTTATGAACCAAGTGGTGCACCTAAATGCTTTAAGCGTGATCTCGAAGAATTCAAAAATCTCCATTGTGTTTCGACAAAATCTGGAAAAATGACATCTGAATTAATGAAAACGTGGATGAAAGAAATCTTCTTACCAGCAGTTCCAATAAATTCTATTTTGCTTTTGGATTCATGGAGCGGTTTCAATCAAGCAAAAGAAATTGCAGAAGTGAAAAAAAAGAAAATCAATGTCATTACCATCCCAAAGAAAACCACTGGCAAGGTTCAACCTCTTGATGTTGGACATAACAGATATACAAAAGCTTTTTACCGTACAATGACAGATAAACTTCGCCGAATTAGACCGATTATCAAACAATGGAACAAATGGCAGCACCACGTTTTAAATCATTAATTCAGCATTCATTTATTAAATCTGGATATTTTAATCACAAATACGAAGAATATAAAACACCAGATGATTATTGCTTTAATTTTTCAAAAGTTGGAGCTAGATGTGAAACAAATGAAAAGTGTGACAAATTTGCTTTTATCAGATGTGCTTGGTGCGAAAAACTTTTATGTGTTGATGATTTTTTGATGCAACTACATTCTTGTCGTAACAATAATTGATGATAAAATAAATTTTTTGTATTAATATTTATCTGACGCAATTTGTCTTTTTTACTGCATTATTTTTTTGGCGAAGGTCATCCAACAAAAAAGATCAACAAAAAACAAATTTATAAATAAAAACGGCGTGTGCCACAACATTCCCTATGGTCAAAAACCTATAAAACAAGAAAAAACAAATAAAAATCAATAAAAATCAAATTTTTTATAGTGGGAGAAAGTTTTTGACTTCAGAATCTTTCAGACATGAAATCTTGGCACGAAAACAATAGAATTTAATGGAAATAAGTTTTTCCATCAAATTTTCCGTGGTTGAAAACCTATAAAAATGGAGAATGAAAAAAAAGGGAATTTCTACATTTTTACATGTTCTGGGGGTCAGAATCAGATGCCAAAAAAAAAACGACTTCTGATGCTGTAAAAAATCAAAAATATTTTTTTATTGCTTAATTATGTGTTTTGAGTAATTCTGATGAAAAAAAAAGTGAAAAAAATTTTTTCGATTTTTTTTTCGTATATCCACGACCCCCGGGTCGTGGGTGTAATACCGAACTTCAGAATCCCATAACTTCTGAAGAAGCCCGAAAGGGCAGCTAGTATTTGGGGGTTTTTCATACCTACAGGAGTACTATCGATTCCACACGAAAGCTAAGAATTCTGAGGATGGCACTTCGAAACGGTCCCTTGCAAGCAGGCATAAGTTTCTATTCTCTCAAAATGCGTTCCAAAATAGAGTGCCGAACCAAACTTTTAGGTAATAAAAATGTGGCGTAATCTTAATCTTGGTCGCTAATAATTTTTTGTTTCTGCCAAAAAACTGAAATCATCTCTGACGGGTCCCTTGTTTGTTTTCATGTTGCGCAATCGAAATATTATCGATTTCGATAATTCAATTTCGATGTGGAAAATTTTTATTTCGATGTCGAACGACTGATAAAATATTTCGATTTCGGCGATCTCGATTTTAGATTTAACCGAGCTTTGGTTGTGATATAAATAGATAGCAATTCACGAAAGAATTTTGCTGCCGCCTCGTTTGACTCCTTTAAAACTTACTGTTTGCTTGTCTCTAGTTTTGGAAGGTTTGCAAGAATTTCTTCAAAAGATGATGTATTTCCGTTATTGTGTTTAATAACTGTTCCACTAAAGTCAATATGCTTTACAAATGGAGTTAATAATATAAAATTATCAAAAGAAAATGTTTGAGAGCGGAAATATACTTGAGTTACGTTAGATTTATAAAGTTTTTTCATCAATACATCGACACTAAATGGCAACTTAAAACCGTAGAGCGAAAGACCATTTGTTATCCAAATATTAAATGGAAAATTTCCAAGTTTTATGCAACCTGGTTTTACGCAGAATTTATAGTCTTTTTTTAAACAAGTGCTCCAACGTTCAAATGCGAAGTTTTCGAGTTCAGTAGTAACAATAATTGGATTTTCTACAAAAAAGTATTTACAACTTTTGACAAGTTTTTTGTAACATTTTTTGAGCCTTTAAGTTTGAAAGACAAAAGGATAAATTTTTGGAAGTTGACAAGAGAGTTTTTAAAAATTCTGGGATAACAAAATTGATTGAATATCCCGGCGGAAATTTTTCATGCAAGCTTTTAAGCTTGACACAAAGTCATTTCCCCCTTTGAAAGACAAAAGGATAAATTTTTGGAAGTTGACGGAAGAAAGTTGATAAGCAAAAATTTTTTAAAAATTCTGGGATAAAAAAAATCCCATCGAATGTTTTTTTTGGGTTTCTGAAAGACAGAAATGGGGCACCAATGGAATGTTAGCAAGAAAGTGTTACACAAATATATAAATAAAATTGTTATGACACGTCAAACAAGATATGTTAGGTTTAAAATAGAAACTAACCTTTTTCTTCAGCACGATTTTCAGCTATTGTTGGAGGTCTTCGGTGCTTTGGAAGTTTCTTAATCTGCTTCTGTGTCAGATGTTGGGATTTTAGAAGTACACCCGTATCGGCTTTCCTTCTTGCTTTATCTTGTGGAGTTTGTGATTTCTTCCTTTTCTAAATATAATTACCGTAAAAATGCTGAAAAATCACAAAACAAAATTACCTTTTAGGAAATTTTCCATATAGCAGCAAAAAAAAGGCAGTTCACCAAAACTGAAGGTTTCCAAGATTACAAATGACTATTTATATCAAGTGATTCTACTAGAATCGGTGAGGCGCCGCCTATTTTGTGTTTTTTATTTGCTCGAATCGTCAGCCCGAACAAAGTAATGAATGCGAAAATAACGCAGAAACATGGCATTAAGAAGGCGTAACACGAGAAAATCAAAGATTTTGGCAAGTGTTTTCCCGTGTTACGCCTTCTTTTTTTATTTATTGCTAGTTCGGGAGGCGCCGCCTTTTTTGTATGTTTTTTTCTTTGCCTGATCATTGGTCATGATGGAAAAGAAAGATTTGATTTTGTTTTCTTTTTTGAGTTTTTTGTTTGATCCGTGAGAAAAAAGTGATACAGTAAACCACAATTTTAATAATTTTTAGTTGAAAGCATAAAGGATAAAAAAATAACGTCGAAAAAATTAATGTTCACACATGAATCCGAGACAAAAAAAATATGTAGCCAAAAAAGTTTAAAAAAGAAAGGATAACGAAAAAGCTGTCAAAAAAATCTCGACGTCAAAAAACAAGTACAAAAAATAGTAAAAATTTGTATAAAAGAAATTGAACATTACAAACAAAAGATTTAAATAACAATAAAAAAAACTTAGAAACATGCACTGTATTTTAAAAAATGAATGCTGAGAAAGGAAATTTAAATCCGTTGAAATTTTAAATGATTGGTCAAAAAAAATAAAGATTTTGAAAAAAAAATTTAATTTAATTTCTCCTTCGACTTTTTTAAAGTTAAAAAAACAAAAAAGAAAGTTACAGTATGTCACATTCTTTTCTTTTTTTTTGAAAAATTCTTTAAGTTTTTTTTTGTAATTTTCGTAAAAATAGCACCGAAATAAAAAAGGCAGAGCAAAAAAAGAATCCATTCAAATCTTTGTATCAAATTATGTCAACGTGCCAAAAAAAAGTAAAAACGATTTTTATTTCCAAAGAAGATAACCAACGGCATAAAAAAATTTAAAAAATGTATTACTGTGTTTCAAATTTCTTGCACATCTTTTCTTTAAATTTTCCCATCAAATTTGCATTTCTTTTTTTTGATTTTTTTCCCAGTTTTTAATATTTGTATAATAAAGGATTTTTAACGGTTACAATACTCCCGTTGCTGTTCTTTGTCATTTAACCGGGTTATTATGTTTTTCGACAGGAAGGAGAAAAAGTCTGTTTTAGACGCTTGCGACTATTTACATAGAGAAACATTTTGCCAATGCGACTATTTTTTTTAAATAGTCGCTTTTTTCAACTTTGAAAATAATGCATTAAATTTTCAGAACTTCCACTATTTTATAACACAATTTTTATTTAAAAAGTAAGATTTGAATAATGAAAAGTTTTTGAAGTACCATCAATCATTATTGAAAGACCAGAATCACTACTTTTTCGCTTTAAAATTGCATACAATTGTGGCTTTTTTGTAGTCAAAGAATTTATATGATTCGATAAAGTTGTAGGATGTGGAAGCAAACATTTTACATCGTCAAGTGTTATACATTTAGTAACTTGAGTACCCAAATCTGCTCTAAAACATAGTACTGTAAAGTAAAGAAAAAAATAAACTGCAAGAAACTAACCCGATTTCAATCATCGTTTTTGCAAATCCCAAAAATCCAGGTTTTTGTACAACTGCAAACGGAAGAAGATCAGTTTTTATCATATTCAGCGATGAATCCTTTGCCATTTGCTTCTGTGCAGTTGTGAATGTGGGAGGCCTTCTTATGCATTTGTGATTTCTTTGTGTACCACCAATTCTATTGCCAATAAAATATTGTTCACAATGGATACAAATGTGCCCTGTGACTTTCGAATCTTCAACAATTTGAACGTAATTATTTTTAAGAACAGGTTTTGTATCAAGCATTCCAGTTTTCCATTTTCTTACAATTTCAAGTTTGTCTTCATTATTAATTGATCTTCTTGAAGTAGGAGTTACAAACCTTCGGGGAGTTTCAAATTGGGAAACCTCCACATCTTGTGTACTCTGTTCCATTACTAAAAACGAAACTTTTATTATTAAACATAAACGATTTGTTAGCTATAAAAAATCAAAACAAATAGAATTAATAATAAACAATAAAATTTTGTAATAAATTTATAAAAAAAAACATTTTACAGATAAGTTATAAATAACAAATCTCTGCTTAAATATTTTAATGAATAAGTGTTGGCAATGTGTCGCACAGTGTACAACAGTGTGGCTATTTTTTGAAAATAGTCGCAAAAAAAATAGTCGCAAGCGTCTAATTAGACTAAAAGTCTATTTTTTTATTAGACTTTTTTTTTGCGTCTAAAACAGACTTTTTCTCCTTCCTGTTTTTCGATGAATGACTCTTTGTTGTCTTTTTTTTTAAAAAATAGTGTTTATTCAATTTTTTTTTCTGAATCAAGGTTCGTTTTTTTGAAAAAAAAAGCAATGGCACAATTGCAAATTGAATAAAATTTTTTTTGAAAACATGATATAGAAAATTTGTTTTCTTTTTTGATTTTTTTGTTCGATCCGTGCGAAAAAAGTGATACAGTAAACCACAATTTTAATAATTTTTAGTTGAAAGCAAAAACGATAAAAAATAACGTCGAAAAAATTAATATTCTTCACACATGAATCCGAGATAAAAAAAAAGTTTAAAAAAAAAGGTCAAGAAAATATCGACGTCAAAAAACAAGTACAAAAAATAGTCAAAATTTGCATAACACTGGCAAAATTTTGGCATCCAAAAAAACTTTGACTGACAATTTTAAGGACAATTGATGTTTAAAATGAAACCACATTTAATCAAAAAAAAAATCTTCTCTCTTAAGCCCGCTCATTTTCAACTCAAATGATTGATCAAAAAGAAATGATTCAACTTTTGGGCACATATTCACGACTCTTTTTTTGACCTTTGAAAAAATCTGTTTTTTAAAAATTTTTTTTGAATTTAAATAGCATTGACGCCCATTTAACTGCGTTCTTGTTGAAAAAGGTATAACTGGGGAGAAAAGTGAGGGTAATCGGATTATCTGTAAGGAGGATAAATTTTATTAACACAGTAATAAATATAATAATACAAGGATAAATATACAATAAAAACAAGGAATAAATACAATAATAAAATAAAACAATATAGACGAGATAGGGCTTACAGCTGCCAATTCGGTTGCAGAGACCTTTCCCTAATCTTTGACTGCTTACCACTTTCTTCGGCTGCTGCTGGTTCCTTCAAGACTGGCAATCAAGACTCACTTTTTCTGGTTGCATTGAGCTGCTTATATATGGCTCGTTTTGACCTGCTAATTACATTTCTGTTTTATTCAACAAATATTTTAAACTTATGTTCGAATATTCGAACGTTCAATATGTTAAATTTACCCGAAAACGTTGGATCAAGAATTTCTTCGTATTTCAATAGCTGTTTTTCATTTATTAGAAGTGCTCCAAAGTCATCTGCTGACTTACCAACGCCTCCAGAAAATAAATCAATCAATAACAGCAACTGATAGATTTTTTTTCATCAAATTTTTGCAAAACTTTTCGTTTTTTTGTTGACAAAATTAGCTTTTGTTTCAGCATTTTTTTTGAAAAACAACGAAGTAAAAAATTTACGCAAAATTGATCTCGAACTAGCAAAAAATAAAAAAGAAGGTGTAACACGGGAAAACACTTTGCCAAAATCTTTGATTTTCTCGTGTTACGCCTTCTATCTGCCTCGTTTTTGCATTCTTTTCGCATTCCTTGCTAGTTCGGGATCGAACATTTTCAGTGGTTGAAAAAAAAACTTAACAATAACAAAAAGTTTTTAAACGATTTGACGAATTTTGTAACAAATGAAATTTTTATTTTAAAGTACTTTATTTTAACCCAATTATATTAAGCAAATATTTTTACACATAGATAATCCTAATTATTTTCAATTAAAAAATTTGCAAGATCAAGATTTTCAATTGAATCAAAGAATCGTCGACGAACAGCATATTCCAAAACGGCAAGATGAATAAAAAGATATTGTTGTGGCTTTTGTACAGTAATTTCACGCTGGGTTCGAAGTCGAAGAACAGTATCTCGAACATCAACACATGGACCACATACACGTTGAAATGAGTAATCAAGTTTTCGTAAACAAATTTCAATTGCAATTAAAGCACCAGAACTTCCAACACCTATAAAATGAAAAAAAGTAAACTGCAACAGCTCCATAAAAAATACATACCAGTTAAACAATGAACAATAATTGGTGAACATGGCATATCAATATTTGGAAGCCAACCCTTCTTTTTTGCTTCTTCATTTAAATGTTTTCGATTAAAAGTGATATCATCAAGTAAATGTAAAATTTCTGTTGGTTGTGTTGGAGTACCTTTTTCTGGCCATGAATAAAATAAAAAATGTAATAATTTTCGAGCAGGTTCATCACCCTTTGTTACCATTAAAACTGTTGCATCATATGAATCACGAATATGTCGAGTTCCCATATTTACAATTTTAATTCTTCCAAATACAAATGCTTCACCAGATTTTATTGGAATATATATTGCAACTTTTTCACCATCCAAAATCGTTAAAGAAACAATTGTTGTAGATTTTTCTTGCCAAATCATTTCCCAAAATTTTTCAACTGTTGAATGAAATGGTGCTTGTGTTAAAATATATTTTTTAGATTCACGAAATCCATCAATATAATTTGCATGAATATAGTCATTTCCATCTGAAGGTGATGCAATTTTGACACGAGTTGCTTCAATACATCTAAAACAAAAAGAGTATATAATTGATAAAACTTTTTTTTAACAGTGTTGTTGCAACTCCAACTCCAGAGTAGATGGAGTCGACTCCGACTCCGGAAGCGATCATGCTGTTTTAAAAAATAGTGTGCAAAAAAATACAGCAAAAAAAGTACTGCTTTTCTTGTTGGCATTGAGAAAAAACAATGCAAAAACTTCAAAATTTGTTAAAACAACATCATTGAAAATAACGTAAAAACTCTTTGACTTACCGAATATCACGATAACGATTAAATATTTCATTTTTATTAAAAGTTGGTGCAGGTTGTTTACAATCTTGTGTAATGACATGTGTATGATATAAAAATATATCATATACATTCATATCTTTAAGATTATTTGCAAATGATGCCAAAGTACGATCAATACCTTCACGAAGATCATGCATATATTCACCAGGTTTTAAAACAAAATTTGATGGTGTTACAAATTGTGACATTCGATGCCGAAATGAATCTGATGAAACGGTTGTTGGCGTTGGAAGATATGTTCCGGTTGTTCCTTCACTGCTACTTAAAGTAGATCCAGCAGAAGATGATGGTGATGTTGCAGATGTTGGCGTTGTTGAAGTTGAAGTTTCACCAGATGACTTTGTTACATCTAAAAAATAAAATAAATTAGTGATGACAAAATTAGAAAAAGGTTTTTGTTCCTTTTTTGATGAATGCATGAGCATGAAAATCAGGGTTTTAATGATGTCTTTTTTAGTGAAGTTTCTTAAAAGTAATATAAAACCATGTTTTACTCAATACCTGATTTTCAAGTTCTATTCCATCAAAAATAACCCAAAGTTCAAACTCTCGATAAAAAAAACTTACTATTATTTTTATCTAAAACACTCGGCATAATTGAAATCTTTGAATCACGTGCTTTTTGTTGCTGCTGCTGCCTTTGATACAACGACGTTGTTGTTGCGGACGTTGGAAGAAAAAATGATGACAGTGAAAAAAATAATTTTTGAGAAACATTTTTCAATTTAATTTTTATTCAATATTATTATGCAAATTTTATCGAACAAAAAGTTTTTCAAAATTTTTATTTTTTCTTCGTTTTAAAAAAATATTGAAATTTTTCTGATTCTCAGACCCTTTCGAACAAGTATTTACTGTACTTATTTTTTTTATTGTAGTAAAAAAAGCGTTGTTCTTTTTCTTATGTACTTTTTGACCAGCGGCAAATGCGTCTCTTTTTATAAATTAATTAACGATATTTACAAGTAATTATTTTATTTATTATATTATAACCTCTATTATCTTAAGGTATACTATTTGCTACATAACAAATTTTAAAAAAAAGAATATTATTTAGCAATAAATGCAAAACAGTATAAAATGTAACAATTTTATTTGAATAATGCAAATACTTTTGCTCCCGCACCTTCCATTACACTACTAACATTACTGACGGCAGCTTGTGCATTACCAAGATTGCCAAGTGAGAATGAATTTGCACCTGTAAATGATGATGAACTATTTGTAGACGCGTTATTTTCATTAAGGGCACAATTTGTTTCTTCTAATTTTAGTCGACGATTTATTGATTCATATGCTTTAGAATTTAGAAGTTTTTCATCAATTCCTTGAAGTTCAAAATCAGAATGTACTTTCTAAATTTTATCTTTATTAATACATTTCAAAAACCCCTGTCATTGTATACCTTTACAAGAAATGATAAACATGTCAATTGATAAGGTGATAAAGATTGTTGTAATCTTTCTGTAAGCCATTCATTAATCATATTCATTTGTCCAGAGAACCATTGCTGAAAATTTTACATTTACATTATTTTAATCATAAAATATTCAAAAACATACCTCAAAAAGATTATTAACCCATACTTCATCAGTAACAAATTGTCTTAATGTTTCAGAAGAACCACGCATAAAATTTACATATGAATGTCCCATATGTCCACTATTTTGTTGTTGATTTGCAGCTGTTTTTGCATTTGATGATGATGGTGATCCAGCAGAATTTGATGATGAACCAGTTAAATTAATTCCTTGATCACCAACAAGATTTTTCATTTTATTAAAAATGCTGTTTGGTTTTGGCTAAAAATTTTTTTAACCTAGTTATTTGAAAATAGCACTTACAGCCATGGATAATAAAGCTCCAATTGGATTTCCTTCATCATACCGAGCAAGTCGTCCAAGAACATATTCCAAAACTGATAAAAGTTTTTCTTGTAAACATGTATCCATGTCACAAAGCATTGTATCAAGAGTTTCATCAATTTTTGACTATAAAAAATATTTTAGATAATCTTTTTTATTCTTTTAAAAAAATATTCTTACATCTCCAGCATCAATTGTTAATTTAGTTGCTCTAGCTTTTGATGAAAAGATTACATTAATCATTACACAAACTTCACAGGGTAAAATGTAATCAGTTGTTTTACGGAATTTTTGCATAAATACATCAAATGTTTGATAAGTACAATTTGCACATTTTGAGATCATATCAAATGCTAAAGATTTCATTCGAACTTGAAGATATTTTGCAAATTCTTCTTCAGGCCAATTTAAATCATGTACAAAACCTTGTAAAGCATCAAGCTTCCAATAAATATCTTCTGAAGTCGCACAACCATCTTTTCGAACTTCCCATTTTTCTTTTTGAAATCCTTTTTCAATTGATTGTGAAATTGAATGCTCCATAAGATCAACATATCGAATAACCAATGGTGAAAATTGTTTAACAAGTTTTGTATGAAATATTCCATTTTTAAGTGTTGCTAAAAAGTTTATTTTATAATTCAGAATTATTTTTTTAATTTTGATTTCTTACGTTCACTACACAAAAAGTCATTGAGAAGTTGAAATAATGGAAATGAATCCCATGAATCTGGTGGTTGTACTTCTAAAGCCGCATCAAGATCAACAGAATAAAGTGACCAAAATATTTCTGAATGATCTGCTAAGAGATCACTAAACCATGCAAAAGCCTAAAAATTTTTGTGATCCAATCCATTCTAATCTATTTGCAAAAAGGAAAAATAATGTGTACCACAACGTGCAAAAATGTTTTAGCATAAAGAGTTTTTTTATAAAGGCAAAACAACCACTTACAAATTTTCTATTTTGTTAGATTAATTTTCTACAGGGTGCATTAAAAAAGTTTTTAAAATAAAGCAAAACTGGGAAAGATAAAAAAGAACATAAGCTTTTGTTATTTCATTATTTTCTAATTTAGCTATGAACAAACAAAAGGAAAAATTTGGAAAAAATATGAAAAATATAAAACCACTGGGTACAGACGGTTATAACTTACTCCTCGAAGTTGCTGAAAGGTTTATAAAAGTTAGTAATAAAGAAAGAATATAGAATAGATTTGAAAAAAGAAACTAATCGAAAGAAAAAAAGAAGTTCAGAAAAAATAGTAATAACACAGTTTTTAAAGTATCTTTTTTTTGATAGTTTATAATTTTTTTAAAAATTTAATTTTTGACTTACCTCTCCGTGATGTTCTTCATTTTCTTTTAAAAGATCAATACAAAGTTCTGTAACACGAATCATATCTTCAATTCTTTGCTGTGGACTAACATCAACTCCCATTCTCTCTTTAAAAGAATATTTTTATATTTAATTCTATTATATGTGTAAGCTTACGTTCAATTTTTGCTTCATTACAAATTCTTGTATAATTTACTAATGCAGCATCTTCGAGGCATTTTCGAATTACTGCTCTTACTTCTTCAGGTGGAACAGGTGATACAACATCTTTCATTAAAACTCTTTCCAATAATGATAAAGTTCCTTTTAAAGCATTTTCTGGACGACCGAATGGAAAACAATATCTAAAAAATATATGTTTAACTTGTTGAAAGAATGTTCTTATTATGTTACCTAAAGTTTGTAATTTGTTTTTCTAAAAGTACCCGCAATCGTTCTTTTACTTCTTGAAATTTTTCTTTTTCTTCCAAAGTTACAGTTCCAACACCATCAGGTCTAAATCAAATTATTTCTAGTTTTATTTTTCAAGTTTATTTTTTACCTATTGCCATGAACATGTGAAGCACAAAATGCAAAAGAATAATGAATTAATGTAGGATCAATTAAATGGCCTTCATCAGCCTTATTGAGCAAATCATTTAAAAGTGAAACATGTCGGAAACATCCCCGTACCATATAACGTGCACAATATTCATCTAATACAAAAACTTGTCCAGTGAAAACCATCCCAATGAACAAATTGGTTCATTTAAACGATAATCAAGTGCAACCTTTTGTAACGTTGAAAAGTGATGATCATGATTGATCATAACTGGATCAGCTAGAATTAATTCATCTAATCCATGCTTTGAAGCCTTATCAGCAAATCCTTGAGCTTTTGATACGGTTGTACTTTGTTTTGGTGGAACAGGTTTATAGGCTTGTCCGGTTGCACGGTATAAGGCTTGTATCCATAGATGCCTTTCATTTTCATCATCAGTTGCAAATTTTAATTCATCACCTTCTTTTATTGCTGTAAAGAAATGCTTTCCACCTTGATTATATAAATCATTATCCGGTTCAGGCATATAATCAATTGTAAACCCATCAAGTTGAATAAATTCTGTTGGATCAGCTTTTTTCTCACGATATGAGCACATTGCAAATGCATATTGTGAAACTTGTACCAAACAAAAGAATCTCCTTTTCCATTTTTTCCATGCAATTTTTCCAATTGCATAACAATAACCACAATATTTTAAATTTGGTGGCTTTTCAACTCTAATTGCAATTCGAATTTTTAAATTTTGATCTTGACTATTTTTAGGCACTGTCATTTTATACCATTCTGGTGTACGTGAGCAATTTGGATGTGGACGGATAACAACTTTCCCCAATTCTTTATCTTCAAATGATATCATATTTTTAGTTTCTGCATATAATTTAACTTTAACAATCGGAAGTGGATGTTTTGTTGTAAAATCTCCTTGCGTATCCCAACTGGAAAAAAAAATTGTCTGTAAAGTTGAAAAAGCAGAATTGCAAACTTACGATGGCTTTGATGCTTCTGCATGATCAGTTTGCAATTTTGAACATCCATCAACTTCCATTGTACAATAAACAATTCGATTTGGTTGTACAGATTTTAAATTTTGAACTTCCATCACTACTACCTTTAAAAACATATTATTAAACTTAAATTTCATTTATGTATTATTTTTTACCTCCATATTAAAAGATAATACAACATCAGATTTTGTTAAACTAACATCTGCATCATCACTATCAGTTTTATTCAAGGACATTGAACTTGTACGCCGTTTTAGACTAAAATAATGTTAAGGTAGGAACGAAAAATGGATAATAGAGGAATGTTTAAAAAAAAGTTTAAAAAATTTCACAGCAGATTCCTTGAAATTTAAAAATTTCCCGCAATCAACCAAAGTTTTTTTTTACATTAAAAAATCCTATTCTACGGTTTTTTTAAAAAATAAAACAAAATAAAAAATAAAACCCAAAATAAAATGTTAATTTAAAATCAATCATTCAACAAGTATTAATAATTTGGATTAATCGATAGAAAGGAGAAGAAACAAATGGTGTGAATATTGTTAGAACGTAAAAACAAAAATTTTTATAATAATTATAATTTCTAATATTAGCTATTATTTATTCTAATTTTTAAATTTAAAGGTTACAATTTACATTGAATTTAATTCTATTCTTTTTTGCTAAAAAACAAAAAGGGGGAAAGGAGAACCCATAAAAAACAAATATTTTGGATATGGCTTTTTTTGTTTGCAAAAAATTCAGGTATGCGTGTTTTTAATATAGGATATTCCAAAATATATATATATAAACATTCACAAAAACAAACCTGTTAAACAAAGAGAGATCTTCAATACTTCTTGATCTGAAAAGGTTATGCTAGACAGAAGATGCTAATTGGAAAAAAATATAATTAATTAAATATACATATATATATATTATTTGCAAAGAAAAGCGTGCAGGAAAGATAGAAAAGTAAGTTTTTGAAAAGGGTTAAATTTTGATAGGGATAAAATGGATTAGTATTTGAAATTATATAAATTAGGAAAGCTGGTGCAAATAAAGCAGTGGATTAAGTAAATTTATTTTGTTGGCACACACAACACATCAAAACACGGCACACAAAAAAATGAACTTAAAAACAAGAAATAAATTATAATTAAGCTTAAAAATTTTGGTTTAATTTTGTGAAGGTTGTTTGGGATTTTCATATTTTTTAGGGTAAAATTCTGTGTTTCCTCAAAAATTTTTATTTTTAATATTGTTTTTGGTCAAAAGTGTTTTAAAAAGGCGATAGAAAAAAGAAGATAGGAAAAATGGAAATCGGAAAAAAGTAAGATAGAAAAAGAATTCAATTTAAATTTTACGGTAAATTTGGCCGCACCTTTTGACTTTGAATGAGAATCTGAAAAATGGAAGCTTCAATGAGCTTTTGTCTTTTCAAAAAATTTCACACTTTTTTTTCAATGTTTTAACACTCAAAAATAAAAAAATAATAAAAAAGCAAATATTTAAAAAAGCAAACTTAAAAAAATTATAAGCAAAAAAGAAATTTTGAACAAACCTTGAACGGCTTTTGCTATCCTTTTTTCTTCCAGAAATCGTTTGACCTCTTGGAGTTACAGGAATCGATTCAAGATTTGAAATTAATAAATTTATTGATTGCCGAACTTCATCAATGAATAATGTTTCCATATCTTTAACAACAAATTTTGGCATAATTTTTCGTAACTAAAATATATTTTATGCAAATCTTTTTTCCCATTACATTACAATATTACTTTTGGCATATCCCTTAATGTTTCTTCTCGTGTGGCAACTTCTCGCCTTATTGCAGCTGCCTGTTCATCAGGGTTATCAAGTTGTAAAGAATTAAAAATAATTTGATGTTCAAATTTTTCAACATTTAATATTTGTTGAAACATATCATATAATTGATCTTTGCTTTGTATTAAATCTGCATTTGCTTGATTTGCACCCCTTAGGCGACCCCTAAAAATTTATGATTAAAATCCATTTTTACCACACAAAAAACAATTCTTTCAACCAAAATTCAAACAATGACAGGGCAAAAAAGGTCAAACATGAAAATATATAGAAACATTTATAGTTAGCAATTATAGTTAGTAATCATTTTTTAATTAAACATTTTAGATAGAGAAAGCAACACTTTCAAACTTTAAATATACATAAATATAACCTTTCTAATAAAAACTATATATAAATTAACACAACGATTTTCTTTTGTCAAATTTGGCACTATCAAAAACTATGTTTGAACATTTACAAAAAAACATGTCAATTAAAAGCTTTTAATAATTATTTGCTCATATTTAAAAGACAACATTTATATTTTACTTTTTTTACTCTCTCTCTCATACCTAGATCGTACTGAAGCTCTTATGCTAAAAATATGATTAGTAAATTAATAATGTTATTTAATTATTTAAAAAAGAGACTAGGCGATTAAATTAAATTAGTTTTGTAGCTATGAGAAAAACGCCCACCTTGCTTGCCTTCCTTGAATTGCATCATCATCACCTTTCATTATTAAATCAAATTTTGACATCCATGATGTTAAAACTGTCTCTTTTGCAAGGCCTTCAATTTCAGGTAAAGAACGAATTCGCTTTTCAACATTACATCGAAAAACTTCACGAAAATCATGTGCGGAAAAGCCACCCGCTTGTACGACTTTTGCGACTCTTTCAGATTTCATAAAAACTTCAAAATAACTTTCTATTGCTTTTGTAAATGCTTCATCTGCAGGAATTTGAGTTTCTCCGCGTAAAAATGCTTGAAATCGATCTTTCATTTTTGCTAAATCTTGTTTTGTTACTTTCATTTGCCTTCTTGCCATATCAGTTGGTTGTTTGGCATTAAAATGATAGGCAACACATTTTGCAACAAAAACATATAATTGCAAATTTCGCTTTCTTTCCTCTTCCTCTTCTTCAGCTCTAAAAGAGAGTGATAATTATTGGGATTCTGAAATCAATATAAAATAATAAAAAATACCGCAATCTTTCTTGTTCTTCTTTGCTAAGCTTTTGTTGAGATTCTGTACCATGCAAGGTTGGAGTTGCATGATCATTATTATACCCGTCATCATCGTCCGAAATATCTTGTGAAGATTGTGGAACTGGACGGTTTGTAATTGTTGAAGTTGAAGGCTTCTAAAAATATAAAAAATTTAAAATCTTTTAATCCTTTTAAATATAACAAACATGTCGATTAAGATTATTTCTAAATGATTCATGATTTTGATTCCCGTATCGATTTTTTTGTGAAGAGCCACTTCGCTTTAATGAATTTGCTTGACTAACGGAATCGGATGGAGCAGGGGATTCTGATCGAGGGCTGATGGTTGAAGCAAATTGATGATGAATTACAGGTGGAATGGATTTGGGTACACCCAATACCTATTAAATTAATATTAATATTAATATTAATTCATTTTTTATCAAATATAAACAAGCTTACATCTGAAGCATCATCATTTTCAAGCCCGTATTCATCATCGTCCTCTTCACTGCTGGACGCACCGAGCATTGAAAAATGCTAAAAAAAATTTGACGATATTTAATTTAACTTTAAAATAATTGTTTTTCAGTAATATTTGTATTAATTTTAAAATTACACGAGAAAAACGTATTAATAAAATAAAATATTAACATTCAAACCATTTTAAAAAAATTGAAAAAAGAGGGGACACGCGGCATTATTAATAAAGCATTCTCACACATAAAATTTTAAATACAAAGTTTTAGGTGTAATAAAAAAATTTTATGTAATATTTCTGTTTTAACGAAATAATAAAAAGCAAAAAAACTTTTTGCTTAAAAAATTACGTTTACTTTATTTTATGGGCTAATATGTTTTTGCTTTTTTTCTTACTTTTCTTTCCCTTTGGTCATTACAAGGGAAGAGTGTCACAGTTAGTTGTGGCGCCGTTTGGCGCTGGGCAACCAACAAAAAAATAGTAAAATAAAAATAAAAATGAGAAGACTTTCTCATGAACAGGAACAAACAATACTGGGGTTAAATTTCTTCAACAAAATATGTATATAAAAAAGTTCAAACTGTTTTTAAAAGTCCAGTTTAAACAATTGTAGAAAAAAGAGATGGCTTCAAAAATAATATTTTTTAGGCGAGAGAGAGGGAAAAAAACAGAAATTTAAATGAATATCTAAAAAAGAATGCATTTGTGATCTGAATAAAAGTTAGCCATTTTGGTTTTCCCTTTTTTGGTGGTTATATCTTCTTCTTTTTTTTGTTTGCGTCAGAACACGGAAAGAGAAGGAGTGAAGAAGAAAAAGACTCTGTTCATCTTCCAAAATGACAACTATTTTTGTTTTTGCCATTTTTTTTACTAATTAGCAACACAACCGCGTGCTTTTAGCTTTTTTTCATTTTACAATGGCAAAAAAGGTTTACAATATAGATATTTAAAAAAAAGCAAATTGCAACACGAAAAAACGATTAATAATTTAAAGTAACTGTAAAAAATTTATGTTTATTTGGTGGTTTTTAAGTAACAAATGTATTTCTTTCATAGGTTAATGGAACTTTAAAAGAAAAAAAGGGCAAAAGCTTTTTGACATTAATGTGAGAAAAATAGAAAAAAAAACAGATTGAGTAGATTAATTTACAATTTACTTATTAAATTGATAATAATAATTAATAACGTTTGAATAAAAAATAAGAAACTATTTAATTAAAAAGAAAAAATTCACAAGTAACAGTAAATTTTAGATTTTTTAACAGAATTTTTTTTTCTTGTCAAAAAAGAGGTTTTCAAACAAAAAAAAAGAAGACAAAAAACCGAGTGTGGTAAAGACAGCAAAACAGCATCAAGCAAGCATACACAAATTTCAGAAGAAGAAGAAAAACATTTGTTGATTACATTTTTTTCCCAAAAAATTTCTCGACTTTTGGGAATTGGATTAACGCTTAAACTTTTTGCGTGGACATCCTTAGAAGGAGGGAAAAAAATATTCAACAGATTTATTTTTGAATAAAAAAACCGGGAACAATGAAAGCATAAAAAAAGTTTCTAAATTGGCCAGTTGTTTTTTTTGTAAAGAATGTTAAAATATAAAAATACAAATTTTAAGTAAAAAATATTTAAAAGAAAAACAATAAACAATTTTTTTAAACAAAGGCTTCCCATATTTTTTAATTCATCAAACCTTAAATAAAAAATTTAACATTCAGTAGTCTTCATTTTTTTCTGACAGATTATTTTGCTACCTACAAAAAAAATTGAAAAATCCAATAAAATCTCTAAAATGTAAAAAAAAAGCTTTATGATTCTTGTTACAATTTATATATATTCAGAAGGCAACGATAAGAGTCATGCATAAAAAACAACGTATATATTTTTCTTATTTGCAAAAAAATGAAAAAAGGACAAAAGAAAAAACCAAAAAAAATAGATATATTAAAAAAACGATTCAAAAAAGTGTTAATTTAAATAACAACAAAAAATGGGAACGATGATGAATTTATAGAAAGCTTTTAAAGAATCAAGCATGCATAATCTTTTTATACCTTATTATTATTGATTGAATTCCTTCTTTTGCTTTTTTTGCAGAAAAGAAATGATTTAACATCATAAATGTTAAAGTGAAAGTGTTCATGGAAGCGATAAGAAAAACCCTATAAAAAATTTTTCAAAAGGAATAAAGCTTACAAATAAGCCATATATACATCAAAAATTTTAATACGAAAAAGAAAAACAGTAGCACTCTAATGGCACTTTCGAAAAAACAAAAAAAAGAAGGCGAAAATGGATTTTAGATAAAATAAAAGGATAACACAATCCAAAATCAACAACAATCCCAGCAGAAAAAAAAATGGACTAACTATCCATTTTTTTAAGTAAAAAAATAAAAAGATGAAGCAAAAAATGTATATAAAAAGGAAAGCCAAAATGCCACTTTTTTTGAAAAGCCCCAAGTGGTTTTCATTTCACCGACAAGTGCTAATAATACGTGGTCGCTTTTGAGGATTGAGATTAGATGTAAATCAAACGAAGTGTAAACATAACAAAAAAAGAGAAAAGATGCCATTGACAATGCAAACATTGAAATTTCATATAAAAATAAAAAAAGACAAAATAATAATAATAATCATATGATTCTGTATTTTTTTGTAAGTAACATATCTTTGAACAAAAATAAAATTTCTTCACAATAAAACTTTTTACTTTTCTTTTTTTTTAAAAAATGGTTTTTAATAAACAAAAGTTTTATCCCCGGCTAACAATAGAGGGGAGCTACCATTTATTATATATCTAAAGAAGGCGGTCACATTCTATTTTGGCACCAAGTTCCAGATGTCCTGCAGTTATTTACCCCGCGCTTCTGGGGCAGCATTGACGTATGTCCGTCTTTTAAAAGGGGAACAAAAAAGAAGAAGCATTTTTTAAAGGCGGAAAATAGAAAAGAAAGGAGCTTCTAAGGTTCCTTTTTTTCCTCTTCTTTTTTTAACAATAAAGAGAAGGAGTGAAGGCACACAGTTGTTGTTATTAGTTTCAGTGTAAGAACTAAAAAATACGTATAAAAAAGGAAAAATGCAACATGCGTATTGTTGCACGCGCGATACACGCCAAATTTCTTGCTTTTTTTATCTTTCAATAACACGCAGCTTTTTTTATTTCCCGCAAGCATTTCATTGACGATTTTTTTTCTTCGTGCCGTCGGCGACGCTTACATTAAAAAACAGAATATGAGACTCAGCCCATTAATCGATAGTTTCGTTATTGATAAATATTTGACTTGATAATATTTATTAAGAATAAATAATACAAGTGAATAAATATAATACAAAACCAAGACTAAGTTTCAAGACAAGACTGACTAAAAATGAAAGAAAGGTGCTCGCTTTTATACTCATCTAATACCGTACTGGAAAGTTCTAGACAGTGCCAGACTTTCGCGCTAAGACTATTTTATAGATATGACTTTGTCCTATCTAACACCTCCCCTTCAAGTGTCTAACACTTAACAATAAAACTAAATTGGGATACACTCATATACAATAGAAAAGGGACATCTTAACAATTAAACTAGCCTATAATGGGGCAACTTAACAGTTCAACTAATTTTTATAAGATTTCTTTGAATTTCTGTTTACATTCAAACGGTTGGTTTGATGTCGATTTCTATTTGGATATCTACGTTCAGGTACTTGATCTGGAATATTTTCTGCAGTTTCGATTTGTTGAAGATATTCTTGTTCTGGAGGCACATGAGATGTTATTGGTGTGACGAATTCAATTTCTTCATTAGTTTCAGTTGAGACTTCTTCTTCACGAGCTTCAGTTGAGTCTTCATTTCCGACAGAATTTCTTTCTTCGGCTTCTTTTGCGTTTGAAGTTTCTGTATGATGAATTTTTGGTACATGAATGAAATCAAAACATTCCATCATTTCATCATATTCATCTGAAGCATTTGAAATCCTTTCACGAAGTTGATTTATATGACCACGAATAGTTCCATTTGGCAGTTTTAGTTGATATAAACATTTGCCAATTCGTTCTACTACAGTTGCGGCTATCCATGTTTCCGAATTGTAGTCGTGTTTTCGATAATAAACAGCAGCACCAGGTTTGAATTCTCTTTTCGGTTGCAAGTTGGATGAAGCTTTCTTAGATTTTGGACGAAGTAATTCCAAATTCCATCTAATTTTGCGACCAAACATTGCTTCTGCTGGACTCTCATCGTTTTCAACTTGTCGATTCGGAGTAGCTCGATATGTCAAAAGGAACATTTGAAGTTTTTCTTCTATATCTCCTTCCCCTTCTAGTTTCAAAAGAGCACGTTTGAAACTATCAACAAATCTTTCAGCTTGACCATTGCTTTGTGGATGATATGCTGGGGAGAAATGATGTGTAATGCCATTCATATCACAGAATTCTTTGAATAATCTGGAAGTGAACTGCGTTCCATTGTCAGAAATGACTTCTTTAGGCATTCCATATCTTCCGAAAATTTGACGAAGAATATCCACGGTTACTTTAGCCGATATGGTTTTTGTTGGTACAATTTCGGGCCATTTTGAATAAGCATCCACGACGACTAAGAAATACAGATTTTGTACCGGACCAGCATAGTCGATATGAATTCTTGACCACGATTTCGAAGGTTTTGACCATGGAGTTGGTTTTTCTTTTGGAGGCATACGATCACGTTTTTCCACTACTGCATTCATACATGGAAATGGAGCATGACGAGCTTTCATGGGAACAGGTTTCGCATCAGCTTTCAATCGTTGGTGAACTATGCTTTTCGTACATCTTCCTAGTCTTGGTTCAAAGGCATTTGGAAACTTTGACGTCTGCTTTTCCAAAGAGTACTTGTCTTCTTTCCTGCCACGTTGAATGCTCGATACAAAGCAGGCTTTGAGTGACTTCCTTACTTGAGGACACATTTTCATCCAATTCAAGCCGAAAATATCCAGATTTTCGGTAACACAACATGTTCCACGATGAAGTCTTGAATTTCCATCCGAGCGAAATTCAACATCAAGTTCACCATATGTCGTTATTGGTTCACCATTTGCAGCTACCAGTTGAACATTTGACGGACGAAGTGCAGGTTTTCCAAGAGCTTTCCATGTTTTACGCGAAATCATACTTGCTTCAGCACCAGTATCGAACACGAGTTCAGTTGGAGTTCCTTCAATATGCACAGTGATGTGAAGTTGAGGTTCCTTTCGGTGCGACGTTATTCTGCATACATGAGCTTTCTTTTGGAATTGAAGTCCGCGAGATCTGGTCTTTCTTTTGAGATTTTGTGGACAATTCTTACTCCAATGACCACTTCCTTTGCAAATAAAACATTCATCTTTAGATGCATTATTTCCATTTCCTTTCTTATTTCTAGGTTTTCGATGATGTGCTTTGACAGCAGCAATTTTCGTAACGTCCATACTGCTACTATTTTGAAGTTCAGCTTCAATCTCGGCAACATAGTTGTAAAGATTTTCAATATTAATTTCACGGCTTTCGTCTTTACACATCATGTTTCTCAATGCTTGAACCATTGGTCGACGTTCACGATGACAGCTTAATAAGAAGATAAAGTTGTAAGCATGGAAACGTTTGAGATCCAATTCTTTCGGCAGCTTTCGGAATAATCCAGTGTAGCTCGCTAATACTTCTGATGCTTTGAGACGTGGATCATCTTTGAATTTTGAAATATTGCTGATTCTGAGAAATTCCGACACTGAAGCATCACCGAAGGTCTTCTCCAAAAATTCTTTCACGGTAGAAAAATTGCTTCTTTCTTCATCACTGAGTTGATTTAAGCAGCGACGGAACACTTCTGAATCCATAGCACCAAGAAGAATTTCAGCCTTCTTTGCGTCAGCAACATCCGCATAATCCACTTCAAAAGATTTCTTATATCTTTCATACCAGAAGTCGAAAGTGTTGACGGAGTCAGGATCATAAACGAACTTTGAATCCACGGCTTTCTTCAGAAGATCGCTAGAAATTAAAGGAGCAGAAACAGTCTCAGTAGAAGAGAGTTTACCTGTTTTAAGTTCTTTCAATTCCTGCATCAGGATCCGCATTTCTTCATCACGTTTCTTCTTTTCTTCCTTCATTTCTTCATCACGCTTCTTCATTTCTTCAGCCATCGTTTTCTGCTGTTCCACCATCATTTTTAAAATATTCGCGAGTTCAGCCATATTTGACAAATATTCGAGTACGCCACTGATAAATATTTGACTTGATAATATTTATTAAGAATAAATAATACAAGTGAATAAATATAATACAAAACCAAGACTAAGTTTCAAGACAAGACTGACTAAAAATGAAAGAAAGGTGCTCGCTTTTATACTCATCTAATACCGTACTGGAAAGTTCTAGACAGTGCCAGACTTTCGCGCTAAGACTATTTTATAGATATGACTTTGTCCTATCTAACAGTTATATGAACGTTATTTTTTTTCTTTTTTTTTTAAAAAGTCCTTTTTAGCTGGACAGCCGACCCACGAACTACACTTTTTTTTTCTCATATAAAAAAAGGGGAAGGAGACAGAAGGCTTCTTCTTCGTCTTTTTATTTTGGGATGTCTCCAGTAGCCAAAGCAATGGCATTTTGCTTGCGAGCGAGCATCGACTTTCTTCATTCAAACGAGAAAATAAAAAAAAAGACAGCGGTAACCACAAAAACAAGCTTCTGACGAGAAAGAAAGAAAATGCATAGTACATAAAAGCTAAAAAGGCAAGTGCCACCACCGACGCGAAAAAAATGACGCTTTTATTAACAGAATGAAAAAAAAACAGATTCAAATATTTTTATTTTTTTGACGATTCGGGGCAATGCTTCTTCTTTTTTTAAAACATTTTTTTAAAAAACTGATGTAAAAACATTTTTTTCATTACTTTTTTACAAGCTTAAGCTTGAAGAGTTAACCTTTTTGTGTCAAAGTTTTTGTAGAAGAAGAAAAAGAAGAAACTGGGAGATGAGCAATGCCACACGTCAAACCAAAAGGATTTTTTAACTTTTTCAAACCTTTTGGGAATCATTTTCTATTTCTTTTTCCTGGAATTCAAAATAAACATTTTTTTAGCAGCAAGAATATTGAAAAACAAGAAAAAAACCAATGTTTCTGACAACAATGGGGGGAAGATCACAAGAAGAAGAAAAAAATTTGTAAATGAAAAGCTTTAGTTTTTGAAGGCGGATTTATATATGCATCGAAAAAGGTCGTTAAGATTTTAGATATTGGATTTTTTTCATGTCAAAGATGACATTGTAATTACAAAGAAAGCTGACTTTTCGAGTGACGGACAAAGACAAAAAAACATCTTTGATTAAAACCTTTTACTTTTCTTTTTTCAACTAAAATTAAAATTTCACAAAAGAAAATACCGAAAAAACAAAAAAGATAAATGAATGCTCGAAAAAAAATAAGAAAGAAAAAAAAATAAGTTACAGTGTTACATGGCTTAAGTTAATACTTTTAAACACAAAAGAAAAAACTGTTTTTTTCTGCTACGAAAATAGAAAAATTTAACTTTTCTGGATATATTTCCCTTGAGAAGCATTTGTTATAAGATGTTCTGTTCTTAAAAGAAAAGCGAAAAAGACACTGTAAAAGTTGTTTTAAAAAATGTTGTAGGTTTTTTTTTTGTTTTTTAGTAATTTTAGAAAAAAAATAAGAAAAATGAGAATCATGGGATGAAGAATAAGAAAGTGGAGAGGGGAAAACAACTGCAAACGAAATCATGTAAAAATTAAATTTTTTATAAAAATATATTAATTATTTATTCTTTTTAATATGTATGATGTTAAATCATGTAAAACAAAAAAAATAATTATAAAAAAACGCCGTATTAAAATTATTAAAGTGAAAAAAAATGTATTTATATTTTTACGGCAACAAACGAGATTCTTCAAACAGTTTTATTCCTTTGTGAAATTTTATCAGATCTTTTAAATTAATTTTTAACACTTGTTGATGCAAGCTGCTTTCTCAATGATTCAATTAATTGATCACGTTCAAATAATTCTTGTCGAAGTAATTCATTTTCATGTGATAATTTTTCAAAGCTTTGTTCACCTTCACCATGTTCATTTTTATCGTCAGCTTTTTGCTAAAAAACAAAAATGATTAATAAATCACAAAAACCTTAAAATTTGTTTTTTAAAATTAAAAAAAAAGGAGAAAATTCGAAAAATAAATTGTCATTGTTATTAAAAAAAATCTGAACAAATAAATCTAAGAAAGTCAAAGCTTACGTCTTCAAGAATATTTTTCAAAACTGACAGCTTTGATTTAAGTTCATTGAAATCTTCTCTGCTTATTTGTGGTTGGGGATAATTTTTTGTTGGATTTGCATTTTGATCTGATGTCCTAAATGGAAAAAAAATATTATAACTTTAGTAATAAAAAATATATTACTTTGAATCTGATGTTGATGCATGTGAAGTATATGATGTTGAAAGGGGCATATCAGTTTTAGTTGAAGCCTTTGGCCTAAAAATTATACCAATAATTAACCAATAATTAAAAATTTTCAAATACTAAAATGGATAGAAAGGGGGAGAAAAGTGGTACCTGAATGTTTTGAACAAAGTATTAAACATAAAACAATCACCCATAATTTTTTACTATAATAAAAAAAAATCAAATTTGTCAAATGTAAATATAAATATATAAATGATTGCAAAATAATTTGACGCCAAAAAAACTGCTATGCACAAAAAATGAATGAATGAATTAATTTTGGTTTCCTTCTTTTTTTGGTTACACACAAGAAAAAAAAAAAACGCCTCACTACTACCGCTTCTAGAATCAACTGAGGAGAAAAATTTTATTTGTGTCGATTTTTGTTGGTTGATCAAAAAAAATATGTCGCGCAAATCAGAGAAAAAATATATAAGACTTGTATTCCTTTTTTCTTTCTTTCTGTTGAAAGTCAACATGCAAAAAAAATGTGGGGGAAATAAAAATGTACAAAATTAAATCTATTTTTACAAAAAAAAAGAAGGAACCCATTTCGGTGGTCCGAATAACTAAAATTCTAATTCAATACTCGTTTCAAAACAACATTTTTGAATGAATGAAAAACATTTAAAAAACTTTTTCTTTTTTTCAAGGAAAATGACTCAAAAAAAGAAAAATAAATTTTGGGTCAATGGTAAAATGGGGGTACTAATGTAATTAAAATTTTTATAAAAAAACAAGGTCATCAGTTTAAAAAAAAAGGCGCTTACTCATCAAAGCTATCTGCACTTGTTTCCATTTGTTGTTGCTGATTATCAAAATTATTTATTTCATTCCGTTTTTCACCATTAAAATGATGATGACTCTTATCAAAGTTATCATTGGTCATTGCAGCAACACCAGCAGTTTTGTCATGTGAAAATAAGCCGTTATCAAGCTTTAAATTTCTTTCTTCTTTTTGATAGCTATTATTTTCTTTAGTTCCAAAATCTGAAAAAAATGACAGATTCAAAACACAAATAAAAAAAGAGATATTAAAAAAAAGTTTTTTTAAAAGCATTAAAATTTTGACAGATTACAAATAAACTCGGTCGCAAATATATTTTCTTGTTGTCTGTTTTTAACCAAAAAATTTAAGACTTGCTTTTTTTTATAGTTTTAACCGTTTTTATATTGCTGCTTGTTGCATTAGCCCTTTAGGGCTTATCCAAAAACATAAAAGAAGAAGAAGAAACAGAATAAAATGAAGCTGCTTCTTTCTTCTTTTTTTTATATTTTGAAGGGCAACATAAAAAGCAGAAGAAACTAAAAAATTTGCAATGACAAAATAAAGGAAAGAAAAGAACAAAATTGTAATTAGTTTACCGAAAAAAAGGAGGGGAAAGAATGAAGAAGCAGACGACAGCTTCATTTGCAACTAAAAACATTTTTTTGCCAAAGTTGTCGTACTTCCAGTATGGCCAATCAAGTCTATGCGCAGCTTGTTTTGTTGTTTCCCATCTTTTTATTTTCTCCGAAGCCTTTACACAAAAATTCTGCCGTGTTTGTTACGTTTTTAAGACAATTTTGTATTTGAAAGAAAAAAAGGGGGATTAAAAACAACGAAAAAAAAATGCTTGCATTAACTTTTTTGACAACCCCCGAAACATTACAACTCCCATCACCAAAAAGAAATATAGGAATGCTAGCCACAATTAGAAGAAAAACAAAAAATATGTTTGAAAACAAACAAAATCGGAAGCTTTTTTTTTCTTCTTAAAAAACAATAAATGATTGCATTTATTTGGGAGTAAGTAGAGCAAAAAAAATATTTATAAAGAAAACTATGCTTGAAACAAAAATAAATAATGTGGTTGTTTTAGAAGAAAAAATATGAAATAAATGCTAAGCTTACAACCGATAATTTCATGCGCATTTTTTTTTGAAAAGTGCTCGGTTAAAAATAAAAGCGCAATGAAAAAAAAAGATGATACTTGAAGAAGGAAGAAAAAAACCGTTAGGCTCAATTTTTTTTTGTTCTATCTTTTTATTTTTCCAAAAAGCTCATTTAAATGAAGAATGAACCCATTTAAAATGACATTAATGGATATCATGCTTGATGAAAATGTCCCTCCCGAAATAAATGTGAATATAAAAAAAGTTATTTAAAAATAATGGGGACAAACCGGATAAATTTGTTGTTACATCAACGGAGACGACGTTCCCGTTTGAATCATGCATGAACGTTGTTGTTGTCGTTGGTGGTGGTGGAATTTTTGTTGCTGCTGCTGCAATTGTTTGTTGTGCACGTCGTCGTTGACCTGGTGATGATGTTAAACGATCAAATCCAATTGGGGGAAGTTCAACAGCTGGAGAATTTTCCACGCGTGTTGATTCAAATTCTGCCAAAGGTGCCCTTCGATTTCTCATATTTACTGATCTAACATTCATATTCCTAAAACTGTGAAGCTTTAGTGCCATCTAAAAAAAATTTTTTTCATTTACCTCATATCAATATTTTTATTATTATCAACTCGATTATGCATCGAATATGGCATTAATGGAATAAAAGTTTTTTCAATTCTTTTAATCAACTTCATTTCAGAATTTCGCCGAATTTCAAGAGGTTTAGTTTGGGCAGCTTCAAATGAAAGTGACTTTCTTGGAGTTTTAACAATTTCTTCCGTCCGCCTTTCTTCTAGAAAAATGACTGTTTGTTTTAAACGAAGAGAGAGAGAAATAAAAAAAACTAACAATTAAAAATGGGGAAATCTATCTTTAAAGAGCGTCAAATTTTATTGAAATCTAAATAAAAAAATTTGTCTTCCAAAAAAATAGCTAATGCTCTGCTAAAAAATTCTTAATGGTATTAGTTTTTTGTCTTTAAAAATAACAAAAAAAAAGCATTTTTAGAAACAAAAAAAATGAAAAACTTTTTTGCAAAAGCATGATACGTACGTTCGCGATCACAAAAATATATAGTTGTTATTATAAGTGTGCAAAAACGCTTTTTCGCAAATATAATAATTTTTTTAATGTTTGTTTGGATTGCGCTTGTGTTTTTCCTTCTCTAAAAAAAGGGGGAGACGCACAATTTGAATAGCATCCTTTAGGTTTTTGCGTGTTTTTCAATTGTTTGAAGCTTTGTTACAAAAGTGAGTATATGCAAATAAATTTTAAGCAGCCTTATATTTCCAAAACGAAATAAATAGTAAATGGGAGACAATAGTTTTTACGTTTTTACGTACCTGAAGTTCCTTTGAGGATGAGGCTACCCTTTTTTACTTTTATCTTTGGTGATGGTAGTACTTTTTGAGTTTTTGAAGATTTATTTCCACCGAATCCAAATTTTGAAGCAAGTTTTGGAGTTTTTGAAGCTTTTTCAGATTTTTGTGACCGAGGTGTTGATGGACTTTTTGTTTTTAAAGATTCTTTGGAAGCTTTTTTTGAAACTTTTTCTTCAATTATATTTTTTTCTGCTGCTAGTGGAGGTGGCGGACTTTTGTCTTTTTCTGGACTTGTTAATAATGCAGTCGATATTACAGCTGTTGTTGTTGTAATTGAAGGAGCAGTTGTCTTTGCATTTGATGCTTCAGACCAATCGGGTGAAGTTATTGGCCGAGTTGATGATGATACTCGTCCAGAATAAATTGTATCTGTATTTGAGGATGTTGTGGTTGCAGCACTTACAGGTGATGTGACACCTTTTGTTTTTTGCTGTTGTTGTTGTTGTTGTTTTAATGGAGATGGGTCTGCTTCAGAAGTTACGGTAGATTCTTCTTGAATTGTACTCGGTAAATTAATTCTTTCCTCTGATGGCTTCGTTGTTTTGGGTAATTCTGGTGCAAAAGCTCTTGAAGACCGACACGGAGAAGGGATTAGTGTGATTTGAGACCGCGGCAATGAAGCACAAGAATTTGTTTCATTTTCCATGACTGCTATATTGTTTGCTGTTGTTGGTATAATCGATGTTTTTGCTAACGCTGAAGTTGATGGAGCATTTCGAGTTGCTTCCATACTGCTTGATTTTGCCATTTTTGTTTTTGGAATTTGACTAGGTTTATTCATGCTTGAAAAAATGAATAAGGATTAGGAAAAAAGATAAAAAGTTGAAATTCAAACCTTATTAAGCTTGTACTTGATCTAATTGGTGAACGGCTATGACTATCAGAACGGCTAAATCTTGTGCCAAATTTCGTTAGCCTACTTCTAACAGAATGTGCCATAGAAAGTAATGGACTTTTTGGTGCATCGGTACTCGGATGAACACTATAATAAAAGCATTAAGATTCTTAAGTTAAATATTGGTTTCATACGTTTTTGGTTGTCTTATTTCTTTTGGTGGTTTTATTTCTTTTGGGGGTTTTATTTTGCTTGAAGCTACCGTAGTTGTCGTTACACTTTTGGCTGTTGTTACAGCGGAAGGCGGTGGCAAAGATGTAACCGTCGTGGAATTTGTTGTTAAAGGTTTTATGGATATAGTATGATTTTGTTGCTGCAGAGGTGGTGGTGGAATATTCGTTGCAATTTTAGTAGCAAGATTTTGTGCCATTTTATTTTCAATAACAACAGATTTATCTTCAATAACTGAAAAAAGAGTAAAACTTTTTTTCAAAAAAGAAAATTTAAATTTTTTTTAATGCTCACCTTCTTGTACGAGCTCTAATGTTGGCTGCTTTGGTTCACAGGGCGTTCCGGCAATAGACTTTGATGCTTGTGACATAATAGATTCATTAGACTTTGACTCTGGAATGGGCGGAATTGCACGATTTAAAGGAGGGCGTCGCTTGTCGAAGCCATAACTTGGTCCAGTATTTGAGACATCAAAGTTTATTGCTGACAACGAGCTTGTAGGTGAATCTTCTGCAATTGAAGAAGTTGATGACCATTCACCATTTCGACTGCTACCACCTGAGGCTCGATTATTACTTGGGATTACCATAACAGTTGTATGCGTTCGAGGATATGGATATCCGTTGCTGTTACCGGAGTTGGTACGGCGTAAACCTCGAAATGGACTAAAGAAAGATTGCTATTAAAAAATGCAAAAAAAAATATATAAGGCAACGCTGTCATATTTCATTGTTTCTTTCTTTAAAAGCTAAAGCTCAAAAAATTCTTTTTTTATGGAATCGATGTGACTCTGGCACTAGCTCCCACTGCAATGTCCAGATGACAAATTTACGCAAAACGAAAAATTTTTGCTTTGTTTTTTCTTTCAAGTGTATTTATTTCACTGGTAAAAAAAATATTTTTGCATTTCATAAACGATTGAAAAAAGAAAGTATAAACATTACCGACACCAAAATCCCTGTTTGAGGCCCATATTTGAATTAAAATAAAAATTTATCCACCATCATTTAACGTCATGATCAAAGACGAAACAAAAATATATAATCTAGCACACTTTAAAAGCTAAGAAGAAAAAATTTAAAAGAAAAAGGAGGACTTCTAAGGAATGCACCTTGAGGTTACCATGGACTAAAAATTTTTTCTTTATTCTTTTTTTACATTTCAAGATGACATTAATCACTTCAAAAACAAAAAACCCTTAAATATTTCACGTTGTTGTGTTTTCCATAAAAAAATGAAAAATTCAAAAAAATGGAGTCAAACACAAAAATAGCTAAGAAGTTGTAGGGCTACAGAAATTCATAAAAAAAGGTTTCTATGACAACTATAAATGAATCTCTTTGTCTAAAGAAGGAATGGAAAAAGAAAATTAAATTTAAAAAAAAATGGCTTTACGATAGTGTTCTTTTTTTATGGAACAAAGAATTTAAAGGTTATTTTTTCTAAAACAAGCAAAAAAAATAAAATGGCAGTTAAAAAATAGAAGTTAAGAAAAAAGGGAGATCAAACGACTCCCTTGCGTGTTTTTCTCTATAAAAAAAGTATATTGAAAAAAGGAATCCCTTAAAAATTTTGGGACAAAAAAAGAACTACAGAGATTTTTTTTATTTAAAGGCTTTTTTAAACTACGGCCCCAAAATCAAAAGCCATCACTTAATTCCAATTACTTTTTTCTCTCTTTCTTCCTTAAAAAAGCTTCCGTCCTTATATTTTTATAAAAAAATTGAAAAATGAAAAAAAAAACAATCGATGTTAAAAAAGAGCTAAAAGTAGCTGCGAAAAAAAGCGAACGATGAACATTAAAAACGGAGGGTGCAGCAATTGTTTGATAAATGTATGAGTTTTTTTTAACCTCTCAAGGGGATATTTTACCAATTTTCTTCAATGACTAAACTACTACTACTACGACGACGACTATTTTCCTTCTCATAATATTTTTTTTTTAAAAATTTAACTGAAATTGACATATCCTACTATTATTATGATTAAAAGCGAATAATCTTGTTTTTTATTTCACATTTTTTTTCTACCGTTAAAATAAAAATATGTTTGGAAAAAAAATTGAGAGAAAGAAAAAAATGGCAATTATAAGTGGAACGTTGTTGTTTTTGTTAGTGTCAAAAAAAGCAAGTGCTAAACTCAATATCAGATTACTGCCAATTTCAAAGCAGCAGCAGCAGCTTTCAAAAAAAGGTATTCGGCATTTATTCAAAGGCTTCGACTTTGTTCTTTTTTCGGTAAATAAAAGGATGAATATTTGAAAACCTTTATTTTTTTTAACTGTTGCAAACAACTATAAAAACAATGAAGAAAAGAAAACAAGAATTGATAAACCATGAAAAATGTATTATATATTTTTTTTCAATGGAGGGTTTACCGCTTTTTCCACCTACAAAAAAAGAAGAAAAAAAGCGTGTTTTGAGCGTTTTTATTTTCGATTATTTTTTTTTCTGTCGGTCAAAGGCGTGGCATTTTTTATAAGCTTCAATTTTGGCGTGACCACTTACAATTGATGCTGCAATTTTACATTGACAACGATGTTATACTTTAAAGGCATTCAATGAGTTTTGCATTTCTGATAGATGTGTGCCTTTTCAAAATAAGAACGTGTGAAATATTAAAAAAGGATAAAAGTTTTTGCAAAAAATAGTGTTTTTCAAAAATAGTAGGTATTATTAATTATTTGTATGGCTTATGGCTGCATTTTTTTTAAAATATGGCTTTGAACTTTTTCTTAAAAATTGTTTCAAGATTTTCTTATTTACTTTTAAAAAATAAATTAATCCGGAAATGTATGTCCCTTTCCGGCTGTCACACTAAATTGCCCTCCTACTAAATGCTTTTCTTAATTGCTAGTCAAGTCACATCGATTCAAGCATCTAAAAATGATACATAAAAAAATATACAAACCTATTCATAATTACAGTTTTTTCTTCCTTTTGTGGTGAAATTGTGTACCGTTTATTACCACCTTGTTTAAAATGTACCCGCTTTGACGCCGATGATAATGATGATTTACTTTTATCTCCTTTAGCGTATTTTAAACTACTTTTTTTGCGTTTTGGAATATCACTTTGAATTAATGGACTTGTTGGATTTGAAAAAAATTGATCACACGTACAACCGTCGCAATAATAATAACACGAATATCCTTCTGATGTTGTACTGGTATTAACAAAACGTTTATTTTTAATTGAATTTTGTGCTAATATTAAAGGATCATATAACTTTGTTGAATGTGACGCACCCATGCGTTTCGGATTATTTTATTATTTAAAAAATACATTCAAAATATACCTAAAATATGAAAAATAAAAAGAATGAATTGGATTTCGAAAAAAATTCTTTTTTAAAAAATATAAAGTAAAAAGCGTGCAGGTAAGTCATAACTCTCGCAAAACAAAAATTTTTTAAAACGAACAAATGAGGGCGGCTTATTTATTATTATTATTTCTTTTTTGCTCCATGCATATTCCAGTAACTACTGCAAAGATGTCTCCCCTCCTTTTCTCTCTGCTCTAACTCTCCCAAAGCGGCAATTCACACAAAAATTTTGTGCGCAAAAACAGGCCATTTTCGAATATTTATGAATGACATTTCTTTCATATGTATTTTTTTTCTTGCTGAAAAAAGTGTACAAGCGCAAAGCTTTTAACAACAATAGCCTTCAGAAAAACTTTTAAGACCAGCTTTGAAGCGTTAAAACTAAAGAACAAAGAATAGAGGAAAAAAGAAGGTTATAATTATTATTTCAGTAAAAATCATTATAAAATTAAAAATGACTGTTAAAAAAGTAAAAAAAAATCTTTAAGAATTGCAACAAAAAAAAGATTGACATAGTCCGTTAAAGAGCGACACCCTCATTTTCTTTCCTTTTATATAACAGTCCCAATTGCCTTAAAAACTGCTTCCTTTTTTTTTAAAGAAGCGGTGGCTTTTCGCTTTCTTCGGGCGGTTTTTGTTAGTGTCGCGTTTAGCTAATCAGCCGAGCATTATGTGCCAATAAGCATGCTTTTTTGCCCTTAGGGGTCAAAGCCAAACAAAGCTAACCCGCTTGCAGCAAGAAAAAAAAAATATATTTAAAGAAAGGGAATTTCCATCGAAAGGCATCAGTTCATTTTCGGAGACTTAAATTGTTTTGCATTCTTCTGCTTCTTTTTTTATATTGTGTGACAGCGCAAAAATAACTGAAAATTTTTTATCTTTTAAAATGGCAAAAAATATAAAAAGAGGAAGAAAAAAAAGGTTAAGCAATGAATGAAGAATTTTAAAAAACGCAAGCACAAGAAAAAAAAAGTAGAAAGCCATAATGCATAACTTTCGACTACAGTGTGAAAAAAAAATGGAAACAACATTGCGCAGAAGAAAAAAAAAGAAGTCAGAATATAAAAAAAAAGATGGAAAAAGCTTTTTTATGTTAAATTATGAAAATTAAAATAGTGTTGTTGGCACTTGCCGTTTTTTACTGCTGTTAATAAGAAAAAAAGAACAAACGAAGCTAATTATTATTTGATGTACACTTTTTTACCCTTCTTTTTTCTTTGGCACTTTTTTTTAGTTCTTCAAAAAAATAGAACACTTAAAATCGCGCATTTTTTCTTTCCTTTAGCTTTGGAAGGCATTGTTTTGTGATGAAAGAAGAAACTCAAACAAGAGAAAAACTGCGGTGACTCGTTTTTTAAGCAGCTAATGTATCGTTGACGTGCCTAACTTTTTAGCTAGCCTCCCCAAAGGCGAAAGCAGAAAAAAAGAAAGAAACCTAAATAAAGTCTGCCTTCTCTCCTGCGCGTGTTATCTTCCATTTCCCGTGTGCCTCTATATATATTTTTTAGCTTAGCTTTTGCCGCCTTTTGCATTACCATATAACGGTAAAATAAAAAATGGAAGAAAGAAGAAGAAAAAAAAACAACAAGCTTCTGACTTGAATATTTATTTAAAAAGAGAAACCTCATTTTCAGCAATTTTGTTGCGCGCGTCAACAAAATAAAAATATATATAAATGCTGTTAGTGGCAGCCGAATGAATCGATTTGAATAACTATGTCATCAAGGAGCATTTTTTTGGAACATTCAACAAAAAAACTTTTTTTTCTTAAGTTTTTTTTAAAGGCTAACAAAATTTTTATTCGAAAACCATAGTTCTTTCACATTCGAGGAAAAGAAGAAATAAAAGAATGCGGCGTATTCCAACGGCATTTCTGAAGATGAAAAAAGACAATTTTGCAACTATTAACAGACTCTTTAAAGATTGCTTAAGGCAAATAAACAAAAATTGTATGAAAATTAAAAAGATTTTTATTTTTACGAAAAAAATTACAGTAATGTTGGCAAAATTAAAAGTTGAACAAAATATATTATGAAAATTTTTGGAAAACACATTAAAGTGTAATTAATTTGTATATGGAATATTCTGAAAATATTCAACCTCCACGATACATTTCCGGATTTGAAAAGCTTGTTTTGATCTGTAATATATTGTGCCTTATTTTGACAATGTTTTTCAACAAACTATTTTGCAAATAAAGCTATATTTGAAATGAGTCATTTTACGATTAATTTTCTTTTTTTAAAGGTTTCGATCGGCTTTCTTTATATGAAAAATGAAATGTTTTTTTGCAATTATTCATTGACTTTTAAAAAATTTTGTCATCTTTTAATTTATGTACACGAAATCTTCATAAAAAGCGTATTTAAGCAAAAATGGCGTTTATTTCTCTTTTTACGTCCGTATTCATATTTTCTTCTTTAAATAATTCTGGCCGATAGTTTTGAAAAAGAATTTAATTTTGACCATAAAAAGATAAACGTCCAGGAATTAAAAAGTTAAGAATTGAATTTAAGAAAAATGAGTCTACTGTGTCGAAGTTTTAAGCAAACATTTATTAAATATTAACCACGCTTTTTCATTTGTAATTTTTTGTTACTTTAATATTTTTTAAAACTACTACTCCTTCCAGATAGATTCTTATCTTGTTTTTAATTAAAAATTAGGAAAATACTTTCATTGACTTTAATTAGTTTAGCACAAAAAAACTTTCAATAAAAATTTCGTTTTTGGGTATCTTTTTGTGTTTCAAGATAAAAAAAAAAGAACGCCCAAAGGACATCCATTTTATCCACATTAATTAATAATGGCAATAAAAAGCACCTGTTTGCTCTGTTTTATCCTTCCATTGTTTTTTTTTCATTGAATGTTAAGAATAGAAGCCAAAGGAACCATGTAAGACGCATAAGCGACCAAAAAAGGAAACAAGAGAAAAGTTTTCATAATAATTTGACAATTATTTTTTTCCTTGAGAAAAGACTTGTGATATTAAACCTAAAAATATATAAAACAAGAAATATACTGCTCAACCATTTTACTTAAGGGTTAAAATAGAAATAAGTGCTATATTGACACACATACAATATATTTTTTTCAAGTCTCTCCTCTGCAGAACCCCCACTACCGCCTGCCGGCCGAACATTTCTCGCGTTTAAAAAATCCGTTCCAAAATGCACGAAATTTTGCTTTCTGTGGATATCTTGGTTTTTTTGTCTTGTTAAAACATAGTAATAAATGTTGTAAACCTTTGATATAAATGTTAATCTTTTTATAGAATTTTTTCATAAAATTTAAATAAATATGGAATTCTTATCAAATATTAGTTCGGATAAATTAAAAGAAATATGTACAGAGAGGTTAGGCATTGAAACGGTAGATGTTTTAATACATCAACATCATCATGCAAGACCGGAAGCATTTTTAGGTAAGTGCCTTATCAGTGATAAGCATGCAAAGAATAAATAAATTTCTTTTAATATGGTCATTAGGATTAGCATTTGTTACATTTATTAGTTTATCAGCTGCAGTTGGAATATTATTTATGAAATATATGTCAAAAAGATTATTTGATAGATTTATTACGTTTTTTGTGGCGGTTGGTGTTGGAACATTATCAGGATCATCAGTTTTTCATTTATTACCACAGGTATTTATACCTTACTTTATCGTGCATAAAATTTATTACCCTAAATTTTTAGGCATTTCATTTAGTAAAAGAATTTGATGAAAATGCAGATCATTCATATTTATGGAAATCATTTTTTGCAATTGCTGGAATTTATTTATTTTTTATTGCTGATAAATTGATAAAAGTTATATTAGAAGCAAGAAAAAGATGTAAAGAATATGAATTAAAACGATTTTCTGGTAATAATTCTGAATCTGGTGTTAACAGTCTTGAAACAAGTCATCCACGCTCAAGACAATCATCTGATGCTTTAGTAACATATGTAAAAGATGGAAATGCAAGGGATCCTTTAGTAAATAATACAGATCGTAATGAAGCAAAAGAAAGCTTACATCAAGTAATTTTATTTACGAATTTTAATATGAATTAGAAATTAATTTTAATTTAGACTCATTCAATATGTGCACATGATCATGATATGGTATATAATAATGGGGATTCCGTTATTGCTACTGTAGCATGGATGATTATATTTGGTGATGGATTACATAATTTTATTGATGGTGTTAGTATTGGTGCAAGCTTTTCTGAATCAATTTTAAGTGGTCTTAGTGTTAGTGTTGCTGTAATGTGTGAAGAATTTCCACATGAATTAGGTATTTTGTTTAAACAAAATATAACTCAAAAATATCTTATCATTATTTTTTAAAGGTGATGTTGCAATTCTTGTTAGTGCTGGAATGACATTACGACAGGCACTTATGTATAATGTTTTAAGTGCTTTAATTGTTGCATTATTTTTATTGGTGCATTATTTGGAAATTTAAATGATCAATTTGCTTCATATATTTTTGCATTTGCTGGTGGAATGTTTTTATACATTTCTATTGGTTGTATGGTAAACATTTTTTTAAACTAAAAAGAAACTGATAAAATCATATTTTTTATAGATGCCGGAAATGAAAGTTGCAATGGAAAATGCTTTAGAAATTTCTGTTAAAAAAGCAATAAAAGTTTTAATATGTCAAATATGTGGTATATTTTTAGGTCTTACCATTATGGTAATTATGGCAAGATATGGTGGTTCTATATCTTTTCATTAAAACTTTCATTTTTTCTGTTAATTTCAATCTTAGGTGTGTTTTTTCTTGTTTTGTTTGTTCATCTTTTTTTTTACTCGAGCTTTCATAAATCTTTTTTATTGTTGTTTTTTTCTTGCTCAATATATCTCTCTCTTTTGTCATTTTACGAGGTTTTTTATTTGTCTAAAAAAGTTTTGGAATAATGATAGTTGTCTTTTAAAATCCCAAATATGAAACAAAAAATTTTTTATTGAATCATTTGATAAACGAGGTTTATAATTGATTCGTGCAGCAACAAATGGCAGCATCGCCCTTCCAATCTTCTCTCTCATATTTTTTTCTGTCTACCCAGAAATTATTATTATTAGTCTTTTGTCCCATCATTTTTTTCTGCTTTCTATAACTTTTTTTCAATTACAGTTTGTGCCATATGATTTTAAAGAAACAATTAATAACAAAAAATCTATTTTTTATATTTTCTTTTCATACAACAAAGAATAAAGAACATTATTTTTTTAATGATAGTATCAAATTTGAAAAAAAAAAACAAATCAACGAGAAAAAAATTTTTGCTCAATCGGCTCATTGAATGAATGGAGAGAGAGAAAGTAAACGTATGATTTTTTGTGAATAGAATTGATTGATTTTGGCGCGTTTTTTTATGAACTTTTTTTTCACACTTTTTTGTTTTAATTCTTCCGTTTTTAAAACAGATTAAAAGTATTATAACCAGGAAAAAAAAATATTGTTTTTGATTTTAGTTTAAAAAACAAAGAAAAAAAATACATCTTCACTTTTGTTTTTTTTAATGTAAAATCAGCACTTTTTTTAAAAATAAAAAAAAATATTAATCATAGTTGCAAAAGATGATTGTACTTTAATAACAATAGACTATTTTTGGTGGTTTTTTAAGCTAAGTTCTGATCGTACATAAATGTTTATTAACATTTCACGCATAATTTATTGATTTTTATTTTTAAAAAAAGACAACAATAACCTTGTACATTTCGGTCGATCAATTCAAATAAATAAAAACAAGTTTAGTTTTTCAAAATTTCTTCCATAACAGATCCAAATAGAAGCCTTGAAGGGGAGGCGCTTCAACAGCGTGGTGAAAGGGAGGATGTCATCAACAATGAATCACATTCATTTCTTCCATCAGAAGCGCCATGCTCTTCTCGAACTGCTTCAAACGTTTCTGATAACGTTTATGGTGATACAGTTTTACCCCATTCTCCAATTGATTCCGAAATGGGTGCACTAATTATCGAAAGTCCAAATAATGAAAAGTATAAAACTACTGAAGAAGTTTTGGCAAGATTAGGTTTGAATTTTTGCATAAATTAATTTTTTTGTGTCCTTTTTTTAGGATGGAAAAATTGCAAACTTATAAATATTGTATTATCAATGGCATCAATTTGGGGATTACTTGCTGTACCAATTATGTGTTCGGCATTTGTTGTTGATGGCATTAAATGTCCCATCAAAAATGATACAAGATGTATGGCAGAAAGTAAAAGATTTTACAGTATTGATAAAGAAGTTTGTTATTTTTTTAAAAAATATTTTTCCATTAATATTTTTAGTTTGGTTTTGAAGCGGGTAGTTTTTATGGTGGAGAATTATTTTTAACTGTTTTCTTTTTGGGAAATATGGTTATTGGAACATTTTTGAGTTATCTAGCTGATATGTAAATTTCTTTAAACCTTTTTTTAAAACGTCATATTTTTTGTTTGTTTTAGTTTTGGAAGACGTAAAGTTGCCATTGGAAGCTTATTTCTAGGAGGTGTTTTTGGACTTCTTTGTGCATTTTGTAATTCTTTTCCTTCATTATTAGTATTTCGATTTCTTCAAGGCGGATTTTTTACAGTAAGCCATTTGTCCTTTTTCTTTTTAAAAATTTAAATTTTCTAAGCCTGCAAGTTTGGTAAATTGGGTACTTGCAAGTGAATGCATAAGTATAAATTATCATGGATTTGCATCAATGCTTTTTGGATTATGGTGGGTTGTTGGATATTGTGCGGTTGCAGGAATTGCATACATTTTACCAAATTGGCAACATTTTATGCTTGCAACTTCAATTCCAACAATTGCATGTGCCATTTTATTTTGGATAACAATTCCAGAAAGTTTTCAATTTTTGATTGAAAAGGGTAAAAGAAATGAAGCAAGAAAATGGATAAAAAATATTGAAAAACCGAATGATCGATTAAATTGTAATATTGATTATCTCGTTGAAAATGTTCAAAGAGATGATGATACTGCTGGAATGCAAAATGAAGCAAGTTTAATGGCGTCTGTACAATTTTTATTAGCTCATAAAAGATATCTTTGGTATTTGGGTGCTTCCATTGCACTTTGGTGAGTTTAAAAGCAAAAAAGTTTTATTTTTAAATTAGAATTATTTAGGATTTTTGATATGTTACTTTACAATTCCATGTCACTGGTCAGTACCAATTTATCAGGGGATGCATATCTAAATTATCTCTTTTCTGGTCTTGTTGAAATTCCAGCTTATATTTTTTCACCAATTTTAATGAATCGGTTTGTTTATTCTAAAGTATCATAAAAAACTTTAATTTTTAAAATATTTAGAATTGGTCGTAAAAAAACTGTAATAGTAACGCATTTTTTTACGGCTGCTGTATTATTTCCATTAATTTTTATCCCATTAGGTAAGATTTTAAAATAACAAAGATTTTAACATTTGTTTATTTTACAGAATACAAGATTGCATACATGGTGTTTTGGCTTCTTGGAAAATTGGGAATTTCTGTTTGTTTTATTTCATTATTCGTTTATGGTGCAGAAATCTTTCCAACAATTGTTCGAAATACTTGTATGGGAACTGCATCATTCTTTGGAAACATTGGAGGAATGTTATCTTTTCAAACACAATATTTAGCCCAAATAAATCCTGTACTTCCTGTTGCATTTTATTCATTTATTTCATTTGCGGGTGGACTTATTACTTTTGCATTCCCAGAAACGCATCAACATCGTCATATCAATTGAAACTTTGCAAATTATTTTTTGTGATATTATTGTTTTGTAAATCAGTTTTTTTTCGTTTTAATACCTCTTTTTTATGATTGTTGCATTCAGTAAAAAAAAGACACGTCAAAAATTGTCATAAACTACGATCGTTTTTTCACAATAAAAAAGACCAAAAAACGAATTATAGCAATGAAAAAAGATACAAAAATAATATGTCTGTGAGAAAGAATATAGATTCATCATAATTTAATGTTAAAACAGGTATTTTACAATGAAAGTGTTTTGAATTGGAACTCATATAAATGCAGAATTCACTTTTTGCATAACATTTGAGAAAACAAAAATAAAGAAAAATGGACGCAAATAATTATCATCAAGGTAAAAGTTTTTTTGAAACTGATAATCCAACAATTAAATATTGTATTTCTGTAAGTTTTTATTTTTAAATGGACACATTTAAATCTCTTTTTTGTAGAAAAGTGTTCATGAAACTGAACTTGATAAAAAGTTGAAAGAAGAAACTTTATCAAAAGCAGAATGGTATATTATGCTTGGAGCTCCAGAAGTTTTACAACTTGGAAAAAATTTTATTCAATTAATTGGTGCTAAAAAAGTTTTGGATTTTGGTTAGTTACAGTATAGATGATGGAATCTTTGATTTGATTTGATCATTTTTGGAATTCGTTTTTTATCAAATTTTATCATCCACATTTTGTCATTTGGTTTCAAAAAAATTGTTGAAAAAGACAATATTTAAAAGACTTCTCATATGTACAAGAAGAAAAATTATTTTTGACGAGAATATACATAATTATAACGAAAAATGATTTTAGAAAATTTCTTTAAATATTTCCACTATGAGCACGACGTTTTGGCTTTGTGCCACGCATTTCACATAATGTTAACCAGTTTGATTTTAGGCACTTTGAAGCAGTTGCACGATCACGAATATCATATTGTAGCATAGGAGTTAAAAATTCTGACATTTCACGTGCTTCTATTCCTGGTAAACCAGCAATATCCATTAATAATTCAACAATTGAAGTTGGAGATAATGATTTAATTTTAAGCAATCTTCCTTTTTGATCAAATATATCATAATATCTTCGACCTTCTCGGAATAGCCTTGATGGCATTGGCCCCAAAATTTCAATCATTTTTGCAATATGATCGTCATCAATATCATAATTTTCATAATCATTTGCTTCTGGATAAAATAAATAATCTCCCGATACAAGTTCAAAAATCTAAAGCACAAAATTTCAATAAACTGTTTTTTTCGGAGGAAAATGAAATCTTACAAGGCACGCAGCACTCCATATATCAGCACTTGTGTCATATGGAGATCCCAAGATTGCTTCAGGAGACCGGTATTCACGAGTTTGAATTTCTTCTGTATAATGATGGTTCTAAAAATTGTATGTTTAACAAAAGGAGCTATTAATTCTATGACATACAATGTAGCAAGCATTTCCAAAATCAACAATTTTTACTGTACAATGCCTTAATGCACCATGATTTCCTGCTTGAAGTTCTTCATAAAAGCAAGAAATATGATTGTATGCTTCATCAGAAAAATCAGCTCTATCATTAGCACCATTTGTATTACTTGTATTATTAGCATTATTTGTATTATTTGTATTATTGGCATTATTGGTTGTTGATGTTGTTGTTGTTGTTGTACCATTTGTGGAATTTGTTCCATTTGAACTATTTCCATCTATGAAAAAGCATTTGAATTAAAAAAAAGCCTAAAAATTCAAAATTTACTTTGCTCCTTTGGTGCAGAAGTATCAATATCAAGGCTATTCAAAAATTGTTCAACTTTATCACGATGCTTTTTACGATTGCGACGAATACGTTTTCTTGTTTTACTTGGAATAGCCAACATATACTAAAAAAACAAATTTATAATTATTTTTGATAGAGAAAAAATAATCATACCTTTGCTCGATATTCTTCAGGTGCTGTAGAAATCATTGATTTAGGTTTTCTTTTCCATAATCGAGAACTATATGCTTCAACAGCAAGATTATTTAATTGGCCTTCAGTTAAACAAATTACAACATTTTCTGGTTTAATATCCGTATGTATTATTTCGCATACATCATGAAGGTATGCAAGACCTTGAAGAAGTTGCTTTGTAACGACTCTTACAAGATTAAGATTTAATGTATTGAATCGGCGAAGTAAAGTCAATAAGTTATCACCCAAAACCTTAAAATGCGAAAATTGTAACTAAAAGTGAAGGACACAAAAGTAAATTTCCCTTACTTCAAAAACCATACAAAGATGTAAGCTTTTGCTGACACCAAAAAATTCAAATTCATTTAAAATTTGAACAACATTTTGTGCACCAACATGCCGAGGATCACCACTACGAATTACTTGTAAAATCTGTAATTGAAGGTTATGGTAAATTTATGGGATGGGTTTTTTCTAAACATACGTCAAGTTCATCCCTTGAAGCTTCAATAAAATCTTGTCTTGATTTAGGAATTTTAATTGCAGCAAATACCCTTTCTCTTGTATCAAATGCAAGCCAAACAGTTGCAAAATGGCCCCATCCAAGCTTTCTTAATGTGTAATATCTAAAAAAACAGGGTATGTTTTACAAAATGTAAAATGCGTAACCAAGGGAAGAAACCATAAAGATAAATGTTATAGCATGGGGAAAGAAAATAAACAAACCTGGCATCAAAAATGTCGCCAGGCATTACAGGATGATATCCGCCAATATCATAATCACTTTCAGGCTCTTGTTCATCCTCTTCACGCTCATATGCTCCATCTTCCTGAAGAAGAATTACAAAATCAATATTTTTTTTCTATTTATTTTAGCGATAAGTTACCGTTGAATCATCATAATCTCCTTCGGGTCTCTCCTCAAATTCATCATTGCTTTCTTCTCCACTCATTTTGTACGCTGTTGAAAGCTCAGCAATGAAAAATGAAAAATATAAATAATAATATAATAGCGCCAATCACCACCTTTCTATCTTGGAAATCGGCAAAACGTCGATGACCAAGACGTTAGGGAGGTGAAAGGGACGAAAGGCCAGATTGCGTAATTTATCAATAAACGCAATCGTCCCTGCGCAATAGAGCTGGAATGGAACGAAGAAAAAATTATATTATCAAATATAAAACAAGAAATTGTTTAATCATATAAAAAATGATTGAATAATAATAATAATGCGCAACGGCGATGTTGAAAAAAACGAAAATATTAAGGGGGGAAAACTAGCTAGCACATGATGTACGATGCTAACAAAAACAAAGCAGTTGAGTCGTTCGAGCAAAACGGATGAGCAAAAAAGGGGGAAAGAATGGCAGAGTTCGTGACAAGAGTGAACGCTGAGGGGAAAAAATACATAGACGGAAAAAAGTTTTTTTTTAAAAATGGAATGAGGCATTATTTAAAACACGTTAATACATGTGAAGGAATAAAAAAAAAGGCAAAACGCTACAACGCGCACCACTAACCCCTCTAATTTTTCTAGTTTTTCGGGAATCGATCGATAAACCGCAACCAGCCTAGTAACGGTGTGTAAAGCAACATGCGTTAAAAAAGAGAGAAAAAAAAAACAGAAATAAAAAATATATAGTTTTTTGTTAGTTTCTGTATCGATCTCCTTAGCAACCAGAAAAAAAAGCTTGTTCACGGTTTGTGGTTAACGTTTATAAAGTGAAAAAACAAAAAAAAAGATTTTTTTAAACCTGACATGAAAACTTCCTCAAGAATTGCGCCAAAAGTTGAAAAAACAGGCAAGTCATTGGATGGGCTACTACTTCTTTTCTTTTGCAAATCCGCAGTTGTTCAGTTACGCACAAATATATATTGACATTCTGGTGCGAATGGACTGCGGCGACGTTCTTCTTTCTTCATCTTCATTTTTGCGTACAAAGTTTTTTTTCCATCGTAATGGCAAAAAAAATATATGAAGAAAAAATAGAAAACAAACCTTTCAAGGCTTACTAATGAAATACTTATTAAATCCTTTTCCTTCTTTTTTTTGCTTCCTCAAAACAGATCTTTGCTCCTTTAAAAAAGCATTTTCTTAGCAAAAAAAAGTAAACATTTATGCAAGAGAATGTTCTTAAAGATATTCTAATTTCAGCATACTATTTTTCTTTTTTATTCATTTTTGATTAAATAGCTTCTATTAGTTTTTTTAAATATTCTTTTCAAGACCGTAACATTCTATGAGCGTGCTTTTCTTTCGTTTGATTTTTCTTTAAAATCGCAAATTATTGACTTTTTTAAGCTTTAAATAACAGTTTTTTTTGTAAAGCTCTAAAAATATTTAGGGCTAAACCGAACACCAATGTCGTTTGAAATTGGGCAGCGAATTGATACAGGTTTGAACCTTTATTTTTTTTGTAAGAAGTAATAAGTTATTTTTACAGAAAAAGTAAAAGGTCGAGTTGCATTTTATGGAGAAACAGATTTTTCTGATGGTATTTGGTTGGGAATTATTCTTGATGAACCACTTGGAAAAAATAATGGAACTGTACAAGGCAAAAAATATTTTGAATGCGAAGATAAATATGGAATTTTTATTAAACCTTCACAAATCGGACAACCAATTGCTGAAGGCCGGCCTTCAATTCCTCCAACCCCACGAGGAAGTAAATTGATAACGCCTCGAGCTTCACTACAAGGAAGAAAGCCAAGTTCAACACGTGAAACTCCAACTGTAAATTAGAATTTAAAATTTTTTATGTTTATTTATTAACTTTTAAGGGATCACCAAAAATGAGTCCTGCAGTATCAAGAGATAATTTGGATAAAATTAAACAAAAACCTCCTGCATCAAAGTTATCAGAAACTCCAACCTCAGGTAATTACAATCCCTTATCAAGGCAATCAAAAAAAGTACCTTAAATTTCAGAAAGAAAAGGATCAGAAAGTGAATCAGTAAAAGAAATGGCAAAAAAGATTAGTGACAAAGGTTCTCTACCACAAACTGATTTCAGTGATGATATTAATAAGCAAACTCCTGATGATGCAGATGTTGAATATTTAAAAATGCAAGTTAAAGATTTAAATGAAAAACTGAATATTCTAAAGTATGCATTTTTAATATAATTTTTTAAAAATTTTAGCTGTTTATTTTTAGGGAAAAGCGAAGAGAAGATCAAATAAAGATAAAGGAACGTGAACAACTGGGAATTGCAGTTAGTGCCCATGAAAAATTTAAAGAAGATATTTTGAATAAAAATAGAGAACTTCGTTCAACGATTGAAGGACTTCAAACAGAATTAAAAGAAACAAGAGATGCATTAGCAAAAGCATCCATTTCAGTAATACAAGGTAAGTCAAAAAGATACTTTTAAGAGCGGTGATGAACAAACGAGTAACACAAAAAATCATTTTTTGAAATTTTATTTTTCTAGTTTTTTCTTTTGTGGTTTAGCGAAGTATGATTCTGAACATGATTTCCATGGTACATATCACGTTGAGATTTTTTGGGGATTTTTAATTTCAGATGGTAATTATCATACTAATTTTTTTCTTTTTATGGACTTTGAAACTATTTGGCACATTTAATTAGCTACGTGCAGAGGCAATGAGCGATACGTATATTCCTCGCATTTGTTTCGTTAAAAGAAAAAACAAGAAAGGCATACTGTAAAACGGAATACATTTCAAACTCGGTTCACAAAATTTCGAAAATTCTTAAAACGAAAGAAAAAAGACAAGAAATAAAATTTTTAAATACGTTTTTTTGAACTCGATTTTTGATAGCTTTTTGGGTCAAATTAAACAAAAACCTCCTGCACCGCTCTATTACATTTATAAAAGATGATATTGACAAGCATTATAGATGACAATGAATTGGAAATGATTATTGAAAGTTTAACCACTGATAAATGTCTCTTGGAAGAAAAGAATGAAGATTTAAATCGTGAAATTGAACATTTACAACTAAGAATTACTGAACTTGAAACTGATTTGGAAGTTGCAAAAGCTGCTGAAGAAGATGCATTAAATGAAGAATTTGATGAAGCAAATACAGGTGCAAAAGCAAAAATTTTACATGCACAAAATGAAAGGCTGAATGCAGCTTTACTTCAAATGAGAGATCTCGTTGCTCGAGCAGATGCTGAACGGCAAGAAGCTTTTGATGAGCTTCAAGCAATCAGACAACAAAACGATGAACTTCATGGTATTTTTCAACAAATGGAAGATCAAATTCAAGAATCAAAGAAAACTGTTGCATTTTATCAAGAACAAATTGATGCATCATTGGGAGCTGCAAAATTGATTGAAGAATTAACAGAAAAGAATTTGGAACTTGAAGAAAAGGTTCGATCAAATGAAGATGCTGGAGATGATTTTGATAATTTGAGCCGAATGTTTGACGAAGTTTCAGCAACATATAAGCAAAGTGAAAAAGAGCATAGAGAAGAAATTGAAAGGCTTGATTTTATAATTGAAGAATTAAAAGCAGAATCAGAAAAATCAGATGAATTGTTGCGTTCAGCTGAAAGTACAATAAATAAATTTCGTCGTCAACATTTAGAATTGAAAGAAGAAATACAGGAACGTGATGATCAAATGTTGCGATTACAAGAAGAACTGCTTAAAGTTTCAAATGGTGATGGAAATGCAAGTGGTTTAATGGTATTAAATCAAAATCGAACATTTGCTGATGTATGTTTATTCTTTTTTTTACATTTTGAATTATAAATTTTTCTTGTTTAGACTGTTCGATATGAACTTACTCAACTTGAACTTGAATATTCTTTGGAGCATGTAAAATATTTGGAAGCATTTTTGCCTGAAAACTTTACAAAAGCTGGTGGCGATAATGATTTATTATTGACACATCTTGCATTTCCAAGAATTGCTGCAAAAGCTAAATTACTTATGGAACTTCTTGTACAAAAATATCCGGATGTACCTGGTGGAATGCGTCGTGATCATGTTACACAATCACATCGTGCAGAACAATGGGCACATGTTGATCGATTTGCTTATTCTCTTCAAGCGCTTTATACTATTGTTCGTAAACTTCATTCGTAAGTTTTTATTACCGTAGTGAATGATAAACAAAATTTGGTGGTCTTTAGGATCTCAAAACTTTCTTCCGTAGAACGTTTATCAAAACTAGCTGTACAACAAATTGAAATTGCTCAACATGAAAAGCTTTTGGATCAATATTTTGAACTTTTACGTGTAAATAGAATGGACGAAAATACTTCTGTTGAAAATATTGATCGTGCAACATTATATTTCCAAAAAGTTTGTTCTATTCATTTATCTGCTGATGAATTTGATACAAATGAATATGTTTTAAATATTATTGCTGAATTTCAAGCAGGCTTTCGTTGGATTCTTAAAAATACTCGTCGACTTGAATTGGCTCTTAATGAATCTGAATCTAATGCAGAAGAGAATGAATTTTGTGCTATTTTGACTCAAGTTTCATCATTGATTAAAGATACAGATGTTTTGGCAATTCGAGCAAATAACTGTATTCCCAAAGATAAAGATGTTATTCTTACAACTGAGGTATGCTATTTGATTTTAATATTGCGATGGCATAAAAAAGTTTTTTAGCTTTCTGATATGTTATTGTCTGTTATTAGTGATACAGATAAAATTACAAAAACTTTACATTTTGCTTGTTCCAATGTTGCATCTCAACTTAGTGTTATGACTGAAGCAGATGGACTTACAACTCAACAAATGTTTGAAATTCTTCATTATGCTGTTGAAAAGGTATTTGGATCCATGCAAGCTTCTGAAAGCTCAAGACCTATTTTGTAAGTTTTTTTATTATTTTTAAATACCGTAATGACGTCTATTTGTTTAGGGGTTGTGCTAAAAATATTCATCATTTCTTCAAAGAATTTTCATCAAAACTTGATAAAGGTGAACTTGAAAAACCCAAACCAGAAAAGAAAGCAGTATTTCCACCCGTTATTACCCGGGCACAAGCTCGTAAAGAAAATGCTGCAAAAGCTGAAAATTTACAATCTGATCTTAAAAAGAAAGAAAATGAAGTTTTGGAACTTAATAAATTATTAAAATCTCGTGCAAATGAATTGGGTGCAATGAGAGTAAGACTTGATATTGCTGAAAAGAAACTTTCTGACTCATCTGGTGAATCAAGTGATGATAGATTGGAAAATAAATATCGTGAACTTCAACAAGATTATGAAAAGATGAAAGAGTAAGCCATTGATTAGAGATCTACAGTAATCCTTATAATCATTTATTATAGACAATATGAAGAAATCATTAAATCCCGAAATGATGCAATTACTGAACTTGAAACGGAAGCCGAAACTTTTAAAACAGAAGGAAAACAAATGTCAATGCAAAGAATTATGGATGTAAGTTATTTTTTCTCTTGTTTTGCTTTTCTCTATTTTCTGTTGCTTTTTTTCCTTCAGTTCGTTTCACCATCTCATAATCAGGCAAAACATGATGGTCCAGAAGCAAGTGAAAAAGTTAATCAAGTCAATAAACGTATGGCTGCATTACTTCTTCAATTTAATAAACTTAAAGTTAAACAAGATGAAGAAGATATCCTTGGATTACAAGAATTGAAAGTTCCAGAAGTTGTTGCAGGTCCATATGGAGCACATGCAAAGAAGCATAAATTTGAAGATGATGTTTCTCCATTACAAAGGGAAGCAAGAAAATTACAGAAGGTAAATTTTTTTATTCTACGGTAGTTTTATTCAAATTTTTTTAGCAATTTGGTCGTATGTTAATTGAACCTTTAAATCATAAAGGTGCTTATGATGCAAGTTTGGCAGCTTATCAAGAACGTGTTGAAAGAGTATGTTTGGATTTTTGTCTTTGAATTTTTTTAAATGAATTCCAATTTTTAGCTTCACTGTCAAGTTCAAAGTGCTTATGCCAGAGTTATGGTAAAATAATCCAATGAAGCTTTGTTTTAATGATGCGAGTCGTGTTTTATAATATATCTGTTTTATTAATTAATTTATTTTTTCTTTTCAATTGTGCCTCCGTTTTTTTATGGTGCTTTTATTGCAAAAAAGGGTTCTTATATATATGTTTTATTTTTATGTAGTTTTACCAATACTGTACCAAAAATGTAAAATAAAGAAATATGGAAATGTATATGAATGAGTAATAATAATATTTAACAAAAAGTTTTCATAGTTGGAATGTTTTTACATAAAAAAGCCCGAATAGAAAAAAAAATTCGAGTGTTTTCGAAAGATGATGTTTAATAATTATTTTTAGATAGGAAGATGATCACGATGTTCATCACTTAAAAGTCTGTAGTCCCACATAAGTGTAAAAAAGATAATAACAAGTGCAACCATAGTTGCAATATACCAAAAACTCCAAAATCCTGTATCAATAATATGCCAAAGCATAAGACCTGCAGCAATAATGAAAAGGATTGAAACAATGAGGGAGTAAACTCTTTCCTAAAAATTTTAACGATGAATGAAATTTAATCACTTTTTTTCGTTATTTATGATTTGTAAAAAGCATCAAATGTTGTTAACATGCAAACAGCAAAATTATGACAAAAATAACTTACAAATCTTCGAGTTCCAATATTCATCATATTTAAAAGGAAAAGAATAATATTCATAACAACAATAACAAAATTTAAACCACTAATATATCCCAATCTTCCATCCCCAAAACAGCTTGTTCCACCATACCAATTTGTACATAATACAGAACAAATAACAAAACCAAGAATAATTTGAACAATTTTTTGAACGCCTCTGCTTGAGGTGATATATTCACCATTAAATTTTATTTCAACCATGGTTCTATAAAAAACGTTTAAAAAAAAGAAAGAGATCAAAGATATCCGGTCAAATATCACAACAATTTAAAGCAAGTTTCGCAAAATATAAAAAAGTATGTTTGTAGGGGGTTGTTGCGATATTCGCTTTGATCGTCAGCTGTTTTAACAGAAAAAATGACTTTTTTTTCTTTTTCTCAGCGTACGCCAAAAACACTTTTAATTTAAGGCAACTGATGTTTTTACATTGACATAAAAAAATATATGATAGTTGCCAATGTCATTTTTTTAGAAGGGGTAATCTTTGAATTCATATGATAAGCTCTTATCAAGCTTTTTATATTCTATATTTTTTGTTTAATTGAATCGAATGTAAACAAATATGGTCATGAGAAAGAAAAAGCTGATGTTTTTCCGTCCCTTTTTTGAATAAGGTCGAAAATGTTTATTTTTCTAACATATTTATTTCGGCATCTATTTACACTCCTTATTTTGAGCTTTGAATGTTCAAAAAAAATGTAAAACGCTACAGTAAAAAAATTAACGGAATAAATTCGCTGTAAATAGTTTATGAAACAATGTTAAATTTAAAAAAAGCAGGAAAAAAGGCAAAAGATAAAACATGCACACGTGTTTTATATTATTTTGTAGCATAAAATTTAAAAAAATTGATCATGTTTTGTTTCTTGACAGTCTTTTTTTGAAAATTAATTTGTTAAAAAAAGTTGTTCAAATTTTTCCGTGTATTTTTACTTCTTTTTAAAACACTTTTATTTTATAAAATTCAAACTATAATTTTAAACATTAAACATTGAAGAAAAAGATTACATAAATTTAGCAAACTTTTAAGATGCTTACAAATTCCTTTATGGTTAAATTCAGTCCAATCAAATTTTTGCCATTCTTTTGAACAATATTTTGCCATCATACATCCAGGGCCCTCTTTTTGGTCCGATTCAAAATGTTGACAAATCAAGGCAAAATGAGAATGTTGCCTTGATTTGTCATAAATATTATACAAAAAAAGTAATGATGCAGAATGCAAACGTTTATTCCATGGGCTCAAAAAATTTTTAACATCCAAAAAAAAATCATTTCAAGTTTTTAAATATTTTTGAACACATGGATCGGACCGGTTTTTAATGAACCGGCCGAGAACTTGAACCGTACCGGGTTATAGTGTGGGTAAACATAAAATTGCAAATATGTCATCCACCCAACATAATAAACCATCCATTGAAACCTATTTAAATACCATTAAACTGAACCAGAACTATTAGCAAAATAAAAACATTTTGTAGAATTATTTTGGAATTTTTATGAGAGTCTAAGTAAAAGCTGGCAGCAGGGATGTGCGGAAGTAAAATTTCTAAACGGAAGCGGAAGCGGAACGGAAGCAAATTCGTTAAACGGAAGCGGAACCGGAAGCGGAAGTTGAAAAAAAGGCGGAATTCCGTATTTTACGGAAGCGGAAGCGGAATTTTTTTTTTCAAGTATTATTATGTTCTCAAAATTTTTTTGTTTCGTGATTCCCAAATGCAAGCAGATAAAATTTAGAAGCAGTTATTTTTGTGATTGGGTTAAAAAATTAATAAAAATTGACGAAAAACTTATGAAATAATTTTACGGAATTCCGCCGCTTTTTTTACGGAAGCGGAACCGGAAGCGGAAGTGAAAAAAAGGGCGGAATTCCGTATTTTACGGAAGCGGAAGCGGAATTCCGCACATCCCTGGCTGGCAGTTGACAGTTTATTTTCCGCTTGGCAAAGTGTCCTGCCAAGTTTTTACCCAACTATGACTGCCAGCTTTTAATGAGACCCTTTTTATAGTCAAAAATGGTAGCTTTAATGATCATTTCGATAAAGATAGTAATACTATTTTGTTACAGGAGTTGTCAACATAGACCTCATTGTTCAAAAAAATATATTTGCATCATAAACGCACTTTTATTCTAATATAAATTTTTTCGTGCTAAGAAAACATTGGTTAAAATCATTTGTTCGAACGTGGAAAATCCCTTTAATGAAAAAATATTCGGGTCCACAGAAAAAAGCCAAACAAATCCTGCTTTTTAGAGCATTACATCACTCTTACGTTTAAAAATCGTTTCTTTCTAATGAAACAAATTTTTCCCTTCTTCCAAAAATTGTTCGCATTATAAGTAAATTTTTTATGATTATTAAATTTCAGATGTCAACAAGGAAAAAACTTAATTTTTCTCTAAATGATAATTACAATAATAATGGTGATAATCGATATATCCAACTAAATTTAAATCAAAATCATAAACCTTCAAATATTTGTCCTGTTCAAGCTCAAAGCAAATCAAAAGGTGGTTACAAATATTTTGGTAAAACAGCGATGCAGTACCATATATTAAGAAGAAAGATACAATAATAATTAAATATACTCGTAATAAAGACAGTTTTAATTTGATAAACATTCAAAAAATACGTAATTTTAAAACAATTGTTTTCACAGTTATATTGAGAGGATAGAGAATAGAGAAAAAGGCAAAAACAAATAATATGTGAATGCAGCGCCAGCAAAATTTTCTGTAGTTGCTGGCAACTTTGAGGAAAAAAGAAGTTCAAAACGACAGAAAAATTTATTTTCAATCAATGGTTTACGATCAAAAATTTCTGATTCATTAAATTTGGAAGATGACAACAAAGAAACTAAAAAAAGCTTTAAAGTTAACAGATACAACAGTACCAGCAATAGCACCCTATCACTTCATATTGCAGCTTACGAAAATTCATTACAAAAAACTTGTCAAAAATCAATTAATAAAAATGTTTTAAAAGGCAGCCGGAAAGAATTAGGTTTAAATGAAAAAAATGAAAAGAAAATTCTTATTTCATCAATTATTCAAGTAACAGCACAAGTAAAAACTTAAATCTTTTTAATATGATTTTCTCTTCAGAATACATTTGAATTTCCAAGACAGCAAAACCCAGAAACAATAACTCCAGAAGTTACCAATTTCAAGGCAACACAAAGATTGCTAAATTCTAATAAATCAATGGGTTCAAGTAATAAAAACAAGAGGAAAAAAGAAACGCTTTATGAAAGTAATGAAGGGAGCTCAATATTTATTGTAGATAATGGATCATACTCGATTAAAGTTGGTCATAAAAATGATTTAAAGCCAAAGTAAAATTTAATAAAAATAAATAATATTTTTGTTTTTACTAAAATTTAGGATCATCCCAAATTATATTTTTAAAACTTCATCTGATTCATATATTGGAAATGAAATTGATAAATGTCTTGAACCATCAAATTTATATCTCAATTCTCCATTTGAAAGAGGATATCTCGGTATGATTGAAAAAAAAAAACAATATATTTTAAAACAAAAACTTTTAGTACATATGGATATTCAAAATGAAATTTGGCAAGATATTTTTGGTCGTCGTCAATTTGGTTTAGATTTTTCTGATACAAAATTAGTGCTCACTGATTCAAATTATACGGTACCAACAATTGAAACAAGCGTTCGAGAAATTTTATTTGAAACTTATGGATTTAATTCATTACAATTAGCATCTGCATCAGGGCTTGTTGCACAATATTATTATGAAAAAACTCAAATTCCACATTCATTAATTATTGATTCTGGGCATTCATTTACACATATTCTTCCATGTTTGTCTGGAAAAATATGTGTTGAACGTTCAATGAGAATTGATGTTGGCGGAAAAATTATGACAAATTTTTTACGTGATAAATTAACATATTCACAATTTGATCTTCGCCAAGAAACAAAAGTTGTCAATGAAATGAAAGAAGATGTCTGCTATTTTGCAAAAGATTTTCGGCAAGAAATGGAAATTTTTAAGTAAGTGTTTAAAAAAAATTTGATTCATTGCTAAATTTTTTTTAGAAAGAATAATCCTGTTATTAATTATTATTTACCAGATTATAATTTAATTCGACGTGGACAAATTAAGCAATCTTTGGATTCTGAATCTTTCAAGGATCTTAGCACCATTTCACTTGGTGTTGAAAGATTTGTTCTTCCAGAAACAATATTTTTTCCTGAAATTGTTGATTGTGATCAAATTGGACTTAAAGAAGCCATTAATCGAACATGTAATGGCGTATTTAATTACAATCTATTTGGAAGATATATGCTTAAAAATATTATCGTTTCTGGTGGAAATGCTTCAATTCCTGGTTTAAAAGAAAGATTGTAGGTTCAAGAAAAATGTGATTAAAACATTTATTTATTCAAAAGTAAATTTTTTTAAGATGTCATGATTTATCAAATGCTTTTGAAACATATGATGTTCCTGAAAATATTGAAAGCTGTATTAATATTTCATCACATCCAATTTCTGAACCATGGTTTGCTGCACAATATTTAATTAATAATAATGTTCCATCATTTTTAAATAAATTTGTTTCAAAAAAAGAATATCACGAACATGGAAATCGGATTTGTGATGAACGATTTATTGATTATGCTCCAAAAGAATGGTATGATTTATGCCCTTTAGATGATTTTGATTTTTCAAATAATTTGTAAAAAAATATATGAAATTCTTGTTGTGTATTTTTTACTTTTTAACAAACATATTTTTTATAATTAGATTTTTTTACATTCGAAAAAATAAAAGTTGGTGTAGATATTAAAATTTCTTACGAAGAGTAGAGCAATTTTTTGAATTTTAGAATTGGTGTAGTCGGTACATATTTTCTAGAATGTAATTTGCTTATTTTATCTATTGTTTAACGTTAAAGTTTTTTTAATTCTTGCATAAATTATTCGAAAAATGATTTCAACAAAGAAAACTATATTGCGTTAAAGTTGCCTTAAAAAGTTATGCCAACAAAATTCAATAATATTTCGGAGTCCAAAAAACTTTGTTTTTAGAGAGCTTCATATGTAAAATTTGGAAATTTTGCTTGAGCTTCTTTCACCTTCGGTTTGAAATATTTGCGATTTATCTGCATGAATTATAAATTTTTATCTGTGCACCCATATATTTATTCTTTAAAAGTCATGTTTAAATTTAAGGTTACTGGTTTTAAAATGAATTCGATTTATCGTTTATATAAAAAAAATTTGTTTGTGATTTTAAAAAAGAGAGATAACTTTATTGTAAAAATTAATGATTTGGCTTTTTTAAAGCTGATGGGGGATCACACCCTAAAATTATTGGACGATCAGGGATTTCTGTTGGAGATGACGGCTGACTTTCTCGAAGTTCAATTTCATTATCTGCTTTTGGCGGATGCCGTTTTTCTTGTTCTTGAAAGACGAGTTTATCAAAGTTTGTTACTGGCTGTTCAAAGGCTAAACACAAAATAAATGCAACGGCGTAACTCACAAATACTGCCACAGAAAACATGTAAAACTGAAAACAAAAACTTTTAGCGACGGATTCAATGAAAAAAACTTTTTGTTGGTAGTTTTTGTGTTTAATATTAAAAAAAACGGATGCTTACCATTTGAAAGGCATGGGTAAAATGAAAAGCAGTATTTCGGCTTAAATAATATAGTTGCAATAAAATTGGATGAATTAAATATGCACAAAATGTCATTTTTGACAATGGAATAAAAAATTTGTGTCCTAATATTCTATTTATTTTATCTAAAAAATAATCAAACTTTTTTTGTAAGAATTGGAAACATGTATAATTACCAGCATGCCCAGTTTGGCAAGCCTAAAATGCATAGCTTTGTCTTTGAAAAATTAAGTAATAATAAACACTTACAAAAATTGTCCATCCCAAAAATAACGAAAATGATAATCTCCCAAATACAGTATATAACATATGCCAGATCTTCGAAATTTCACCTGTTTTTGTGTAATGCCATAAACCAAAAACCGAATATCCTCCAAGAAAAATAGCAAAACACCAAATTGACCATAACTTTATCTATAACAAAAATAGTATATTTTGAAAAAACACATAATCTTTTATAATTATACTGGACAAAGGTCATAAGAAAGTTTGGATGTAATGCCGTTGAAGTTTGTCTCAAATTTTTTCTAAACCTCTTTTATTTATTCGACGCCAGGGCTTGTTGCATAATATCATTATGAAAAAACTCAAATTCCACATTTATTAAGTTATTGTGGATATTCATAGTGAATTTTTATATATTTTATTTCTGAGGAGATCTTAAATTTAAAAAAATTTTCAAACAAATTTTTATTTATGAAAAACTTACTCCAACAATTTTAAATTCTTTTTGGACAATTGGTTTTGTATTTAAAAGATATCCAATCACGGATCCAACAATATATGGCACACATCTAATATACGGTTTTACGTATAAATCAAAAAATTTAATCATGTAATATTTTTTAACGAACATTTAATAACATACCAACCCAATATGAATTTAAATCACGAACACTAAAAAATGAAAAAATTATTTTTATTTAAATTTTTCACACCTTTCAAATACGGCAAAAAAAACTATTTCATATCCCTTTTTTGGATGAGTTTTGACCCTAATTTTTTTATCCACCTTTTCCATGATGACTTTTATCCCTAATTTGGAAAAATGCTTTTGTAAGCTTACGACTGAAAATTATGGGTAAGGGTTTGCCGAAAAAGAGATACGAATTAACGCCAAAAATTATTTAACAAATTTGTTAAAAACTTAAAATATTTAAACATACATTTTTAAACCGCTGTCTAAAATGGGTGCTGGCGGATAATTTCGCAGTACAGTAATATATAATTTTGCCATTGATGAAAGAGCAATTAAACAACCTGCAAAGATGATCCCTTTCTTTTGATATCTAAAAATGAAAATTGTTGAAAAATTGATCATTTGAAAAAATTATAATACTTGTAAAGAGCAATTATTAAAATCGGAGCAAAACAGTGTAATTGAAAATCATTTGCCATATACCTATGATAGAAAAGAAATTTAAAAATAAAATTTATATTTTTAAGAAACGATTATTACCATGTCCATCCCATACACTAAAAAAATGAAAGTTTATCTATTTATTTACAAAAATTTAAAAAAGAACAAACTTGATCATCTTGTTTTAAAAAATTATTCAAATATAAAAGATTCACCCACCAACTTGTTTTGCAATAATTGTGTTCAATTGGCCTCCAACTTAAAACATTTTTTTCTTAAAATTTTTATAGAAATACTTTACAACTTACAAAGGTCCATCTGATACATATGTAAATAATGTAACATTTAATATCATTATTATCAAATAAACTGGTGTTAATCTATATAAAAATTATAAGTTCAAAATTATTTTTAGAACCCACTGACCTTATATATCGTCGAAAATAATAAGCTAAAAAATAAAAATGTAAAAAAATAAAAATGTCTTTTAAAGCCTACCAATCCAAACCGATGGATTATCAAGTCGAACTGCTGCTCTTCTTCCCGTTTGTTTTTCTCTTGCTTTTGCAAGTTTAAGCTTTTTAATAAAAATGTATGTTGTTAAAAGTCCACTAAAAATATATTTATAAAATTATAAAATACAATTTTTATCAAAACCTCAAAAAGAAGAAGGAATCAACTGCAAGGGTAGCTTGGACAACAATTTGATTGTAAAAAATTTGAGGAAATTTATGAAGTGTTTGAATTAAATTATCTGTTTTATTAGGAAAATTTAATTATTTAAAAAATAATTTTTTAACATACCTGTTGTAAAGCTCGTGCAAATATAGTAATATGTATGCCCAAAAATGATCCACTTTAAAATGGTTTTTACATTTTATTTTGAAATTATTTTTTAAAAGAAAAACTTACACACATACTTAAAAATCTGGCTCCATGCAAACAATTAATTTGGTCGTCTTGAGTTTTGGTGGACATAATTTGTTCTGTGTTTCTGCGAATTGAAAACATCATTAATAAATTTACAAATTTATCTTAAATTAAACGATTTAATTTATTTGAAAATTAAAATAAAAGTTTACTTTGTTTCTGTTTTGTTCCATTACCAATAAAAGGGGCTTCAGGTTCAAATGGAAAATATTTCAAAAAGTTACTTCCCTGTGAAAGATATGAATATTGACGTTTAAAAATTTCTTGTTTTTCTTTTGTTGGAATTGCAACATAATAATCATAAAAAGTACCGTATACCATTAAAGAAAAAATTATTAAACAGAAGCATCTAAAATGATAGCTTTAGATTTTTAATGGCTCTTTAAATGTTTGCTAACAAAGTTATATCCTTTTTACAACAAAACTATAAAATTTTTAACGCTAATTTCATAGCAAAGAGAGAAAAACATGTGTTAAAAGTTGCCTTTAATGCTGTCAAGTCGTTGAAGATTCTTTTAATGACATGATTGTGATAAAAAAAGAAACCAAAACCAAATTTTTTTTTTCATTTTAAAGGAACATTTGTAGAGCAGAAATTAAACTTACAAAACAAGCATTGATGAAAAATTATTTGTAAGTTTATTTTCAGCTCTGTCATTACTGCAGTGAACTTTTAAATCGCATACAAATTTTTTGTTTACACTATTTTCAGCAAATTTATAAACTAAAATAAAAGATTACAATTTTTAAAATTAATAAAACAAACAATATTCGACGATTTTTTTGAAGTCATAATCTGTGCAAGTATCTGAAAATGTCACAATTCATTGTAGTAAAATCCACAAAAATAATTAGGTTTTAGTAACAGCCAAGAATTAAGAAAAAACAATGTTGTTATACCTGGCATACAAAATCCAACATTTAATAATGGCATTTGATCAAAACATGACTTTTCTTCTGGTAGCCAATCTTCATATGAATTTGATTGTGAACTATAAAAAAAACAAAAATTTCTTTTTAAAAAACTTAATGATTTCGTGAAACATTTTTTGAAAAAAAAAATTCACGGTAAAAAGCTAACCGACAAACTTCAGCCGGATCAGGTTTTACACTACCATCAAAGGCTTTTAGCGGAGAATTTTTATTATGAACATAAAATCTAGCTAAACAGTATTGACCCTTCCAACTTTGCCTAAAAATTTTTTGTAAATTGATTTTCGGGAATAAATTATATAACCCTTGTAAGTTTTTGATACTTGAAATTTTTCGGCATGTTGACCATGATCCGAGCCATAAATTATTTCCACTGGTTACTGCTGCCGGTAATTTTCCAATTGCATCAACAACTGCAAAATGATTAATGGATAAATTTTTGATTTTTAAAATGCACTTTTATAGATTTTACAAAAACATAAAACAAACCATCAAAAATCCATTGATATTCAGCAAAAATATTTTTGTATTCTTTTGTGCAATTACAATCATTGCAAGTTTGCGCTTCATTTGCTGTTTTCTATAAACAAAAAAAGCTTTAAAAGAATTAACAGAATGCTTACGGCATAATTATAAGTTGTCCATAAAAAATGAAAGACATCTGCTAAACATGGAGCACTAATATCATATTTTTGAAGAGGTTTAAGAAATGTAATAATTTCTTTGATATAATCAACATTTCCGTCAATTGCAGATGCGCGAGCTTCGTCCAATTCTTTCCAAAATTGTGTAAATAAATCGAGATCCAAAATTAACTGTGAATTTGATTCATGAAAAAATGAATGAATTTGTTTTCCAAATTCTTCAGCTTCTTCAGAATCATATTCTGTGTCAGAAATTATATCACGAAGTTCGTGTTCAGAAAGGGAATGATGGAAAGCATCTTTTGCAAAAATTAATGAAATCCAACATAAAAATAATATTAAATGCATTTTATTACTTTTATTTAAATAAAATCATTTGAAAACAGAGAAGGGAAAGAAAGATGCAGTAAAATGTTTTGTGTACTTTTTGAGCATTTGACAAGCAAAAAAATCTACCGTTATCAGTTAAAATTAAAGAAGAAGACTATCGGGCAAAGCAAAGCTGATTTTGACAGGTCAACGCATTTATTTCTTTCCTTTTTTGATGATTGACATTAGACAATCCTTCTAAAATGTATTTTTTGTCTCTTCTGTACTGAACGTATTTTAAAAAAAAATAAATTTAAAGTAGTACTTGCAAATATTTAGCGTTCCAGTTTTTTATTAATAAAAAAAAGTACACAAAAAATTGTTGCAATTTTTTCAAAAAATAAGAAAAGCAGATAAAACAATTGGAGATCAAAAATGATGAGCAAAAAAAGGAATTTATAATGGAGTTGAAGGCCCTGATTCTTCTGATTCATATTCTTCTTCCAAGCCCTGTTGTGGTTGAAAATTAGTTGAAGGTATTACAAGAACAGATTGTTGTGATGGTTGTTGATGGCGTTGTTGTAATGCAATATACTGATTTCGTGGAATTGCACGCCGTACAAGGATTGTTCGACCTCGAAATGAAGCAGGACCTGGGCCACCAATTGAAGAAGAAGGTAACATTCCTCTTGGCAACATTATTGGAACTTGTCGGGCAATTTGAGGATGCAAAATTGGCATTTCTGATGATGGAATTTGTTGATTAGGTGATCTAATATTTGAAGTTGAAGCAATCGGACTTCGAATTCTTATAATTGATGACGACGGAATTACTGGCAAACGGGATTGAAAGCGTTGTTGCTGCTGAAAATTGGGTTGAATTCTTGCTGGTCGAAGTTGAATAAATCTTGATGGTTTACTGCCTTCATTTATTGCAGTGTAATATTGTACATTTGGCAAATGACTGTTTTGATCGGGGCATTTAATTAAACGTTGTGAAGCAACCACCTTTTGTATTACTGTTGGCTGTTGTCCCATAGAAACTGTACCTACAGAAGGAACAGCTCGACGAGGTTTAAGAATTGTTCGAATAATAGGTCGTGTTGCAGAAGGCACGTAATCAATTTCCATAATATCTGTATCAACATCATTTGTAACACTTTGTGGAATAAGTATATCATTACTGAATTGATCTTGAACAACAGCGGCTGCATTCGAAGGTGATGCAGTATCTATTTGGTCAGTAATTTGATTTTCAAAAGTAACAGGTTTTTCAGCTTTTGAATCACATGTTGTTTCAGCCACAGGAGTTTCAAATTCGTCATCTGTATCCATAACTGTCATACCATTTTCATCAACAAATGGGCCATCCTCAACATGTTCATACCTAAATTTTATTTTCAAATTATCAGAGCATGCAGCACACCGTCCCCTATGTTATTCAATGTTCAATACCACTTTCAAACGAACGGCGTTTTGTTAGGAAATTTAAAAAAAATATGTTTGTTTAAAAGTAAAGAAAACACAACAAGAAATCCATATATTTTTTTACAAATTATTTGAAAAATCAAAATCATCTAAAGGGCATAAATCATACCATTCTTTTGGAGCATAATCAATAAACCGTTCATCACAAATCCGATTTCCATGTTCGTGATATTCTTTTTTTGAAACAAATTTATTTAAAAATGATGGAACATTATTATTAATTAAATATTGTGCAGCAAACCATGGTTCAGAAATTGGATGTGATGAAATATTAATACAGCTTTCAATATTTTCAGGAACATCATATGTTTCAAAAGCATTTGATAAATCATGACATCTTAAAAAAATTTACTTTTGAATAAATAAATGTTTTAATCACATTTTTCTTGAACCTACAATCTTTCTTTTAAACCAGGAATTGAAGCATTTCCACCAGAAACGATAATATTTTTAAGCATATATCTTCCAAATAGATTGTAATTAAATACGCCATTACATGTTCGATTAATGGCTTCTTTAAGTCCAATTTGATCACAATCAACAATTTCAGGAAAAAATATTGTTTCTGGAAGAACAAATCATTCAACACCAAGTGAAATGGTGCTAAGATCCTTGAAAGATTCAGAATCCAAAGATTGCTTAATTTGTCCACGTCGAATTAAATTATAATCTGGTAAATAATAATTAATAACAGGATTATTCTTTCTAAAAAAAATTTAGCAATGAATCAAATTTTTTTTAAACACTTACTTAAAAATTTCCATTTCTTGCCGAAAATCTTTTGCAAAATAGCAGACATCTTCTTTCATTTCATTGACAACTTTTGTTTCTTGGCGAAGATCAAATTGTGAATATGTTAATTTATCACGTAAAAAATTTGTCATAATTTTTCCGCCAACATCAATTCTCATTGAACGTTCAACACATATTTTTCCAGACAAACATGGAAGAATATGTGTAAATGAATGCCCAGAATCAATAATTAATGAATGTGGAATTTGAGTTTTTTCATAATAATATTGTGCAACAAGCCCTGATGCAGATGCTAATTGTAATGAATTAAATCCATAAGTTTCAAATAAAATTTCTCGAACGCTTGTTTCAATTGTTGGTACCGTATAATTTGAATCAGTGAGCACTAATTTTGTATCAGAAAAATCTAAACCAAATTGACGACGACCAAAAATATCTTGCCAAATTTCATTTTGAATATCCATATGTACTAAAAGTTTTTGTTTTAAAATATATTGTTTTTTTTTTCAATCATACCGAGATATCCTCTTTCAAATGGAGAATTGAGATATAAATTTGATGGTTCAAGACATTTATCAATTTCATTTCCAATATATGAATCAGATGAAGTTTTAAAAATATAATTTGGGATGATCCTAAATTTTAGTAAAAACAAAAATATTATTTATTTTTATTAAATTTTACTTTGGCTTTAAATCATTTTTATGACCGGCTTTAATCGAATATGATCCATTATCTACAATAAATATTGAACCCATATTGTTTGGTCAGATGCCTAAAAAAGGAGAGATTTTAAATAGACAAACGATTTTTCTGCAAAGTTTTATAAGTTTTTGTCCGGGAATAATTAACATTTGTTTAAAATTTAAATTTAAACTTTAAATAGCTTTTTTGTATTCAAATTTTCGAAATGCATACGCAAATGAAAAAAAATCGGTTTACATGCTTTTTGTATAAACGATGAAATAGTTAAATAAATGTAACTTATTTCTTTTATAGTCTTTACAGACCGACCTTAATTTTTTTTTGTGAGCATTGATTTTAAATGCAAGTCAATAACTAAAAAAGTCTTAGAAACTTTATTTTGGAAAGTAACCATATTTTATATTGAACAAAACTTTTGAAGTTAAAAAAATGAGATCTTTATTTTCTGTGCACAAAAAAAATAAAAAAGCAACAACAATATATGAATAAATTGATCAAGCCATGTGGAGGAACCATATAACCAAGTGGTACGGGTGGCAATCCCCATCGAAGATTTGCCATCGCTGAAAAGGTCATATTAAAATAAAATAGTAAATTATATTTTAAAAATCTTACGTGGAGGCATACCACTTGGAGGTGGATTGTGCATTCCCCAAGGAATATTTGCTATTCCTAAAAAAATAAATCAAGATAGACACAAAGCTCAAAGATAGAAAGTAAGCTTACGAGGAGGCGGCGGAGGCATAGGATTTCCTGGCATTACCATCATCATTGGTGGTGGAGCTTCCATTACCATACCAGGATGCATACCAAGTTGTGGTGTTGGTGGCATTTTTGGCATACTAGAATGCCCACGAGATTTGGAATTGCAGCTGCTGGTGGTATCGGAGGTACTGTAATTGCATACATTTAATGATTAAATAAAATTCTTTAAAAAACTCACATTCAGCAAACATTTGATGCGATCTACCACCAGAAATAACAGGATTTTCTGCTGAAATTACAGGTATTATTTAAAAAAAATATCTGCTTATAAACGTTTTGCAGCTGTACCGTGTCGTTCACATTTAGCATCTTTTTTATAGACATATGAACATGTTATCGATCCTATATTCTTATAAAAAGCTAGATAATTCAAATCATAAATTACAACTTACCATTACATAAATATTGGCCATTCGTTGCTACAAGTGCAACATTGGAAGCTTCAAATGATGCAAAATTAATAAAAGCATATCCTTTAGAATTTCCTGTGTCCATATCACGCAAAATTTTTGGAACCTACAATGTGCACGTATTAAAAAGAATATAAAACACCTAACTAACAAACCTGCAAAATTACTCCAAAAGCAGAGAATGTATGGAAAGGTAATTTTTTCATCAACTTCGGGATCTAGGTTACGAACAAATAAATTTGCACCCTAAAAAAAAGGTCTGTACACTTTAATTTTTCAAAATTACAACATACAACATCCAACTTTTTTTCGTTACCTGAAGCTTTGTTTACTTTTATAGGTTTTCCAAATAATTTGATCATATTCATAGTTGTCATAGCATAATCAGCATCTTCTTCACCCATAAATTCAACAAAGCCAAACCTTTAAGTAAAATATAATATAAAAATTGGAAATAAAAATCAAAAAAATCCCATACCCTTGATGTGCATCAGTAATTCGATCTTTTGGCATATTTACAACAAAGGGTCCAGCTTGAACGAATAATTCCCATAAAATTGCTTCTGTTACTTTGTCATCTAATATACCAGCGTAAAATGTTGCATCTTGATTTCTATCTGCTCCTACAAATGAAGCTGCCATTGGTTTTATAAAAATGGTATATTTGCTAAAAATTACCAGCAAGTTTTTGGTTCAAAATAGTGAAAAAAACCAAGTTTTTATTCAATAAACAATTTGTTTGCGTAAAACTTAGCAAAATGTCTCCCAATTTGCGAGCAAATAAAAAGTGTTTCTTGTGACTATTTTTGCGCAAGAAAATATTTTTTTTCGAAAACAGACAATTTCAACATTTTACATGAAACATTTATCCCTTCGCCAATAAAGTATCTAAAAGTATTGCTGAAAGAGATGGTTTAAATTCACCAGTTAAAAAGCCTCAACAAACAATTTAAAATTTTAATAATGCTTTAACGGTTAAGGCGCAAAATACTGTTAATAAATACGGCATGCGTTGGTAAAATTCTTTGAGATGCTGCAAACTGTGTCTTTTATGTTTACTTAAATTTTTTGATTCTTGCTAGTCACAGCGTACTATTTTGTTAAAAAAGATGTTATTCAAATTTTTATATAATATAATCTGATGGCTTTGAAATGCCATTTTCTGGGCATTATCTCGTTAAAAGAAAGAAAAATTGTTCTTGTTTATCCCCCGCAAAAATGAGTGCTTAAAAAAATGCAAATTCTGGTGATTTGCATGTGTATGAAAATGGAAACCTTCGAAAATGCATAAATAGCGCGGCGACATTTCATTCGGGTTTCTTCTTCGTCTCTTTGTTGCTTCATGTGCGGTTGTCAAATTACAAGCTTCTTTCTACAGTTGAAAGTTTGACAGCTTTCAATAGAATAAAAACTTTGAAATTCTTGGGAAAAATCAGTGGGGGGATAATTAATATTTTTGTTTTCTCAGACGATCTCATTTGCTTGACGCGTTTTAGCTTTTCGCCTGTCGTGTTGTTATGTTGTTTTAATTATTCTTTATTGTTTCTGCATTTTTAATGCATTAATAATTTAGGTAATTTTCAAAAATTAAGTATATTTGGTGCCAACTTTACGTTTGAAATATAAGTATGTATAGACATATTAAAACAAAAAGGAGTGAGTCGTTTTTTTTACCATACTTTTATTATAAAAGCTTTAAATTTAGATGTTGAAGAAGAAATTGCTTTACTTCGTGCTTTGGGTAAAAGAAAAGAAGGGCCTGATTTATCTCTCGAAAAAGGAAAATCATTCAAAGTTGACAGCGCTAAAATTTATTTTGTTACAGAATATTCAGAAAAAGAAGGTTATTCAAAAATCGTAAATATTAATACTGGAAAGATTTTGTTTATTGATGATAAATTACCTGTAAGTTTTTTTGCTATTTAAACTTTTTTTTACAATGCTGTTTTTATAGGTTGGAAGTATTTGTCATTCTTATCAACGTTATGGCGATGATCCAGTTCGATATTTTTATGACCTTTTTTGTTCTGAATTGTTGCCTCAAGAAGTTGAAGTATCTTCATTTAAGGTATAGTTTTTATACAAGTTTTTGTACAAATATATATAATGCTTTTTGTAGGGATTTGCTTTACATTTGTGCAACTGCAAAGTTATTCAATTCTTGGTTGATGGAGTTGTTCATTTGGAGCATAAAGATTTTAGATTGCATATTAAAAATGTTCTTCAAGTCTCTGAAAGGCCTCTTTCATTAAAGGAATATATTCCTGAAAATGCTGATCAGGGCTACCTTGATTGTTGGATAATTCCGTAAGCTTTTATTTTACAGTAGTAATTCTTTGATATATCATTTTGTAGTGTTGAAACTGATAGAAAAGATTTTTGTGAATGGGTTATTCTGCCATCATCTGTTCCTTCTAAAAAGTGCTATTTATATCCAAAACGTTTTGAAAAGATCCAAGATATGTTTTCTGGCAAGTTCGTAGGAATTGGTACTGTTGTTGGTATTGGTAAAATTGCAATTCGTCAAGGTACTTGTAAGTATTGTCGTTTCGTCAATTGTCCAAAGGTAAAATTTTTTTATCTAAACTGTTTATACATTGCAAGCATTTCTATAGGAATATGTTTTGGGTTCAACTTATGCTTGCGTTTATGACGGAGGTGAAATCAGTGGAAATAAAGTTAAATTTTTGGTTTTTTCAAAACCTTTAAAACTTCAACGAAGATATATGGAAACTTTTGTTACACCTGGTGGCTCTGTTTTGGTATTGAATTTGCTTACGATTTTATGAATATATTAAAAATCTTTTGTAGATCAAAACAATCGTTGGTAAACCATCATTAACTGGACGGATTGTTAAATTACAACCTTTAAAGGATCAAAGCTTTCATCCTGGAAAAGGTCCAACCATTCGTCTTCCAGCTTTTAATTATTCTTATCATCCATTTTTTGGTAAAATAATTTTTTCTAATAAGATGCTATGGTCTGCACCAACAATGAAGGTATGTTTTTACTTTATTAATAAAGATAACCTCTATTGTTTAGGTTATTATTGGTGGAACATTAAATTCAACGTGTAAATTGTTGTCTTCTGCTGGATCTGATACTTCATATATGTATTTTCATATTTTGGCATTTCATGATGGTGTTCAATATTGGAGAGCAAGTTTTTTTTCTTTGTATTCGTTTTTATTTCTGTGTTTTTAGGTTCCTGATGTTCCTGATGATTTATATGATTCAAAGAATTTCTTGATTCAAAATGGTGTTAAAATGTGGGGGAATCCATCTGATCCCACTTCAGAATTACATCCACCACAAGTTCTTCAACCTTGCATAATGGAAGGAAGATTTTTGTGTAATGAACTTATTAAATATCCTGAATACATTGAAACTTACGTCCGTGATTCAGAAACAGATAAATATGATGAAGATGAAAAATTCGTTCGGCATCCTTCTTCTCAACTTCGAAAAGAAAGATAATTTATTAAGGTTGTTCTTATTATTTATTCTTTGATTTTTTATTGATTTCGAAACGTGCATTGTTTGATCTGTAGCTGCTACAGTATCCACGTTTCTTTTATTATTATTTACGTTGTTGTTTTTTGTTTCTTATAAATTTTTTTCCATCGAAAAACGATTAAATCTTTTAAAATAGCAAATTTTTTAAAATTGTAATAAAAAAGCGTTGTTTTCAAATTGTTTTAATAAAATTTAACAGAGAAAAACAAAAAAAGGATGACAGTTTTAATGTTGAAAAAACAAAGAAAAAAAGAAATATTGACCAAAGCTTGAAAAATCAAAATTTCGGAATAATTCATTGTCTTTTTCAGGTATTACTCTTAGATTTTTTGCTTTCGAGTAAATTCTTCTTCAAAATTTGAGACATCTTCGGCATATCTCTGGAAAATTAAAAGCTTAGAAATTAGTTTTTCAATCAGGGTTGTGCGATACCGATATTTTCGCAAACGATACCGATATTGGATACTTCCAAAAATTCATTCGATACCACTCAAAATTTTTTCGATACCGATATGTCACAACCGTGACACCAATGGCATATAAAATTTAAAATATAACCATTTCTGCAAATCTTTAGTAATAAAGAAAAGGAAGAAGGAAAGCTGGATTAAAAAAAGATGACTATCATTTTTATCCAATCTTTGGGAGTGTGTATGTGTTGAGAGGATTGAGGATAAGGTGAAAACGAGAGCGCAAAGATAACATCATAAAATGTGAAAAAAAAGAAAAGGGTTTGAAATGAAATTAGACGAATCCTTAATATTTAATTAAATTGATTAATAAAAAAATATGAAAGAATATTTGCAAGCTTTATTGAATGAAGATATTTATTATGACGAAGCTAATCCAAAATATAGATGTTTTTTAAATTTATATCATGTTGCAGTTAGTTTAAATATTTCATTTTTTCTCAAAATCCCATGAAAAACTTTTTTTAGAAAGCCACAAAACTTATTGCAATGCTTCATACAGCAATTCTTTTTGGATGTTTTATTAGCTATTTTCCATATTCTTTTATTGGACTTCCTGCAATTACTACCGTACTTATTGCAACCGTTCATGCTTTAATATGTGAGAATTCTCTTACTTTACTTCCATTTTATATTTATCTTGTAAGATTTTCACTAAATTAATCTTTTATACATCCAACTTTTTTAAAGCTTTTTATTATCATATTTTGTGCAATTCTTGGTGTTACAGTTTTTGTGTTTACAATTATCAATCCACATTTTTTAATTTTGCAGCTTGGATACCGTTGGTGATAAATAATTCTATTTTTTATATTTAACACATTTTTAATCAAAAAATTATTTTTTTAGCAAACTTGGATTCATTAATTCTTAAAATTTTGTTATTTTTTTTCTGTAAAAGTTACAATTTTTACAATTTTGGCTATAATTTGGTGGCAAGCAGATATCATTTATAAATGTCGCCAATATTTTGATGATAAACGTGATCAAAATAATTATATGCATTTATCAGTTCCTGAATCATTTGTTGATACAAAAATTTCTGAGACCCTTCCAATAACTGTTGGCCTTAAAGTTCCAGAATATGTTTTTTATTCACTTGAAGAAGAAATTGAACATGAAGAACAAAATACAGAAAAAGAAAAAGAAAAAGAAAAAGAGGAAAAGGATTCAAATATAAATAAAGAATAAAATATTACATTAAAAAAATTAAAGAGGTTTATCCTTTTTTGAAAAAAATTTGATTAAATTTGTAATTATTAAAAAACTTATAATAGCTATATAAAGGAGAACTTGAACGCATGAAGTTGCTGAAATTCCAACAAATAGCCCCAATTGACCACCAAATTCAGAAATGAATCCTAAAGTTTTAAGAAAAACAAAGTTTGAATAAATTGTTTATATTAAAGACTTGCCTGCAATTGTCGTTGTAACTACTTCCTGAAACATTTCTTCTTGGAGTGCGTCGAAGGCGAATTCCAATTGGAAGTTTGAGTCGGGCACGTCTTGGACGAGTGCAGCGGTGACTTGAAAAATTTATTTATTTCAAAGAAATTTAAAAAAGAAATAAAAAATTTATTACTTTGGGTAATTTGCAACGACATTGTAGTGTCTCTTCGGAAGCAGGCTGGGAGGCACTAAAATTTCATAATTATATTACTTTTTTTTAAAAAAATGTAAAATGAAGCTTTAAAATGTAAAGAAATATGTTTTCTTTTTTTACCCCTGTATCATCGTTGAAAGCCATATCGATAACATTTTCGTAGGTTTTTACAATTGCTTCTGGACGACAAACAGGCAAATTTGGAAATTTATGTTGAAAATAAAAAAGTGTACAATTAAGTGGATTAACAATTCGTGATTTTAGCCAAGAATTGACAAGACAAGTTCCTCTTCCTATAGCTTCTGTAGAATTAGAACAATATATACTATTTGGAAGCATAGAAATAATTTGTCGTGCTAAACGCAATTGATTCCACTTTTGTGGATACAAATAATAACGCGGAAAAGTCGCGACATCAAGATATTCATCCGAAACGTAAAGAATTGTTTGAAGCTTAAAAAAAGTTATACGCATGAAAAGTAAAAAAAAGAAAAACGTAAAAAAGGCAAAAAAGGATATTACTACGGGCTAAAAACAGAAAATGGCACTCTATTTATTAACTAAATTTTTCTTCTACTTTTATTTCTTTCTCTCCTTTACAATTTACCTGAGCTCCACCTCTTTCAATTAATTGACTCGGCATTCCTCGCATATATATGGTAAGAGTCCCAGTTAAAGCAGGATCTTCTTGGTAAAATTCCCGTAATTTAAGGCAACGTCCTCGAAGCATAACATATGAAAAGCGGAAAATATCACAACACGGAATTTTATCGCCTGCATAGTAGCATAGAATAAGCAACTAGAAAGAAAAAATAAAATAAATATATAGGAGGAGGAGTACCATTGAGAGAGTTAACTTGCATTTTTAATGCAAAAAAAGAAGGAAAAAGCAAAAAAAAAATGAAAACTTCATACATCGTTGCACTTATACCCAGCATCTTCATGGATAAAAGTTAGCAAGTCCGTCAAGTTTCTGTCAGATTGCCATTGTTGAAACCATGTGGTTAATTTTTCAACATATACTGCATCCCAGCGCCTTGAAATTGTGTCCATGTTATCGAAACCTGAGCCCGCAATTGCGAAAGTTATTAAATTGGTTGCATCTGTATCATTGAGGTCAGGGATGTACATATAAATATCTAAATAAAAAGAAAAAATACGCCTCTTTTTTATATTTCAAAAGCTTTAAAGAAGGAAGCCATATTTACCTTCTTTAATCATTGTAAGATTAATGGAATCTGGATTTTTTGGGCATAAAGTAATATTAGGATATCTTAAATCCCTTTTCTTAATATTATTTATTTATTATTTTTCTTTGCAAAAAAATATATATTTTTCACTTGTCTAATCGTCATACGTGTTGCAGTTTTCATATCAAAAAAATTTTGAATTGTTGATACTGTAAATATTATTGAAAGTACAGTTGCAACAATGACTAATGCGAATATAAATAGCTTTAATTTAATATTTGTTGTCTAAAAAAACGAAGGAATTTTTGATGAATGATTATTATTTTTTTGCAAAAACAGAAAGAAAAAAAGACGAAAGAAAGGGATTACGTAAAAAAATAATAATTTGTATGATTACCAAAAGAGCAAAGCAAAGCCCATGTACAATTTCTTTCCATTCATGTAAACAGACACATGACTTATCTTTTGTTGAAGATGTTAATGAAGGGGTTGCTGTAACGGCATTAGTCCAAAAATATCCTGGCCAAAAATTATATTCTTCAAACATTTTTTGATTATATCTTTCATTTGAAGTTGTTGAAGTTGAAGATGATATAATTGAAACCGAATCATTATTATTAATTTTTTTAACAGAATTTGGAGAGTTTTCCATTTTTAATAAATGCTGTTTTTTGTGTTTCAATGCCTTTTTTAAATAATTTTTTTACCGGAAATTTCATTTCAATTCAAAGTAATTCAATCTCTGTCTTTTAAAAAGTTATTATTGCATTTCCTGCTTTTCAAAAAAAAGAACGTTGTAATATTTAAATTGCGATTTATCCAAAAACGAGGATCACTTTTTTGAAAGCCAAAATGACAATTGACAAATAAAAAAAATATAGAACAAAGGAGAACGAAAAAAAAAACAAACAAAAAGTTTACAACTGTTTTTAACAAAAAAAAGCAGTTGTAAAAAAGAAGAAATGATCAATGTATGGTAAAAAAAAGAAAGAATGAAATGTCAAATATTATAAGAAATGGATTTTTGCTGACTTTAAAAAATCGAGCCATTATGTTTCTTTTTTTTCATCTTCTTTTTAAAATATATGAAACAAAAATTAACCCCATTATCGGCAAAAAAAATTGCGCGAAAGAAAAATCAAAAAAAGAGCCATACTCCAATATACATACATACAATTGAAACAAACAAAAAGTATATCGCAAAAAATATAATAATTTTCTTTGAGCAATAGTGCTGCCTATTAAAAAAGATAACAACAACAACAAAAAAAAAAGAATTGAAGAAGTTTTTATGAATTACAAAAATAAAGGCTCGCAACTAAAGACATGTTTAAACGCGATAATTCTTTTGAAGAAAAAAATGATGAAAGATCCGGGAAGTTTTTTTAGTTAAAAAAATTATTATTGCAGATTTCATTAAAAGTGCCAAAGATAAATGACTGACTGATAAAAAGCAACAAAGACGTGTAAAAAAATATGTGTTTTTTTTAATCTAATGTTATTGGAGATTCACTTCCTGCACCATTTGTTGGAGGTCGGGGAAGCCGTCTTCTAAGCCATGGATGTTTTAAAGCATTTGCAGGTGATAATCTTTGATCAGGATCCCAATCAAGGCAACGTTTTAGAAAATCAATGAATAAATCATCTGCCTAAAATTAAAATGATGGTAATTGATGGTCTTTTATAACCTTTTTTTTAACTGACCATATTTTTTAATGCTGTTGCCCAACTTCTTGAACCAGGTATTCCACGAACTTTTCCACGTTTTGATCGACCATTTCCAAGTACAATTGTACCATCTTGTAATGCTGTTTGTGTACAATATCGTGGATGTCCCTTTGATGAAAAGAAATTTCTTGCACGTTTTGCATTATCTATTATCTTTGGTGGAGGCATTCCAAGTAATTCAACAATTAAAGCTAATTGATCATTTTCATCTTCACCCGGTAATAAAGGATAACCGGTAAGTAATTCAGCAAGAATGCAACCAAGTGACCACATATCAATTGGCATCCCGTATTTAGCACCCATGATAACTGCAAAAAAAATTTGCATAAAAGAAGCTTAAGCTTTAAATAGAAATTTTTTACCTTCAGGAGCACGATAAAATCGTGACTGAATATAAGTATAAATGCGTTGATCTTCAAAACATGAAGACCCAAAATCAATAACTTTAATACTGCTTCTGGTTGGTGTTCTTAAAAGAACATTCTCTGGCTTCAAATCACAATGAATAAGATGATTTTTATGAAGCAAATCCAAACATGAAAGCATTGAATGTGCAAATTTTCTGACCAGCTAAATATTAATGTAAAAATTAAACATTTATTAATTCTGTGAAAAAACTTACTGTAAGATTAAACCCTTGAAATTTATTTTTCTTTATAAGCTCATATAAGTTAATACTCATTAATTCGAATGTAATACATTTATGATTACGAAAACTGAAATGATCAAGCATATGAATAATATTATAAGAACCATCAGAATCTTGTCGTCTTAAATGATCCAAAATTCTTATTTCTTCTTGAGCTTGACGATGAAAACGTTTTTCATTTCTAACAAGTTTAAGTGCAACATATTGCTGATATTTATGATCATATGCTTTAATAACTTGTCCAAAGCTGCCTTTACCAATAACTTTTAAAATTTCATATCGATATGCAACATGATCATGTGGAACAAGAATATAACTTCCATGTTCATCATCATATCCATTATTATTTGCACAACCCGACATTCCACCCCGCTTTTTAGCTTGTGAACCAACAAAATAAATTCGTTGATAATTATAAATTTCTGAATGTTCAAAAGATGTCAATTTTGAACCAAAAATTCTAACAGCATCATCGGGTCGATAACCTTTATTTTGGGCATTATTATTATTTGTTGTTGACCATGATGCAGCAAGGCTATGATTTGGGGGTAAACCACCTTAATAGAAATTTTAGGATTATTTTTTTTAAATTTGAATTATTTTTATACCTGATGATGAAGCTGAAGATGATGAAGCCGCAGATGATGTTGAATCAGCTGTTAGGCTCGAACTTATCGGCATCGTGGATGTTGCCACGCTTGCTGCCATACCAGTCGAGCCTGTTGATAATGGATGCGCCACAACAGCCGCCGTTGTGCCGACGTTTGATTGATTTGTTGTAATTGGTTGTTGCTCGCTTTGCGAGATCAAAGAACCTGATGATAAAGTCGGTTGTAGACGACTTTGTGGTGCAGATAAAGCAATTGGTGGATCAGTTGTAACTGCGGTTGCACGAGAAGTATATGCAGTTGCAGGACTTAAAGCAGAAAGGGGGGTATCGTCACAAATTGCAGTTGTATTTGTATGATGATGAATTCGCTTCTTATCTGATGGAGCTTGACTTCGAGCTCGTAATAATTGCGTTGAAGTCGGTGTATTCGTTGAACCAACGTTACTAAATGCAGTTGAACGTAAATCTGTGGCTGAAATGGCACCAGTTGGTTGAGATCGAATGCCACTTGCTGTGCCAGATGATGATGATCTAAAATTTAAAATGAAATTTAGATACTGTATTCAAAGAAAAGTTTATCTAACGGATTATTAGAAAAAACGTTTTTTGGCGTGTGTTTTAACGCGTGATCGGAAATGCTATTGAAAAAATATAATAATGTTTATCTTGAAAGGGTGAGAAAGTTTCTTTTTTAGTTATTCAATGCAATTTTTTTAGCGTTGAAATCCCCTAAGGGAATTTAGGATTTAAAGCAAATCAATAAAAGTGACCAATAAATTAAAATAAGCCGTATGATCACCTATAGTCTAAAAAAAGACTATAAAAACTTCATCGTCAAATAACAAAAAAAGACAGATAGAATAAATTACAAATTTCATGAAGGAAAAAAATGTATAATAAAAACTTTGTCTCTACTATAGTGGCAGATGACAATGCCAAATTCGACACTAAATTATATTCTCTCTCTTCTTTTTCCCCCGTTACAATCAATAAAGGCATACGATTGTAACAATAAAAAAAATGAGGGAAAATGTAGAATGGCCGCGCAAAAATCCCCCCATTCATTTTTTTTCTTCGCTAGTATACCAGCTACTGTGGTGCCTTTTTTTTACTGGATCAATCAGGTCAGGCCTGCGCACGAAGGTGAAACAAATGGACGATGCAGTATTCGCAAAAAAAAGAAGAAGAAGAACGACGAAAGAGGTCGGTTCGGCAAAAATGACTCTTTTCTCTCTTTTTCTTTTTTTTCATTCGGTCATTCACGCAAGTTTCCGACGACAAATCATTGAAGCAATCATGGCGCCGAATAAAAAGAAAAAAAATAGAGAAATGAAAAAAGAATATTAAAGAATGCCGAAATATGTCGATTATTAATGTTTTGCCAAAAAAAAAGAAGTTTTAACCCTAAAACTTTTTTTTTGTTTTAAATGGGAAAAACGAGAAAAAGAAATTAGGGGGATATAACAGGTCAAAATCGTTCTAAAAAAGAAATATAAAAAAAGAGTGCCTAGGGCGAGATCGAAGGCCTAGAAAAAAGAAAAGAGAAGAAAAACCGGAATCATCTCTCCCGACACTTGGTGCGAACAAATGTCCGATCATCATCATCATTTCATTGTCATAACTTACTCTTTTAGGATATCAAATTCCAGAAAGCAAAAACTAATAAAAGAAAGGCAAAAATTTTTTTGTTAATAAAAAAAGATGATAATTTTATTAAAGATAACCACAATATTTTATTTAAAATTGTATAAATGAAAGTGACTGTAAAAGAAAAAAGAAAGAGTAAAATAGTAACAATAAAAAAAAGCAGAGAGAAAATAAAACGTCAGGAAACAAGCATTTTTGAAAAGAAAAAGCAATGGTCACTTTTTTTCTCATTGCGCATTTGCAAAAACTAACGTGTTGTGTCCATTCATTCAAGACTCTTCTCTCTTTTCTTTTTCTTCACAAAAACCAACATTGCATTCGTCAACGCACACCAAAAAGAAAAAAATAAATTTTTCGAACGGAGCTCGCTCTCGACACAACGTTTTTATTTTTATTTTTTTTTTCACTCTGTGGTCAGCAGTCAACGATGGCCGTCGTCGACACGGGCGACAACCACCATTGTGTCCTTGCTTTCTCTTTTATATATTTTATACTTTTTTTTCTTCGGACCAACAACAACCGGCAATAGCATCGATTTCAACTTGCTTTTCTATATATTTTTTTTATTCTTCTTTTTCTTCTCATCTTGCGCACTCTACGCTTTCGCACGACCTGCGTGCGAAGCAAGAATATAATTCTTTTTTTAGGGAAAAATGGAGGATAACACTAAAAAGCGGGAGAGAGAGAGCTGCTATAGTTCTTATTTGGTAAAATATATATATATATATAAAACCCAAAGCTGCCCTCAAGTAGCTCTGTGTTTCCTATTTTTTTTTCTAATTTATACTTGCGCATTGCCCTTTTTTAATTGAGTTTTTTTTGCACTACTGACTGACTGACCGTTGGTATAGTCTTCATCTTCATCATCATCATCTACTATGTACACAAATTTCATTTGACAAGTAGATAAAAACCATATAAATGCAAAAGAACTTAAAAAAAGAAGAAAGAAATATATTTGTAAAAAAAAGTGTGTTGGAAAATGCGCGATTTTTTTTATAGATTTTTATTTTCTTATTTTTTACCTCAATTTATATCTTTTTAGCTGTACATTATCATTAACATCATCATAATTTTTTGGAATATTAGTACTTTCATTTTTGGTCCGCTTTTTTCTCATAATAATAATAATAAGCAAAAACAACGCATCAATAACATAAACAAAACAACACAGCAAAAAAAGAAGTTTTTTTAAGGATCAATTTTTTTCTTCTTCTTTTTTCTTTGTCAACAACGAACTCAAAGTGAAACTTGGCGCTCTTTTTTTATTCTTTTTTGCATGCAGCAGCGATATATTTTTCATTGTATTGAAATAAAAAATAAGAATTAAAATTGCGGGAAAATTGTAATTCAAAAAATTAAAAGGAAAAAAAAAATGATATTCTTACTTTAGGTATCCAGCAAACATTTTTGAATTTAAATAGAAATTAAAGAAAAACTTTATAAGCTGGCGTTGAGAACAAACTAGCAAAACTAACTAAACCTTCCGTGTTAAAGGAATATTGTGTTGAAAAAACATGACAGATATATTTTTTCACATGCAATCTCATAATAATATCATGTCTATCCCTAATAATAATGCCTCAGCAGTTTTTTTTTTCACAAATGAGAAAGCGGCAAATTCATAAGAGAAAAAATGAAGGAAAAAAAGCCTGTTGTGGTGGTTTAAAAAAATTGCCAGCCTAACTTATTGTTATGAGAAAAATAATTTTTCTTTGTATTTAAGAGAAAAGAAAGTAGGATGTACTTATTTTTTTCAATGCCATTATTAAAAAAATGGAAAATTTGTTGTGCTTTAATAAAAATGTGGAAACACGCAAACTTTTAATTAAGATCAAATAATAACAATAAAAAAACTAAAACTATAATTTATTTGTACACACGTTTTTTTCGGATTTTTAAAATAAGAAAAAAATATAATATATTTTATGCCCGGCATCGATAAGGATCTTTATTATGGTTGAAAAAAAGTGCGCTAAGGCCTTGAAATAAATAAAGTGAATGAAATTGAACGATCGCAATATGGCTGATGCAAAATTGTGTGCATTGGAAAAATAAAATGTAATTTGATTCGAAAATAAATTATTCTTCCTTTTAAAAATAATAAAATATAAAGTTAAAACAACAGAAGAATCAAAAATGTGGCATTAAACGATTTATTGAGATACAACCACAATGGCATTCAAAAATTGATGATGATGACCTCAATCAATTAAATCCATTTCAACACAAAAATCTAATTTAAACTCATTCCATAAACCTCTTGAAGTATAATAAAATTAAAAAAAAACTTCACATAAAAAAGTAGAAAAAAACTTTTTTTTTGTACAACTTTAAAATGACCGCATTGAAATCGGATTTACGAGCAACAAAAAAAGGTGTACAACGAAAAATTTTCGACCTAAAGGGAAGGGAAGCAACAACGACAACCATCATCACCGCCATAAATTGATGAGCCTTTTTTGCGCAGTGGTATACTTTTTTATTCTCTCTACCCATCTCTCTCTCTCCCTTCTTATGCTTTTTCTCCATCTTTTTTTTGTTTTGTTTATCCAGAAGATATTTCAGACAAAAACATAACATTGGAAAAAAGAAGGAGAGAATACTAAATTTTTTTTAAACAGATGAAAGAATAATACACAACTGCTACTACTACTTTCTAGCTAGCTAACTACAGAGAAGTAATTTTCAAATAAACACCAGAGGGGAAATGACGGATTAAAAACGTATAAATCTCAAAAAAAATCTCTAAAAAGTCTCTTTTACACCAGGAAATGAAATTAGTCAGAATCTTAAGAGGAAGAAAAAAAAGTGTTATAATGTAAAAAAAAGCTTCAATTCAAGCGGAAGAAGAGCCAAAAAAGAGAAAGAAGTCACCGAAACGTTCTCCATCTTTTTTTCTTCTTTCTTATTATTTAAGAAAACGAACAAGGACAAATATGGATGGCGCTTTCAGAAGAAAAAAAGAAGAAGACATCGAGTAAAAAGGTCATAAGAAGAGGAAAAAAAGAGCTGAAGGTGAAAAGCAATATTGCTTTATTTTTTCTCCACAAGGCCATAGAAGTCTGTTTCAATTTACACACAATTTTGGTCAATTTTTAGCTGTTATTTTGCAGCTGGCCTTTCGATAGTTGCCATTTCATTCATATACCCTTTCTTTCAGGATTTTTGAGAAAGAAAATAGCCATTGGGCGAAACATCTGCAACCAAACACAAAAAAAAATGCCGGCTGCTGCAAAAACGCGCAAAAAAAAAACGAAGAAACGAAAGCTTTGCCGATATCGAACTTCATTTTAAAAAAAGGGTTTTTTTGGATTTTTTTTAAACTAAAGCATAGACCGACCTCCCATTTGGTTCAAGTGTCTAAAGCGTAGTGAAAAAAAGAAAGTATAACATTTAGAACTGTGGAAAAAAGAAAATAAAGGCCAATTGGCTTTTAAAAATTTGTGCAAAATGCGCGCGAGATTTGTGTCTCATTTTTATTGATGACCAAAAGTCTGTCCCGCATTTTTTCCCTTCTTTTTTTCTTTCCCCCAAAAATACTCTTCCACCAATCTGTTGAGATATATGTCTATTACAAATGCATACATAGAAAACATATCAACAAAAACAAAAATAAAACAATAATCTGAACAAAAAAAATAGAGTCATAAAACTAAAAATATTAGCCTAAAAATGTTTTATTTTATTCTATTTTTTTTTTGCAAAAAAAGTCAAAACTAAAATTTGTTTTTTATTTTTCTGACATTCCTCCAAGAAGTAAAAAGTCATTTATGGAATTTCAATACTTCCTGTGTAAAAAAAGAAAGTAGCAGTAGTAGAAGACGTCGAAGAAAGAAAGAAGGGGAGTTGTTGGCATTTAAATAAAAGCTATTTTTTTAAGTTTATAAAAAAGTTCTATAATAAGAGCTCATTTTATTTTATTGCGCAAGCAAAAAAATGAATATATTTATATTTTTTTTCAGACGTAAATGCAAAATATAAGAAAGCTTAAATTCCTTTAAACAATCGATAGAAAAGACAATAATTAAACAACGAAATGCAACATTTGAACGGAGATGACGCTTTTGTTTTTTTCTGTGTCTGATCAATATTTGTAAAACGGTCGCCATTCTTTTTAGGATTCTTTTTTGTTGGAAGATGCTTTTTTAAGCAAAAAACAAAATAAAACAAAAAAGTGCCATGAAACTTTTTTTTGGCAAAAATAAAGAATAGTGAACGCATTGCAATAGATTAAAGCCTACTAGTCACTGAAGCGGGGTAGTAAAGCTGAGCGCTATGCTTGGTTAAGCTTCTCTATATTCTATCCGTCGAAGAAGAAAAAAAAGTTTCCAACATTACATCGTTTTCTTTCTTCGTCTCCTTCTTCTTTTTTTACATAAAGCTTTCTATCTATCAATTAATTTTAAGCTGTTAACATTGAAAGAAAAGAAAAAAAGAAGGAAAAACGCTCGCGTTTCAGAAAAAAAGAGTCAATGCCGCGATAGATATATATATAACCAAATTTAGAAAAAGTCGAAACCATTCGATCTTTTTTTATTCGTTAAAAAATAATAGTTTTTTTGTAAGATTTAAAAGCGCAGAAACAAATTCTTCTTAAATTTTTATTGTGTAAAATTGGCAAAAAAATTTTTTCTCTTCTGAAACGATTTTTTACACCTAAAATGATGAATTTTAAATGAGATTTTTTTTATACGACAAATTTTTAATTTATTAGCTTTTTAATACTTTTCATTTTTTAAAAAAGACTTATTTATTGTTGTGTTTTAAGAACATTAGCAGAAGCTTACTACTGAAAAAAAGAAAAAGAGAATGAAAAAAGAAGATGACACATTCATTCAATCATCGGAAGAAAAAGAAGACTTTAGGCCGGATGAAGTTAGGCCCCTCATTATTTACTACTGTTTTTTTTCTTTCTTTTTTTTCCTATTTTGCCGTTTTCAATAGTTCTTTCTTTTTGATTAAAAAAGAACTTCTATTGGCAATTAGAAAAGCGGAAGTTTGAGCCATTTTGTTTAAACTTTTTTAAAAAAAAATAGAAGACAAAAAATACAAATATAAAAAAAAATAGTGCGTGAGAGAAAAGGAAAAAATTTGGTTTTTATCGATGAACCGTAAATTTTAAACACATAAAAAAACAATGGAGAAGACAAAAAAAAACAAGAAATATTGCATTAACTGCACTTTGGCACTATTTAGCTTTTAAGATTTTTTTGGGTAAACAAATGTCGTTCTCTTTTTTTTTTGTCTTTTCAGTGTTCAAAAGCAATAAAGCCGCCGCCCGCCGTCGCCGACACTAACTAACTCTCTTTTTTTGTGGTTGGATTGGAATGCCAAACTAAGATAAATCTAAGAAAGGGGGAAGCAAACAAAAGAACGTATAATGTTTTTTAGCATTTTACAGGTTTCTTTCTTCTCTTACAATTCTAACAAAAACATCACAACAAAAAAATAGAAACCAAAAAAGTGATAAGAAAAAAACAAAATAAAAGTTAATACTTAAAACACTCTGTGGATCAGAAACAGATTTTAGAAGAAAAAATAATCATAACTTTAAAAAATATTTTACAAGAAAGGCATGACGTGATTTTGCGATAAGAGGTTTTGAAGAAAAAAAAACTATAAAAAAATGACCAGATGACAAATGCGAAATATTTACCCAGCGGGTTATCAATGGCGAAAAAAAACTACTTTCTTGCGCATTGCTTTTTCTTTCTTTCATTCTTCCGATATTTTTTTTGTAAAAAAAAGTTTCACGCAGAGCGCAAAAAATAAAAAGAAAAAGAGGATGACCGAGGCTGGCTATTTGCAAATCGTAAACTCTTTTTTTACTTTTCTTTAAAAAAAATCTTCTCATTTTCTTTTCAGAAGCAAACCAAAAGTCGTAAAAAAACATTTTTACTGCAAAAAATTTCAATGACGATTTCCACATTTTAGGATGAAAAAAAATAAAAGAATTTAAACAGTCATAAGATATATATGTAATGGTCAAGGAATATAATAGTACTGTTTTTTCATTTATTTTTTTTAAAATAAAAATAATTTTTTGCACTAAAAATTGAATGAGGAAGAAATGATAACAGCAACTTAAAAGCATCAGAAACCTATTCCCAATATATTTTTTTTGCTCTTTTTCTCTGTCTAAAAAAAGGCATGAGAGATAACGAAGAAAGAAAAAAAAGGCATAATAAACTTAAAATTGAAAAAAAACAATTTTTATTAGTCAAACATAAGACATTCTTTCAAAATAGTGTTCATTTTTGTTTTTAGCATAAATAAAGAGAGAAAAAAATAGCTTACCAAAAAAACTAAAAATCTCCAAGGTTACTAAAATTTATATTGAAAAAATAGGTGAAGCGCGAGAAATGTTCAACTGTTATTTTTGATAAAAAAAAAGTAAATTGTGTTCCCTATTGACTTTTTATGCCTTTAAAGAAAATAAAAAATAAAAAGAAGAATTTCAAAGAATAATAATAATATCGTCGTCAATTCTCACATTTGCATTCAAATTGTTCCTTTGAGACTTATATCCCCTTTTTTTATCTGAATAATATTATGCCGGATAACGTAATAAGCTTTCTCTTTTTTTTCTCTTCGTTTTATATTTTTTTATTCATATATTTCGCCGTTCTCTTTTTTTATGTATTCTATTTTGAAAGAATGTAGCGCGTTAATATTTAGCTCTATGGCAACCTCATGAAGCAATACCAAAATTTTAAATGAAAAAAATGGACTTACAAACTGCTTAAATAATTTAAATTTTTACTTTTTGCAAACATAAAAAAATAAAATATTGCAAAATCATAAAATAAAGCTTTTTTCAAAGAAAATCCACTATGAAATAATTTTGTTTTTGATAAAAACAATTCCAAACTATATTTGTTCAAGAAAAAAAAAGAATCCGAAAATGCGTAAGAAATAGAAAAGCCAATTTAGTGCAGTATTGAAAAAAAAAGCAGCAGCAAGCAGTTTATTGGCTTACTTAAAAAGTTCAAAAAAAAGAGAAGAAAAAATAAAATAGAAAAAACCCAGCGAAGCTTACATGAAAATTAATTTAAAAGTTTAATTAAAATGATTAAGATTACTTTTGGGGGACACCGTATTAAACATTAAATTCTTATATTAAAATAACATAAACAAAATATTCTTTTAGAAAATTACATTCCACTTTTTTATAAGGATTTGAACAGAGAAAAACACAAAAGTATTTTTGTTCTGCAAACATTGAAATGTATCCTAATTTTTAAACTCTTAAGATTACTTTCCACCTACCATTTTTCTATTATCTCTCAAAAGAAGATAAACATTACTTTTTCAATTTTACTATATTTAACAATTTAATCAAAAATTTTACATTTTTTAAGAATAAGTAAAAATCTTTGTACTTACCTTAATGAATCGTCACTTGGAGATTTTAAGAATTTAGTTCGGCTTGGTCGATCATTTGCTAAAAGTAAACTTTGTACAGAAAGTTCATTAACAGAATTTTCAGAAGTTTTTGTTTCTAAATGATTTAAAGAAGACAAGGTGTCAGCCGCCAAAGAAGAAGTTGAATGGGTGCCATTGTTAACCACGGACGAAGTAACTAAAAATTCAAAAGGTGTAAAAAACAAATATCAAATATTTAGGAAGTTAAAAAAAGTGGCAAAAAAACTGCTGCCTTTTTCAATTTTAATTTAAAACAAATAAATTTTTATTTATTTAAAGCCTTTTAAAATGATTATGAGTCAAAGATTATTTTTTAATAGAATTAAAAGACGATAAGAACACTTACGAAATTGTCTTCCAAATGATGGGGTACTTGCATCTTCAGTATTTAATTGTTCAGCTTCTGTACCACCTGCTGGATTTTGCATGTTACTAATGCGTTGAGTTAGAACGTCTATCATTACAATACTTGGTAAAAAATCAAATTTTTTGTTAAACCCCAATTTTGATTCTTTTTGCTTCAGATCTCTCTCTCAGAAAAACCTTGTTACACAAATATTAAAATAAAAATATTTTGGAGATGGTTTTATGTGATATAAAAATGCAAAAGTGTGTAAAAGGCTTTTTCTGGTATCTCCAAAAATCAGCTATCTCTGAAAAAAAAACGATAAATAAAGCGATCAAAAAAATTATATCATAAAAATACATCTTTTTTAAACATAAAGGCACGGAGTGGACAAGGACTGAAGTAACTATTTAGTAAGAATGTTCAAAATCATCCATACATTTTTTTAAAGCGGATTAAAAAATTTCTCGCCCCCAACTATGATCATCAGAAAAAAAGGCAAAGCAACAACAAAAAGAAAGAGAAAACAGAATCCTGGAAAAAGGTAAAAAATGGCAAATTCCAAAGTAAAAACTCTTCAATCGTTATTATTTTTTTTCAAAAACAAACAGAAAAAATAGAAAGTCCTTCAAAAACAAAAGCTTCTAATACAAGTCTCTTCTTCTACTTCTTCCTCTTCTTCATTTGTCGTCGTCATCGTCATCAATGCCTTCTTTAAGAACTCCAACAACAACAACGACATTAACCGGCAGTTGTCATTCCCTTCTTTCTTGCTTTCAAAAGATAAAATAGTTTTTCAAAAATGGCATTGAAGAAAAAAAAGAGCTACAAACATTCTGCGGTGTCAATATTCTTTAATAAGAAAAAAAACTATATTCCTCTTTTTTTACATTAAGAAAGAAGAAAAAAAACATAAAGTAGAACGTTTATTTTTGTGACATGGTTAAAGGACTTACTAACAAGCTAAATATCGTAATGAATATCCTCTTGTTAGCGTCAATGTGGAAAGAGAATGTATTCATCTACACGCGAGTGTCCCCTCATCTTCTGATATAAAAAAAAGTTATCACGTGTTAAAATAAATAATATAAGAATACAAAAAACTAAATATTTTAATAATTTATTTTAAACGTTTACAAATTTTTTTTATAAAAACAACAAAAAAAGTGGCATCCCCGAAAGTGCATAATTAGTGGCAGAAGCAGCAGCAAAAAAATGCAGTTCCTGAATTGCTTTACTTCAAAAACTACTTCACTGATTTTTTTTCAAATTGCACACGCAAAAGCTCTCAAAAATCTTTTTTTTTTGAATAATCAAAAGTGTCTTTGTTGAAATAAGCGCGCTTCTTTCACTTTCTCTCTAATGCCATTTTCACACACTTTTTCCTTATGAGAGAAAAAAAAAACAGAAGAGAAAACCTTCAATAATCATAAAAGTTCCGAAATAGAGTATTTTCTTTTAATAAATTGAATAATATTGTTGTTAAAGTGTTACAAATCTTATTATTACTTTTTTTTAATCTGCAAAAAAAGGGTGGAAATTGCGCAGCCTTCAAAATCAATAAGGATGTTGTTTTTTTTCGTTGATGAAACATCGAAAAAAAGAAAAATGTGCCAAAGGCAATATACATACATTTGTGGAAGAAGACTTCTTCCTTCCTTGCTTTCGGTCATAGGGTCTAAAAACAAAGTTTCACCCTCAAAAGCAATAAAATTCATTTTTGTTTTGTCGCATTTCATTACTAAATAAGCAAATTTAAAGAAAAACAAGAAACTAATGTAACTTAAAACTTTTAACAAAAAATATCTCCCCTTTTAAATGTTTAGTATATACTTTATCACGAGTAAAAAATGACTGTTTTTTTCTGTTTTTAAAAGCGTTAACTTAATAAGTATCTATAAAAATTTTTTTTTCTTTCGTCTTCTTCTTTTAGATAAACAGACCAGTAAAACTACAACTTGTGAAAAAGATGCCGTCAGCAATGAATCTCTTAACGGCAAAAAAAGGGGAGGTGGAACTTTAATATGGAATTTGACCCCAAAATTTTCCGCACATAAAAAAAACCCCAATGTTAGATATCCCTTGGAAAAAAAGATAAACAAGCAAAGAAAGCTTAGAAGAAAAATTAAAAATATCAGTTGCAAATTTAAGATTTTATGCAAATGCATAGTTATTTAAATGCAATAAAAACTGTTATAGTTAAAATCATTACATGGAATCTTGTTAGTAAAAAAAACCAAAACTAAAGAAAAACAAGATTTCTAAACCCTAAAAACATGGAGCAAATTGCCATATTTTTTGTGGACGTTATTTGTCGTTAGAACGCTACAGAGAGCGCGCATTTTCAAAGCTACCGGAAGTTTTGTCGTTTTGGCATACTTTAGTGACAACAAAAAAAAAGCGAAAGAAGAAAGAAGGAGTACAGGGTCCAAATTTATTCAAACTGAACAATACTCCTCTCCCGCTTTTTTTTTTATAAATATATATTTTGCAATGGAAGGGACAAGCTTATTCATACAAAATATGAAGGGAGGCAAATTTTTCTGTCGTTATTTTCTTTTTCAATGCTTCTTTTTTTTCTCATCAAAAAAAGTGTTAAAAAAATTTTGAAAAAAAAGAGTTAATTCGATTTTTATAAAAATAACATTTGAAAAAGATATATATGTGATTCAAGGAAAAATAATATACATGAAAAAAGATTAACCTTTTTGTTTAGGTCAATTAAAACATATGTGAGAAGAAGAAAAAAATATATCGGCAACCAGATGTTCAATGAAGGAAAAAAGGTTTGAAAATGCATGTCGTGAAAAAAATGGATTTTTTTTATTGTGAACTCATGAATTATTTTTGAAAAATAATGGACTACATTGAATCAAACATGCATAAAAACACAGTTCTTTGCAATAAATTCTCCATATTTTTATAATAGTTTTAAAAAATGCAATTTTTAACCCTTGGACTTATAATATTCCATAAAAAAAGGTATTTGTAAAAAACCTCCCTTTATTTTGTTATCGGGTACTACTCTTGCAACTATTATCTTTAATTCTTCTTTTTTTCTTAACCCATCTGTCAAAGGCTTTTGCAATCTGCATATAAAAAAATAACTCTTCCTTCGAAAGTTCATGAAAAACTTTTTTCTTTTTATTTTTGCGGAAGCCAATGTCAAAGAAAACCAAAGCACGCACTTTTGTTAAATCTTTTTTTTTTCATATACTACTTTGACAAAAAAAAGCTTTAACATTTTTTTAAAAACAAAACACGCAAGCAAAATATGGATAAAAGAGAGAGAAAATAAGTTAACGCGTAGACGACTTCAATTCTTTTTTAAAAAAAGTGAAAAAATTACTTGACGCAAAAACCAAATATATACCTTTTCCTTTTTTTGTAATCTTCAAGGCTGAAAGACGGCAAACTAAAAAAAATGTTTTAAGAACCTCTTAATTTTAAGCATTAAGACAGAGATTACTGCTCAAACAACAACAAAGATATTGAGAAAGGAAAAAAAGTAGAAGTAATCCATTTTTGTAGACAAATGAAACTCCCTTTTTGCAATCCCCCTTCCTCCCCATTTTCCAATTTCAAATCCCACGATCAAGAGGATAATCGAAAAAAATATTTCATTTGTAGAAAGGTATGAATTCCGGCTTTCACCTTTCTCTTTTTTTGCATGAATTTTGTTTTATCTCTTTTTTTCACGCTACTCCTATCTTTTCAATGATGATGTTTGAAGAATCTCAATGTTATATACATTTTTAAATAATAAAGACTACAGTATTTCTAGAAAAAGAAAGAAAAAGATAAAAAACAAGAAAATCCTAAAAAATAAAAAAAAAGAAAGTAAAATAACTGAAGAAAAAAAGCTTAAAAGCCGCTTTTTTTCTTCTTCAGGAATAACAATTTGATTAGTGCCTCATTCAGTTAAGGCAAAGAATTTTAAAAGCATGAAAAAAAGGCTGACACAAAGCTTATATTCAACAACAGTCTTTAATATAATCCAAGTTCAGATGAAGAAGAAAAAAAAGCCTTCAAAAATTCCCATAGACAACCGACTAAAAAACTGATTGAGTAAACAATAGCCTGAAGACATATAAAAAAATGTCTCTTTCAAAAAGAAAAGACTAAAGATACTTTTTTTAAAACACATTTTTTATTGAATCGTTTTATGAATCCATAAATGGTTTTGTATAGAATCAATTTTATCTAAAGCAAAACACGAAAAGTACTCCTTTTATTGTTGTATATAAAAAAAGATGAACGAAAGTAAATGCGCAATAAAATAAGCGTACCAACCACCGATTTTTGAATCCCTGCTACCCAATTTTTCACTTTTACGAACAAGCTTTAATGCCTGTAGTTATTACAAGAAAAAATAAATGAGGTTTTGATCCGATCGGCAAACTTCCTTTCTCACACACATTATATTTTAATATTTAAAAAATGGCGAAACTTGTTTTTAGTTTCCTTTTTGTAACACATAAAAAATTTTAACACATTTTTTCCTCAATTTTTTTGAAAATTAACTTAAAAAACCAATAAAAAATGAGAAACCACCAACAACAAAAAATTAGTAATATGATATGTTTATATGAAAAAATGTGTAGAAAAACAAAAAAGAATTGAAAATCAAAAGCTATATAGCAATTTGCAGAGAACCGGAAAAGGAAAGAATTGAAACATTTCAGAAAAACATATTTTTCCTTTTTTTTTAAAAAAAATCGGCAACTTTTTTTTCAGTTGCGCATTTTCTCAATAATCCTCATTTTTCATTTTTCTCCATATATGGATAAGTAGACTATAGAACAATTTTTAAAATTTTTTTTTCGATGGTGAACGAACAATCATCATAAAAAAATAACAGCATGGTTGCAAATAGTAGTAGTACACATTTGTAGGTCATCAAGCGTATAATTGAAGGCTAAAATTTAGAAGAAAAAGAAAAAAAGAAGAAGACCGAAAGCAAGTTGCAAAAAAGTGCTAAAATATACATATATATATATATATGTATTCACTCGGCAACCAATATCTATTTCCAATAGAAAAAAAAGCGCAACAAGAATATATTTTTTTAATGCCATTGGGAATATTTCGCAGTTTTATGATGAATCAAATTTTTTTTAAGTAAGAATTTTAAAACTGATGTTTTTTAGACAAATTTTGTCAAAGTGGCAAAATTAAAAAATTTTTCTAGAAAAAAATAAAATAACTTTTAGAACTTTAAAATTATTTTTCCTGAAAAAGTTAGATCACAAATATAAATGAGTCGTATATATATGTTTTTAGACTTAACAAACTAAATGAAAAATTTTTAAACTATTTAGTCCCAAATTTGCAGCTGTTCAATTTAGACACATTGCTTTTGAAACAAAAGGCAAACGGCAGGATTTAAAAACTTTACAAAAAAAAGAAGAAAGGAGGCAAACGGTGGTCAAAAAAGAAAAATATCCACGATGATCGAAGACAAAAAAGTCAGATCGATGACCATCCGCCGCCATTTCAAATTGGTCACTTGTTGATGGATGTCTCAACTCACACAAGTGTGGAAACACGTTTATGAAGGAAAAATGAGGGAAAGAAAAAAAGCGGGGAAGGTAAACTAACTCCAAGTGAAAATTTAGACGCTCAAACAAGCTTTTAATCAAATATAACAAAAGGAAAAGGAGACAACAGAAATCTATGCTCCGTGTTAGGCTTTCATTTTTTTCTTGCTTGAATGTTCAATAAAAAAAATAATAAAACAAAAATGAAAATATTAAAAATTTAAGGATTAAAAAATGGAAAAAAACTTCCGTTCATATTTTTCCAAAAACATCTTTTATTTCTGATTCTTAAAGAAAGAAAAAGAGAAGAAGACTGACTACTGCGCAGTAGAATTAAATAAAAATACAAATAAGCTAATAATTTTTAAGAATTCGACATAATTAAAGGGCATCACACTTGTTTTTTTACTTTGTGATGTTTGAAAATATTTTTTTTTAAAAAATAATAACATAAAAGATGCTATAATTTTTTTAAAAAATAAATAAATTTCAAGTTAAAAAAGTTGTAGTTCGAAAAATTGGAAGGTATATTTGGGAATAGAAAAAAAACCCTCAAAAAACAGGATGCAGAACAAAAATTTCTTGTTGAATGAATGAAAATGGAACAAAGAACTAGTTTTACTTATTAAAATCTATGCAATAGTAAAGATTTTATTTAGTAAAAAATTTTATATAATTGCAAATCAGATCAAAGTTAATGAAATGATAAAAAGTGAAAAGAGAATAAAAAAGGGAAACCTCATTTTCGTATCTCTTTTTATAAAGCTGGGTAATTTCCCCTTTTAACAAAAAAGTTTTTTTAAAAGAAAAACCAAAATTGTCAAAAAAAATTAACTTCCTTTGAGGTAAAAGAAGAAAAAAAACCAAAAATGAATTAAGTTCTCAACCTTGAAAAAAATTTTCTTAAAAAACTGAATTTTCTTTAAAAGTTAAACTACTAAATGTTCTTGAACGCACTCTTCTCTCAAAGTTGTTTGATTTTAATTTTCAACTGCCCGAAGGTCATCGATTATTCCTTCCCGTATATAAATATATATATATTCTTTTAACGATGATGACGATGATTGTTGTTTTTAGCGTAATATTCTGTTCACTCAAGGGAGAGAAAAGAGAGCAAAAACACAATGTCCCAAATATGACTCAAGTTTTTTATGTCTTCTTCCTCATTTTTTTTTCACAGCTTTTATGACAAAAAAAGAGGAAGAAATGAAAAAGCTTGGAATGAATTGTGGTCGTAAGCTTTATCCACTTCACAGGTCGGTTGAAAGAATGACTCAAAAACAAAAAAGTGTATTTTTGTCAAGTCAATGATATAGGGGTGGTTTTTGTTTCAACAAATAAATATTTAGAAGACTAAAGGGTTAAAGAATACAAAAGCTTTTTTAAGTAATGACGTTCAACTCTTCTAATTTTCTTCTTTTTGTGCTTCTGTTGAGAGATTTAGGTACGTATGAAAGAAATTAAAGCTGCCAAGCGTCAATGATGTGAAAAAAAGAGAAATAACAATTCTCTCACATTTGCGCAGTATTTTTTTGTATCGAAAAAAAATGATTTAAAATTAACAAAAGAAGAAGAAAAATACTACAAAACAGAACGTTTATTTAATACTTCTTTTTTATTATGAAAAAACTTTGTAGACAGAAAAAAAATATGCTACTACTTTTTTTGTTCAATACAACAGAAGTTTTTTTTTCAAATTTCATCAAAAAAAAATACGTTGAAAATTTTGCTTACACAGAAAAATGATCTTTTCCTTCTTTCTATTTTTTTATAGTTAAATAAAAAAAGGAAAAGCAAATATTAGCAGAGAGTTTTTAATAATTTTTTTGAAATAAAAATTGCGCAGAAACCTGATAAAAGTAAGACTCTGATTTAAAAATTACATTACAAAGTCTTACAGTCTACAGGTATCAACAACAATTTTAAAAAAAATATATATTTACAAATTTCACAAGTAATGTTATTTATTATTATTTCATTGTTTTGTTATCACAGTTTTGTGGTTGTCTTTATTCTTTCAAATAATATAAATACTGTCTAAAAGAAAAAAACACATATTCTGCCAAATCACACCTCTTTTATGACGAGCCAAAAATTTTGAAAATATAATGAACATCATCGTTTTTAAGTCCGCCTTATTTTTTCCTGTTATTAAAGCTTTTTAAAAAACACGCGAATGTTAAAATAATTAAAGAAACCATAACCTTTTTAAGTTTTTAAAAAATAATTGGTAAAATGCTTTTTTATTCTTTTTTGTCTGAAAATGTTAAAAGTACAATTAATTTAAAACAATGGATAATTTTTATGAGTTTGTACTAAACTTTTTTTATTTTACTTTTTTTTGAAAGATTTATGGTTCTATTTACAGAGAATTGTTTGCTTTTGAAAGAAAAGAGTGCAAATCAATGATACCTAAAAAATTTGACAGGTAAAATTTCACTGATACCGTTCACGTGAACATTTTATGCAGAATTGGTTGTTTAAAGGCTCAAAGAGGATTTTTTTCTAAATTTTAATTATTTAAATATAAATACATTAACCTTAAAATAAGCTTAACATGGATTTACTCTAAAAGCAAAAATGCAACAAAAAAAAGTATCCTACAACATTAAAAACGCTTTAAAAACCGTCAAAACAAGTGTCAAAAATAGCCAATAAAAAGCAGAAACAAAAAATCTTATCAAAATTTGAGCTCATTAAAATTGACCGTACTCTGATTTTGGAGGGGATGGCGCGATACCGATTCCCGGACGACAAAAGCTAAAAGTGGTCTGACAATTTTGCTTAAAAGGACTTGAAAATTTCAGTAATAACCGTCAGTTTCTTTTTTTGGGCATAAAAGTTTATTATATATACAGAAAAAAATAAGATTTTTATTTTATTTATTTTTATTATTATTATCATTATATATACAGAAAAAACTAATACACCTTCGACGGTGTGGCTTGATAAAAAAAGTTATAAATCTGAAAAGCTTATTTTGGTTGAGCATTTTTGGTGGGAATCGATTCCGTCTATTGAGAAATTTGTAACGTCTCACGGGGATTCAGGATTTATCCCCAAAAATTTGAATAATTTTGTTCCGTAAAAAGTCGTTTTCACTTGGTCATTTTTTGAAAGAAAATAGTTGATGACTTATAGTAGAGTGGTCAGGGGGTAGAGGTTGGAGGCGGTAGGTCGGGGTTCGAGGCCGTTGGGGGGTTTCTGGGGTAAAAAAATATGGGGAATCCGAAAAAACAAATGAAAAAATTTTTTGGATTCTGAAATCGGATTCTGAAGCCTTCTGAATCCAAAAATACGATTTTTTTGAAATAAGAAGTGTGAAACATGTTTCCTGGGTAAAAAAATTCGCTGATTACGATGAAATATGTGGCATGGATTCAAAAAATGCTAAGGATTCTGAATCCAGGATTCTGAATCCCAAAATATGATTTTTATGTAATACGAAGTTGAAAATATGAGTTTTGGGTAAAAAATTTTGCTGATCACGATGAAATATATGCCATGGATTCAAAATTTTTTCTGACTTCAGAATCCCGGATTCTGAATCCGAAAATACGATTTTTTTGAAATATATAGTATGAAATATGTTTCCGGGGTAGAAAAATTCGCTGATCACGATGAAATATATGCCATGGATTCAAAATCTTTTCTGACTTCAGAATGCCGGATTCTGAATCCGGTTTATCAAAAATCATCTCCCAAATGATTGTAATACCTCATTTTGATCCCCGTACGATCCTCTATCAGATTTTTTTGATCTTGGGATTCTGTAGGCTTCTGAATCCGGATTCTGAATCCGTTTTATCATTTTTGATCCGCCAATGAGTGTAATACCTCATTTTGATCCCCGTATGATCCTCTTTCTGATTCTTATGATATTAAGATTCTGAAGGCTTCAGAATCCAGATTCTGAATCCGTTTTATCATTTTTGATCCGCCAATGAGTGTAATACCTCATTTTGATCCCCGAATGATCCTCTTTCTGATTCTTATGATATTAAGATTCTGAAGGCTACAGAATCCGGATTCTGAATCCGTTTTATCATTTTTGATCCAATAATATGTGTAATACCTCATTTTGATCCTCTTATGATCCTCTTTCTGATTCTTATGATCTTAAGATTCTGAAGTCTTCAGAATCCGGATTCTGAATCCGTTTTATCATTTTTGATCCAATAATATGTGTAATATCTCATTTTGATCCTCTTATGATCCTCTTTATGATTTTTTTGATCTTTTTTAGCCGGAGCAAAGCGCCGAAGGCGCTTTGCTCCGGTTTCACTAATTTCTTGATCTGCTTGATCTTTAAATGGTCCCTATGATGATATATATGATTTTTTTGATCAGGATGATCCTAATGACCAATAGGTAAAATTTTATGGAGATTCTGATGAAAAAAAAAGTTATTATTATCACCTATACAGTTATTATCCCTAGTTATATATACAGAAAAAACTAATACACAAGTCTCGGTGTGGCTTGATAAAAAAAGTTATAAATCTGAAAAGCTTATTTTGGGTGAGCATTTTTGGTGGGAATCGATTCCGTCTATTGTAAAATTTGTAGCGTCTCCCAGTTTTCCGGAAAACCCGTGCAAAAATTTGCATATTTTGAGCCAAAAAAGTGTCGTTTTCACTTGGTCATTTTTTGAAACAAAATATTTGATGACGTATAGTAGAGTGGTCAGGGAGTAGAGTTTGGAGGCGGTAGGTCGGGGGTTCGGTCCCCGAATAAAGTTTTTGGGGTAAAAAAATATGGGGAATCTGAAAAAATGTGTAAAAAAATTTTTTGGATTCTGAAATCGGATTCTGAAGCCTTCTGAATCCAAAAATACGATTTTTTTGAAATAAGAAGTGTGAAACATGTTTCCTGGGTAAAAAAATTCGCTAATCACGATGAAATATGTGCCGTGGATTCAAAAAATTTTTAAGGCTTCTGAATCCTCGGATTCTGAATCCGAAAATACGATTTTTTCGATGAACGAATTCTACAAAATGGATTTTGGGTAAAAAAATTCGCTGATCACGATAAAATATGTGACGAGGATTCAAAATTTTTTCTGACTTCAGAATCCCGGATTCTGAATCCGAAAATACGATTTTTTTGAAATAAGAAGTGTGAAACATTTTTCCTGGGTAAAAAAATTCGCTGATCACGATGAAATATGTGCCGTGGATTCAAAAAAATGTTTAGGATTCTGAATCCAGGATTCTGAATCCGAAAATACGATTTTTTCGATGAACGAATTCTACAAAATGGATTTTGGGTAAAAAATTTTGCTGATCACGATGAAATATATGCCATGGATTCAAAATTTTTTCTGACTTCAGAATCCCGGATTCTGAATCCGGTTTATCAAAAATCATCTCCCAAATGAGTGTAATACCTCATTTTGATCCCTGTATGATCCTCTATCAGATTTTTTTGATCTTAAGATTCTGAAGGCTTCTGAATCCGGATTCTGAATCCGGTTTATCAAAAATCATCTCCCAAATGATTGTAATACCTCATTTTGATCCCCGTATGATCCTCTATCAGATTTTTTTAATCTTGGGATTCTGAAGGCTTCAGAATCCGGATTCTGAATCCGTTTTATCATTTTTGATCCGCCAATGAGTGTTATACCTTATTTTGATCCCCGTATGATCCTCTTTATGATTTTTATGATTTTAGGATTCTGAAGGCTTCTGAATCCGGATTCTGAATCCGTTTTATAATTTTTGATCCAATAATAAGTGTAATACCTCATTTTGATCCCCGTATGATCCTCTTTATGATTTTTATGATTTTAGGATTCTGAAGGCTTCTGAATCCGGATTCTGAATCCGTTTTATCATTTTTGATCCAATAATAAGTGTAATACCTCATTTTGATCCCCGTATGATCCTCTATCAGATTTTTTTAATCTTAGGATTCTGAAGGCTTTTGAATCCGGATTCTGAATCCGTGTTATCATTTTTGATCCGCCAATGAGTGTAATACCTCATTTTGATCCACTTTTGATCCTCTTTTTGATCCTTATGATCTAAAGATTCTGACGGAATCTGAATCTCGGATTCTGAATCTGTTTTATCATTTTTGATCCGCCAATGAGTGTTATACCTTATTTTGATCCTCTTTTGATCCTCTTTATGATCTTCATGATTTTAGCATTCTGAAGGCTTCTGAATCCGGATTCTGAATCCGTTTTATCATTTTTGATCCAATAATAAGTGTAATACCTCATTTTGATCCCCGTATGAGCCTCTATCAGATTTTTTTAATCTTAGGATTCTGAAGGCTTTTGAATCCGGATTCTGAATCCGTTTTATCCTTTTTGATAAGCCAATGTGTGTAATATCTCATTTTGATCCCCGTATGATCCTCTTTCTGATTCTTATGATTTTAGGATTCTGACGGCTTCAGAATCCGGATTCTGAATCCGTTTTATCATTTTTGATCCTTTTATAGGTGTTATACATCATTTTGATCCATTTTTGATCCTCTTTTTGATCCTTATGATCTTAGGATTCTGAAGGATTCTGAATCTCGGATTCTGAATCCGTTTTATCATTTTTGATCCGCCATTGAGTGTAATACCTCATTTTGATCCTCTTATGATCCTCTTTATGATTTTTATAATCTTTTTTGCCAGACATCGGATCAGATTCTGAATCCGTTTTATCATTTTTGATCCGCCAATGAGTGTAATACCTCATTTTGATCCCCGTATGATCCTCTATCAGATTTTTGTGATCTTAAGATTCTGAAGACTTCAGAATCCGGATTCTGAATCCGTTTTATCATTTTTGATCCGCCAATGAGTGTTATACCTTATTTTGATCCCCGTATGATCCTCTTTATGATTTTTATGATTTTAGGATTCTGAAGGCTTCTGAATCCGGATTCTGAATCCGTTTTATAATTTTTGATCCAATAATAAGTGTAATACCTCATTTTGATCCCCGTATGATCCTCTTTATGATTTTTATGATTTTAGGATTCTGAAGGCTTCTGAATCCGGATTCTGAATCCGTTTTATAATTTTTGATCCAATAATAAGTGTAATACCTCATTTTGATCCCCGTATGATCCTCTTTATGATTTTTATGATTTTAGGATTCTGAAGGCTTCTGAATCCGGATTCTGAATCCGTTTTATCATTTTTGATCCGCCAATGAGTGTAATACCTCATTTTGATCCCCGTATGATCCTCTATCAGATTTTTGTGATCTTAAGATTCTGAAGACTTCAGAATCCGGATTCTGAATCCGTTTTATCATTTTTGATCCGCCAATGAGTGTTATACCTTATTTTGATCCCCGTATGATCCTCTTTATGATTTTTATGATTTTAGGATTCTGAAGGCTTCTGAATCCGGATTCTGAATCCGTTTTATAATTTTTGATCCAATAATAAGTGTAATACCTCATTTTGATCCCCGTATGATCCTCTTTATGATTTTTATGATTTTAGGATTCTGAAGGCTTCTGAATCCGGATTCTGAATCCGTTTTATCATTTTTGATCCAATAATAAGTGTAATACCTCATTTTGATCCCCGTATGAGCCTCTATCAGATTTTTTTAATCTTAGGATTCTGAAGGCTTTTGAATCCGGATTCTGAATCCGTTTTATCCTTTTTGATCCGCCAATGTGTGTAATATCTCATTTTGATCCCCGTATGATCCTCTTTCTGATTCTTATGATTTTAGGATTCTGACGGCTTCAGAATCCGGATTCTGAATCCGTTTTATCATTTTTGATCCTTTTATAGGTGTTATACATCATTTTGATCCATTTTTGATCCTCTTTTTGATCCTTATGATCTTAGGATTCTGAAGGATTCTGAATCCGGATTCTGAATCCGTTTTATCATTTTTGATCCAATAATAAGTGTAATACCTCATTTTGATCCCCGTATGAGCCTCTATCAGATTTTTTTAATCTTAGGATTCTGAAGGCTTTTGAATCCGGATTCTGAATCCGTCTTTTCATCTTTGATCCGCCAATAAGTGTTATACCTTATTTTGATCCTCTTATGATCCTCTTTCTGATTCTTATAATCTTAGGATTCTGAAGGATTCCGAATCTCGGATTCTGAATCTTTTTTTAAGTTTTTGAACGTTTTATAAGTGTTACACCTCTTTTTGATCCTCTTTTGATCCTCTTTATGATTTTTTTGATCTTTTTAAGCAGGAGCAAAGCGCCGAAGGCGCTTTGCTACGGTTTAACTAATTTTTAATCAGCTTGATTTTTAGATGGTCCCTATGATGATATATATGATTTTTTTGATCAATATGATCCTAATTACCAATATATAAATTTTTACAGAGATTATGATAAAAAAAAAGTTATGAATTTTACCATATTCTCCACTATCCCTAGTTATATATACAGAAAAAACTAATACACAAGTCTCGGTGTGGCTCGGTAAAAAAACTTACGGATCTGAAAAGCTTATTTTGGTTGAGCATTTTTGGTGGGAATCGATTCCGTCTATTGAAAAATTTGTAACGTCTCACGGGGATTCAGAATCCTTGACCAAAAATTTGAATATTTTGAGCTAAAAAAATGTCGTTTTCATTTGGTCATTTTTTGTAAGTCTATAAATGATGACTGAATAGACGAGTGGTCAGGGGGTAGGGTTCGGAGGCGGTAGGTCGGGGTTCGAGGCCTTTGGGGGGTTTCTGGGGTAAAAAAATATGGGGAATCTGAAAAAATGTGTAAAAAAATTTTTTGGATTCTGAAATCGGATTCTGAAGCCTTCTGAATCCAAAAATACGATTTTTTTGAAATAAATAGTATGAAATATGGATAATGGGTAAAAAAATGTGCTGATTACGATGAAATATGTGGCATTGATTCAAAAAAATGTTAAGGATTCTGAATCCAGGATTCTGAATCCCAAAATATGATTTTTATGTAATACGAAGTTGAAAATATGAGTTTTGGGTAAAAAATTTTGCTGATCACGATGAAATATATGCCATGGATTCAAAATTTTTTCTGACTCCAGAATCCCGGATTCTGAATCCGAAAATACGATTTTTTCGATGAACGAATTCTACAAAATGGATTTTGGGTGAAAAAATTCGCTGATCACGATAAAATATGTGACGAGGATTCAAAATTTTTTCTGACTCCAGAATCCCGGATTCTGAATCCGGTTTATCAAAAATTATCCCCCAAATAAGTGTAATACCTCATTTTGATCCCCGTATGATCCTCTATCAGATTTTTATGATCTTAGGATTCTGAAGGCTTCTGAATCCGGATTCTGAATCCGTTTTATCATTTTTGATCCGCCAATGAGTGTAATACCTCATTTTGATCCCCGTATGATCCTCTATCAGATTTTTTTGATCTTGGGATTCTGAAGGCTTCTGAATCCGAATTCTGAATCCGTTTTATCATTTTTGATCCACCAATGAGTGTTATACCTTTTTTTGATCCTCTTTTGATCCTATATACGATTCTAATGATCTTAAGATTCTGAAGGCTTCAGAATCCGGATTCTGAATCCGTTTTATCATTTTTGATCCGCCAGTGAGTGTAATACCTCATTTTGATCCCCGTATGATCCTTTTTCTGATTCTTATGATCTTCAGATTCTGAAGGCTTCAGAATCCGGATTCTGAATCCGTTTTATCATTTTTGATCCCCTAATAAGTGTAATACCTCATTTTGATCCCCGTATGATCCTTTTTCTGATTCTTATGATATTAAGATTCTGAAAGCTTCAGAAACCGGATTCTGAATCAGTTTTATCATTTTTGATCCGCCATTGAGTGTAATACCTCATTTTGATCCCCGTATGATCCTCTTTCTGATTCTTATGATCTTAAGATTCTGAAGGCTTCAGAATCCGGATTCTGGATCCGTTTTATCATTTTTGATCCAATAATAAGTGTAATACCTCATTTTGATCCTCTTATGATCCTCTTTATGATTTTTATGATCTGTTTTAGCCGGAGCAAAGCGCCGAAGGCGCTTTGCACCGGCTATACTTAAAACTTTTTATCTTCATGATCTTTAGATGGTCCCTATGATGATATATATGATTTTTTTGATCAGGATGATCCTAATGACCAATAGGTAAAATTTTATGGAGATTCTGATGAAAAAAAAAGTTATTATAATCACCTTTACAGTTATTATCCCTAGTTATATATACAGAAAAAACTAATACACCTTCGACGGTGTGGCTTGATAAAAAAAGTTATAAATCTGAAAAGCTTATTTTGGTTGAGCATTTTTGGTGGGAATCGATTCCGTCTATTGAGAAATTTGTAACGTCTCACGGGGATTCAGGATTTATCCCCAAAAATTTGAATAATTTTGTTCCGTAAAAAGTCGTTTTCACTTGGTCATTTTTTGAAAGAAAATAGTTGATGACTTATAGTAGAGTGGTCAGGGGGTAGAGGTTGGAGGCGGTAGGTCGGGGTTCGAGGCCGTTGGGGGGTTTCTGGGGTAAAAAAATATGGGGAATCCGAAAAAACAAATGAAAAAATTTTTTGGATTCTGAAATCGGATTCTGAAGCCTTCTGAATCCAAAAATACGATTTTTTTGAAATAAGAAGTGTGAAACATGTTTCCTGGGTAAAAAAATTCGCTGATTACGATGAAATATGTGGCATGGATTCAAAAAATGCTAAGGATTCTGAATCCAGGATTCTGAATCCCAAAATATGATTTTTATGTAATACGAAGTTGAAAATATGAGTTTTGGGTAAAAAATTTTGCTGATCACGATGAAATATATGCCATGGATTCAAAATTTTTTCTGACTTCAGAATCCCGGATTCTGAATCCGAAAATACGATTTTTTTGAAATATATAGTATGAAATATGTTTCCGGGGTAGAAAAATTCGCTGATCACGATGAAATATATGCCATGGATTCAAAATCTTTTCTGACTTCAGAATGCCGGATTCTGAATCCGGTTTATCAAAAATCATCTCCCAAATGATTGTAATACCTCATTTTGATCCCCGTACGATCCTCTATCAGATTTTTTTGATCTTGGGATTCTGTAGGCTTCTGAATCCGGATTCTGAATCCGTTTTATCATTTTTGATCCGCCAATGAGTGTAATACCTCATTTTGATCCCCGTATGATCCTCTTTCTGATTCTTATGATATTAAGATTCTGAAGGCTTCAGAATCCAGATTCTGAATCCGTTTTATCATTTTTGATCCGCCAATGAGTGTAATACCTCATTTTGATCCCCGTATGATCCTCTTTCTGATTCTTATGATATTAAGATTCTGAAGGCTACAGAATCCGGATTCTGAATCCGTTTTATCATTTTTGATCCAATAATATGTGTAATACCTCATTTTGATCCTCTTATGATCCTCTTTCTGATTCTTATGATCTTAAGATTCTGAAGTCTTCAGAATCCGGATTCTGAATCCGTTTTATCATTTTTGATCCAATAATATGTGTAATATCTCATTTTGATCCTCTTATGATCCTCTTTATGATTTTTTTGATCTTTTTTAGCCGGAGCAAAGCGCCGAAGGCGCTTTGCTCCGGTTTCACTAATTTCTTGATCTGCTTGATCTTTAAATGGTCCCTATGATGATATATATGATTTTTTTGATCAGGATGATCCTAATGACCAATAGGTAAAATTTTATGGAGATTCTGATGAAAAAAAAAGTTATTATTATCACCTATACAGTTATTATCCCTAGTTATATATACAGAAAAAACTAATACACCTTCGACGGTGTGGCTTGATAAAAAAAGTTATAAATCTGAAAAGCTTATTTTGGTTGAGCATTTTTGGTGGGAATCGATTCCGTCTATTGAGAAATTTGTAACGTCTCACGGGGATTCAGGATTTATCCCCAAAAATTTGAATAATTTTGTTCCGTAAAAAGTCGTTTTCACTTGGTCATTTTTTGAAAGAAAATAGTTGATGACTTATAGTAGAGTGGTCAGGGGGTAGAGGTTGGAGGCGGTAGGTCGGGGTTCGAGGCCGTTGGGGGGTTTCTGGGGTAAAAAAATATGGGGAATCCGAAAAAACAAATGAAAAAATTTTTTGGATTCTGAAATCGGATTCTGAAGCCTTCTGAATCCAAAAATACGATTTTTTTGAAATAAGAAGTGTGAAACATGTTTCCTGGGTAAAAAAATTCGCTGATTACGATGAAATATGTGGCATGGATTCAAAAAATGCTAAGGATTCTGAATCCAGGATTCTGAATCCCAAAATATGATTTTTATGTAATACGAAGTTGAAAATATGAGTTTTGGGTAAAAAATTTTGCTGATCACGATGAAATATATGCCATGGATTCAAAATTTTTTCTGACTTCAGAATCCCGGATTCTGAATCCGAAAATACGATTTTTTTGAAATATATAGTATGAAATATGTTTCCGGGGTAGAAAAATTCGCTGATCACGATGAAATATATGCCATGGATTCAAAATCTTTTCTGACTTCAGAATGCCGGATTCTGAATCCGGTTTATCAAAAATCATCTCCCAAATGATTGTAATACCTCCTTTTGATCCCCGTACGATCCTCTATCAGATTTTTTTGATCTTGGGATTCTGTAGGCTTCTGAATCCGGATTCTGAATCCGTTTTATCATTTTTGATCCGCCAATGAGTGTAATACCTCATTTTGATCCCCGTATGATCCTCTTTCTGATTCTTATGATATTAAGATTCTGAAGGCTTCAGAATCCAGATTCTGAATCCGTTTTATCATTTTTGATCCGCCAATGAGTGTAATACCTCATTTTGATCCCCGTATGATCCTCTTTCTGATTCTTATGATATTAAGATTCTGAAGGCTACAGAATCCGGATTCTGAATCCGTTTTATCATTTTTGATCCAATAATATGTGTAATACCTCATTTTGATCCTCTTATGATCCTCTTTCTGATTCTTATGATCTTAAGATTCTGAAGTCTTCAGAATCCGGATTCTGAATCCGTTTTATCATTTTTGATCCAATAATATGTGTAATATCTCATTTTGATCCTCTTATGATCCTCTTTATGATTTTTTTGATCTTTTTTAGCCGGAGCAAAGCGCCGAAGGCGCTTTGCTCCGGTTTCACTAATTTCTTGATCTGCTTGATCTTTAAATGGTCCCTATGATGATATATATGATTTTTTTGATCAGGATGATCCTAATGACCAATAGGTAAAATTTTATGGAGATTCTGATGAAAAAAAAAGTTATTATTATCACCTATACAGTTATTATCCCTAGTTATATATACAGAAAAAACTAATACACACCTCTCGGTGTGGCTCGGTAAAAAAAGTTATGGATCTGAAAAGTTCCTATTTGGTGTGCGTTTGTGGTGGGAACACGATGCGTCTACTCTCATTTTTCCTGCGTCTCCCAGTTTTTTGGAAAACGCGTGAACAAATTTGCATATTTTGAGTTAAAAAAATGTCGTTTTCACTTGGTCATTTTTTGAAAGAAAATATTTGATGACGTATAGTAGAGTGGTCAGGGGGTAGAGTTTGGAGGCGGTAGGTCGGGGGTTCAAATCCTCTGGAAGGATTCTGGGGTAAAAAAATATGGGGAATCCGAAAAAACAAATGAAAAAATTTTTTGGATTCTGAAATCGGATTCTGAAGCCTTCTGAATCCAAAAATACGATTTTTTTGAAATAAGAAGTGTGAAACATGTTTCCTGGGTAAAAAAATTCGCTGATTACGATGAAATATGTGGCATGGATTCAAAAAATGCTAAGGATTCTGAATCCAGGATTCTGAATCCCAAAATATGATTTTTATGTAATACGAAGTTGAAAATATGAGTTTTGGGTAAAAAATTTTGCTGATCACGATGAAATATATGCCATGGATTCAAAATTTTTTCTGACTTCAGAATCCCGGATTCTGAATCCGAAAATACGATTTTTTTGAAATATATAGTATGAAATATGTTTCCGGGGTAGAAAAATTCGCTGATCACGATGAAATATATGCCATGGATTCAAAATCTTTTCTGACTTCAGAATGCCGGATTCTGAATCCGGTTTATCAAAAATCATCTCCCAAATGATTGTAATACCTCATTTTGATCCCCGTACGATCCTCTTTATGATTTTTATAATCTTAAGATTCTGAAGGCTTCAGAATCCGGATTCTGGATCTTTTTTATCATTTTTGATCCGCCAAGGGGTGTTATACCTCATTTTGATCCCCGTATGATCCTCTTTATGATTTTTATAATCTTAAGATTCTGAAGGCTTCAGAATCCGGATTCTGAATCCGTTTTATCATTTTTGATCCGCCAATGAGTGTAATACCTCATTTTGATCCCCGTATGATCCTCTTTATGATTTTTATAATCTTAAGATTCTGAAGGCTTCAGAATCCGGATTCTGAATCCGTTTTTTCATTTTTGATCCGCCAATGAGTGTAATACCTCATTTTGATCCCCGTATGATCCTCTTTCTGATTCTTATGATCTTAAGATTCTGAAGGCTTCAGAATCCGGATTCTGAATCCGTTTTATCATTTTTGATCCGCCAATGAGTGTAATACCTCATTTTGATCCCCGTATGATCCTCTTTCTGATTCTTATGATCTTAAGATTCTGAAGGCTTCAGAATCCAGATTCTGAATCCGTTTTATCATTTTTGATCCAATAATATGTGTAATACCTCATTTTGATCCTCTTATGATCCTCTTTCTGATTCTTATGATCTTAAGATTCTGAAGGCTTCAGAATCCGGATTCTGAATCCGTTTTATCATTTTTGATCCGCCAATGAGTGTAATACCTCATTTTGATCCCCGTATGATCCTCTTTCTGATTCTTATGATCTTAAGATTCTGAAGGCTTCTGAATCCAGATTCTGAATCTTTTTTATCATTTTTGATCCGCCAATGAGTGTAATACCTCATTTTGATCCTCTTTTGATCCTCTTTATGATTTTTATGATTTTAGGATTCTGAATGCTTCAGAATCCGGATTCTGAATCCGTTTTATCATTTTTGATCTAATAATAAGTGTAATACCTCATTTTGATCCTCTTTTGATCCTCTTTATGATTTTTATGATTTCAGGATTCTGAAGGCTTCTGAATCCGGATTCTAAATCCGTTTTTTCATTTTTGATCCGCCAATGAGTGTAATACCTCATTTTGATCCCCGTATGATCCTCTTTATGATTTTTATGATCTTTTTTAGCCGGAGCAAAGCGCCGAAGGCGCTTTGCACCGGCTATACTTAAAAATTTTTATCTTCATGATCTTTAGATGGTCCTTATGATGATATATATCATTTTTTTTAACAATATGATCCTAATGACCCATATATAAAATTTTACAGAGATTATGATAAAAAAAAAAGTTATGAATTTTACCATATTCCCCACTATCTCTAGTTATATATACAGAAAAAACTAATACACCTTCGACGGTGTGGCTTGATAAAAAAAGTTATAAATCTGAAAAGCTTATTTTGGTTGAGCATTTTTGGTGGGAATCGATTCCGTCTATTGAGAAATTTGTAACGTCTCACGGGGATTCAGGATTTATCCCCAAAAATTTGAATAATTTTGTTCCGTAAAAAGTCGTTTTCACTTGGTCATTTTTTGAAAGAAAATAGTTGATGACTTATAGTAGAGTGGTCTGGGGGTAGAGGTTGGAGGCGGTAGGTCGGGGTTCGAGGCCGTTGGGGGGTTTCTGGGGTAAAAAAATATGGGGAATCCGAAAAAACAAATGAAAAAATTTTTTGGATTCTGAAATCGGATTCTGAAGCCTTCTGAATCCAAAAATACGATTTTTTTGAAATAAGAAGTGTGAAACATGTTTCCTGGGTAAAAAAATTCGCTGATTACGATGAAATATGTGGCATGGATTCAAAAAATGCTAAGGATTCTGAATCCAGGATTCTGAATCCCAAAATATGATTTTTATGTAATACGAAGTTGAAAATATGAGTTTTGGGTAAAAAATTTTGCTGATCACGATGAAATATATGCCATGGATTCAAAATTTTTTCTGACTTCAGAATCCCGGATTCTGAATCCGAAAATACGATTTTTTTGAAATACATAGTATGAAATATGTTTCCGGGGTAGAAAAATTCGCTGATCACGATGAAATATGTGGCATGGATTCAAAATTTTTTCAGACTCCAGAATCCGGGATTCTGAATCCGTTTTATCATTTTTGATCCCCTAATAAGTGTAATACCTCATTTTGATCCCCGTATAATCCTCTATCAGATTTTTACGATCTTAGGATTCTGAAGGCTTCTGAATCCGGATTCTGGATCCGTTTTATCATTTTTGATCCGCCAATGAGTGTAATACCTCATTTTGATCCCCGTATGATCCTCTTTCTGATTCTTATGATCTTAAGATTCTGAAGGCTTCAGAATCCAGATTCTGAATCCGTTTTATCATTTTTGATCCAATAATATGTGTAATACCTCATTTTGATCCTCTTATGATCCTCTTTCTGATTCTTATGATCTTAAGATTCTGAAGGCTTCAGAATCCGGATTCTGAATCCGTTTTATCATTTTTGATCCGCCAATGAGTGTAATACCTCATTTTGATCCCCGTATGATCCTCTTTCTGATTTTTATGATTTTAGAATTCTGAAGGCTTCTGAATCCGGATTTTGAATCCGTTTTATCATTTTTGATCCGCCAATGAGTGTAATACCTCATTTTGATCCCCGTATGATCTTCTTTATGATTTTTATGATTTTAGAATTCTGAAGGCTTCTGAATCCGGATTTTGAATCCGTTTTATCATTTTTGATCCGCCAATGAGTGTAATACCTCATTTTGATCCCCGTATGATCTTCTTTATGATTTTTATGATTTTAGAATTCTGAAGGCTTCTGAATCCGGATTTTGAATCCGTTTTATCATTTTTGATCCGCCAATGAGTGTAATACCTCATTTTGATCCCCGTATGATCCTCTTTCTGATTCTTATGATCTTAAGATTCTGAAGGCTTCAGAATCCGGATTCTGAATCCGTTTTATCATTTTTGATCCTCCAATGAGTGTAATACCTCATTTTGATCCCCGTATGATCTTCTTTATGATTTTTATGATTTTAGAATTCTGAAGGCTTCTGAATCCGGATTCTGAATCCGTTTTATCATTTTTGATCCGCCAATGAGTGTTATACCTTATTTTGTTCCTCTTTTGATCCTCTTTCTGATTTTTATGATATTAAGATTCTGAAGGCTTCTGAATCCAGATTCTGAATCCGTTTTATCATTTTTGATCCTATAATAAGTGTTGTACCTCATTTTGATCCTCTTATGATCCTCTATCAGCTTTTTGTGATCTTAGGATTCTGAAGGCTTCAGAATCCGGATTCTGAATCCGTTTTATCATTTTTGATCCGCCAAGGGGTGTTATACCTCATTTTGATCCCCGTATGATCCTCTTTATGATTTTTATAATCTTAAGATTCTGAAGGCTTCAGAATCCGGATTCTGGATCTTTTTTATCATTTTTGATCCGCCAAGGGGTGTTATACCTCATTTTGATCCCCGTATGATCCTCTTTATGATTTTTATAATCTTAAGATTCTGAAGGCTTCAGAATCCGGATTCTGAATCCGTTTTATCATTTTTGATCCGCCAATGAGTGTAATACCTCATTTTGATCCCCGTATGATCCTCTTTATGATTTTTATAATCTTAAGATTCTGAAGGCTTCAGAATCCGGATTCTGAATCCGTTTTTTCATTTTTGATCCGCCAATGAGTGTAATACCTCATTTTGATCCCCGTATGATCCTCTTTCTGATTCTTATGATCTTAAGATTCTGAAGGCTTCAGAATCCGGATTCTGAATCCGTTTTATCATTTTTGATCCGCCAATGAGTGTAATACCTCATTTTGATCCCCGTATGATCCTCTTTCTGATTCTTATGATCTTAAGATTCTGAAGGCTTCAGAATCCAGATTCTGAATCCGTTTTATCATTTTTGATCCAATAATATGTGTAATACCTCATTTTGATCCTCTTATGATCCTCTTTCTGATTCTTATGATCTTAAGATTCTGAAGGCTTCAGAATCCGGATTCTGAATCCGTTTTATCATTTTTGATCCGCCAATGAGTGTAATACCTCATTTTGATCCCCGTATGATCCTCTTTCTGATTCTTATGATTTCAGGATTCTGAAGGCTTCTGAATCCGGATTCTAAATCCGTTTTTTCATTTTTGATCCGCCAATGAGTGTAATACCTCATTTTGATCCTCTTTTGATCCTCTTTATGATTTTTATGATTTTAGGATTCTGAATGCTTCAGAATCCGGATTCTGAATCCGTTTTATCATTTTTGATCTAATAATAAGTGTAATACCTCATTTTGATCCTCTTTTGATCCTCTTTATGATTTTTATGATTTCAGGATTCTGAAGGCTTCTGAATCCGGATTCTAAATCCGTTTTTTCATTTTTGATCCGCCAATGAGTGTAATACCTCATTTTGATCCCCGTATGATCCTCTTTATGATTTTTATGATCTTTTTTAGCCGGAGCAAAGCGCCGAAGGCGCTTTGCACCGGCTATACTTAAAAATTTTTATCTTCATGATCTTTAGATGGTCCTTATGATGATATATATCATTTTTTTTAACAATATGATCCTAATGACCCATATATAAAATTTTACAGAGATTATGATAAAAAAAAAAGTTATGAATTTTACCATATTCCCCACTATCTCTAGTTATATATACAGAAAAAACTAATACACCTTCGACGGTGTGGCTTGATAAAAAAAGTTATAAATCTGAAAAGCTTATTTTGGTTGAGCATTTTTGGTGGGAATCGATTCCGTCTATTGAGAAATTTGTAACGTCTCACGGGGATTCAGGATTTATCCCCAAAAATTTGAATAATTTTGTTCCGTAAAAAGTCGTTTTCACTTGGTCATTTTTTGAAAGAAAATAGTTGATGACTTATAGTAGAGTGGTCAGGGGGTAGAGGTTGGAGGCGGTAGGTCGGGGTTCGAGGCCGTTGGGGGGTTTCTGGGGTAAAAAAATATGGGGAATCCGAAAAAACAAATGAAAAAATTTTTTGGATTCTGAAATCGGATTCTGAAGCCTTCTGAATCCAAAAATACGATTTTTTTGAAATAAGAAGTGTGAAACATGTTTCCTGGGTAAAAAAATTCGCTGATTACGATGAAATATGTGGCATGGATTCAAAAAATGCTAAGGATTCTGAATCCAGGATTCTGAATCCCAAAATATGATTTTTATGTAATACGAAGTTGAAAATATGAGTTTTGGGTAAAAAATTTTGCTGATCACGATGAAATATATGCCATGGATTCAAAATTTTTTCTGACTTCAGAATCCCGGATTCTGAATCCGAAAATACGATTTTTTTGAAATATATAGTATGAAATATGTTTCCGGGGTAGAAAAATTCGCTGATCACGATGAAATATATGCCATGGATTCAAAATCTTTTCTGACTTCAGAATGCCGGATTCTGAATCCGGTTTATCAAAAATCATCTCCCAAATGATTGTAATACCTCATTTTGATCCCCGTACGATCCTCTATCAGATTTTTTTGATCTTGGGATTCTGTAGGCTTCTGAATCCGGATTCTGAATCCGTTTTATCATTTTTGATCCGCCAATGAGTGTAATACCTCATTTTGATCCCCGTATGATCCTCTTTCTGATTCTTATGATATTAAGATTCTGAAGGCTTCAGAATCCAGATTCTGAATCCGTTTTATCATTTTTGATCCGCCAATGAGTGTAATACCTCATTTTGATCCCCGTATGATCCTCTTTCTGATTCTTATGATATTAAGATTCTGAAGGCTACAGAATCCGGATTCTGAATCCGTTTTATCATTTTTGATCCAATAATATGTGTAATACCTCATTTTGATCCTCTTATGATCCTCTTTCTGATTCTTATGATCTTAAGATTCTGAAGTCTTCAGAATCCGGATTCTGAATCCGTTTTATCATTTTTGATCCAATAATATGTGTAATATCTCATTTTGATCCTCTTATGATCCTCTTTATGATTTTTTTGATCTTTTTTAGCCGGAGCAAAGCGCCGAAGGCGCTTTGCTCCGGTTTCACTAATTTCTTGATCTGCTTGATCTTTAAATGGTCCCTATGATGATATATATGATTTTTTTGATCAGGATGATCCTAATGACCAATAGGTAAAATTTTATGGAGATTCTGATGAAAAAAAAAGTTATTATTATCACCTATACAGTTATTATCCCTAGTTATATATACAGAAAAAACTAATACACCTTCGACGGTGTGGCTTGATAAAAAAAGTTATAAATCTGAAAAGCTTATTTTGGTTGAGCATTTTTGGTGGGAATCGATTCCGTCTATTGAGAAATTTGTAACGTCTCACGGGGATTCAGGATTTATCCCCAAAAATTTGAATAATTTTGTTCCGTAAAAAGTCGTTTTCACTTGGTCATTTTTTGAAAGAAAATAGTTGATGACTTATAGTAGAGTGGTCAGGGGGTAGAGGTTGGAGGCGGTAGGTCGGGGTTCGAGGCCGTTGGGGGGTTTCTGGGGTAAAAAAATATGGGGAATCCGAAAAAACAAATGAAAAAATTTTTTGGATTCTGAAATCGGATTCTGAAGCCTTCTGAATCCAAAAATACGATTTTTTTGAAATAAGAAGTGTGAAACATGTTTCCTGGGTAAAAAAATTCGCTGATTACGATGAAATATGTGGCATGGATTCAAAAAATGCTAAGGATTCTGAATCCAGGATTCTGAATCCCAAAATATGATTTTTATGTAATACGAAGTTGAAAATATGAGTTTTGGGTAAAAAATTTTGCTGATCACGATGAAATATATGCCATGGATTCAAAATTTTTTCTGACTTCAGAATCCCGGATTCTGAATCCGAAAATACGATTTTTTTGAAATATATAGTATGAAATATGTTTCCGGGGTAGAAAAATTCGCTGATCACGATGAAATATATGCCATGGATTCAAAATCTTTTCTGACTTCAGAATGCCGGATTCTGAATCCGGTTTATCAAAAATCATCTCCCAAATGATTGTAATACCTCATTTTGATCCCCGTACGATCCTCTATCAGATTTTTTTGATCTTGGGATTCTGTAGGCTTCTGAATCCGGATTCTGAATCCGTTTTATCATTTTTGATCCGCCAATGAGTGTAATACCTCATTTTGATCCCCGTATGATCCTCTTTCTGATTCTTATGATATTAAGATTCTGAAGGCTTCAGAATCCAGATTCTGAATCCGTTTTATCATTTTTGATCCGCCAATGAGTGTAATACCTCATTTTGATCCCCGTATGATCCTCTTTCTGATTCTTATGATATTAAGATTCTGAAGGCTACAGAATCCGGATTCTGAATCCGTTTTATCATTTTTGATCCAATAATATGTGTAATACCTCATTTTGATCCTCTTATGATCCTCTTTCTGATTCTTATGATCTTAAGATTCTGAAGTCTTCAGAATCCGGATTCTGAATCCGTTTTATCATTTTTGATCCAATAATATGTGTAATATCTCATTTTGATCCTCTTATGATCCTCTTTATGATTTTTTTGATCTTTTTTAGCCGGAGCAAAGCGCCGAAGGCGCTTTGCTCCGGTTTCACTAATTTCTTGATCTGCTTGATCTTTAAATGGTCCCTATGATGATATATATGATTTTTTTGATCAGGATGATCCTAATGACCAATAGGTAAAATTTTATGGAGATTCTGATGAAAAAAAAAGTTATTATTATCACCTATACAGTTATTATCCCTAGTTATATATACAGAAAAAACTAATACACAAGTCTCGGTGTGGCTTGATAAAAAAAGTTATAAATCTGAAAAGCTTATTTTGGGTGAGCATTTTTGGTGGGAATCGATTCCGTCTATTGTAAAATTTGTAGCGTCTCCCAGTTTTCCGGAAAACCCGTGCAAAAATTTGCATATTTTGAGCCAAAAAAGTGTCGTTTTCACTTGGTCATTTTTTGAAACAAAATATTTGATGACGTATAGTAGAGTGGTCAGGGAGTAGAGTTTGGAGGCGGTAGGTCGGGGGTTCGGTCCCCGAATAAAGTTTTTGGGGTAAAAAAATATGGGGAATCTGAAAAAATGTGTAAAAAAATTTTTTGGATTCTGAAATCGGATTCTGAAGCCTTCTGAATCCAAAAATACGATTTTTTTGAAATAAGAAGTGTGAAACATGTTTCCTGGGTAAAAAAATTCGCTAATCACGATGAAATATGTGCCGTGGATTCAAAAAATTTTTAAGGCTTCTGAATCCTCGGATTCTGAATCCGAAAATACGATTTTTTCGATGAACGAATTCTACAAAATGGATTTTGGGTAAAAAAATTCGCTGATCACGATAAAATATGTGACGAGGATTCAAAATTTTTTCTGACTTCAGAATCCCGGATTCTGAATCCGAAAATACGATTTTTTTGAAATAAGAAGTGTGAAACATTTTTCCTGGGTAAAAAAATTCGCTGATCACGATGAAATATGTGCCGTGGATTCAAAAAAATGTTTAGGATTCTGAATCCAGGATTCTGAATCCGAAAATACGATTTTTTCGATGAACGAATTCTACAAAATGGATTTTGGGTAAAAAATTTTGCTGATCACGATGAAATATATGCCATGGATTCAAAATTTTTTCTGACTTCAGAATCCCGGATTCTGAATCCGGTTTATCAAAAATCATCTCCCAAATGAGTGTAATACCTCATTTTGATCCCTGTATGATCCTCTATCAGATTTTTTTGATCTTAAGATTCTGAAGGCTTCTGAATCCGGATTCTGAATCCGGTTTATCAAAAATCATCTCCCAAATGATTGTAATACCTCATTTTGATCCCCGTATGATCCTCTATCAGATTTTTTTAATCTTGGGATTCTGAAGGCTTCAGAATCCGGATTCTGAATCCGTTTTATCATTTTTGATCCGCCAATGAGTGTAATACCTCATTTTGATCCCCGTATGATCCTCTATCAGATTTTTGTGATCTTAAGATTCTGAAGACTTCAGAATCCGGATTCTGAATCCGTTTTATCATTTTTGATCCGCCAATGAGTGTTATACCTTATTTTGATCCCCGTATGATCCTCTTTATGATTTTTATGATTTTAGGATTCTGAAGGCTTCTGAATCCGGATTCTGAATCCGTTTTATAATTTTTGATCCAATAATAAGTGTAATACCTCATTTTGATCCCCGTATGATCCTCTTTATGATTTTTATGATTTTAGGATTCTGAAGGCTTCTGAATCCGGATTCTGAATCCGTTTTATCATTTTTGATCCAATAATAAGTGTAATACCTCATTTTGATCCCCGTATGATCCTCTATCAGATTTTTTTAATCTTAGGATTCTGAAGGCTTTTGAATCCGGATTCTGAATCCGTGTTATCATTTTTGATCCGCCAATGAGTGTAATACCTCATTTTGATCCACTTTTGATCCTCTTTTTGATCCTTATGATCTAAAGATTCTGACGGAATCTGAATCTCGGATTCTGAATCTGTTTTATCATTTTTGATCCGCCAATGAGTGTTATACCTTATTTTGATCCTCTTTTGATCCTCTTTATGATCTTCATGATTTTAGCATTCTGAAGGCTTCTGAATCCGGATTCTGAATCCGTTTTATCATTTTTGATCCAATAATAAGTGTAATACCTCATTTTGATCCCCGTATGAGCCTCTATCAGATTTTTTTAATCTTAGGATTCTGAAGGCTTTTGAATCCGGATTCTGAATCCGTTTTATCCTTTTTGATAAGCCAATGTGTGTAATATCTCATTTTGATCCCCGTATGATCCTCTTTCTGATTCTTATGATTTTAGGATTCTGACGGCTTCAGAATCCGGATTCTGAATCCGTTTTATCATTTTTGATCCTTTTATAGGTGTTATACATCATTTTGATCCATTTTTGATCCTCTTTTTGATCCTTATGATCTTAGGATTCTGAAGGATTCTGAATCTCGGATTCTGAATCCGTTTTATCATTTTTGATCCGCCATTGAGTGTAATACCTCATTTTGATCCTCTTATGATCCTCTTTATGATTTTTATAATCTTTTTTAGCCGGAGCAAAGCGCCGAAGGCGCTTTGCACCGGCTATACTTAAAACTTTTTATCTTCATGATCTTTAGATGGTCCCTATGATGACATATATGATTTTTTTGATCAATATGATCCTAACTACCAATATATAGAGATTATGATAAAAGAAAAGTTATGAATTTTACCATATTCTCCACTATCCCTAGTTATATATACAGAAAAAACTAATACTCAAGTCTCGGTATGGCTCGATAAAAAAACTTACGGATCTGAAAAGCTTATTTTGGGTGAGCATTCTTGGTGGGAACACGATGCGTCTACTCTCTTTTTTCCTGCGTCTCCCAGTTTTCCGGAAAACCCGTGCAAAAATTTGCATGTTTTTGTGCTTGAAAATGTCGTTTTCACTTGGTCATTTTTTGAAAGAAAATATTTGATGACGTATAGTAGAGTGGTCAGGGGGTAGAGTTTGGAGGCGGTAGGTCGGGGGTTCGAGGCCTTTGGGGAGTTTCTGGGGTAAAAAAATATGGAGAATCTGAAAAAATGAATAAAAAAATTTTTTGGATTCTGAAATCGGATTCTGAAGCCTTCTGAATCCGAAAATACAACTTTTTGAAATAAGAAGTGTGAAACATGTTTCCTGGGTAAAAAAATTCGCTGATTACGATGAAATATGTGGCATGGATTCAAAAAAATGTTAAGGATTCTGAATCCAAGATTCTGAATCCCAAAATATGATTTTTATGAAATACAAAGTTGAAAATATGAGTTTTGGGTAAAAAATTTTGCTGATCACGATGAAATATATGCCATGGATTCAAAATTTTTTCTGACTTCAGAATCCCGGATTCTGAATCCAAAAATACGATTTTTTTGAAATATATAGTATGAAATATGTTTCCGGGGTAGAAAAATTCGCTGATCACGATAAAATATGTGGCATGGATTCAAAATTTTTTCTGACTCCAGAATCCCGGATTCTGAATCCGAAAATACGATTTTATAGATGAACGAATTGTACAAAATGGATTTTGGGTAAAAAATTTTGCTGATCACGATGAAATATATCCCATGGATTCAAAATTTTTTCTGACTTCAGAATCCACGATTCTGAATCCGGTATGTCAAAAATCATCTCCCAAATGATTGTAATACCTCATTTTGATCCCTGTATGATCCTCTATCAGATTTTTTTGATCTTAAGATTCTGAAGGCTTCAGAATCCGGATTCTGAATCCGTTTTATCGTTTTTGATCCGCCAATGAGTGTAATACCTCATTTTGATCCCCGTATGATCCTCTTTCTGATTCTTATGATCTCAAGATTCTGAAGGCTTCTGAATCCGGATTCTGGATCCGTTTTATCTTTTTTGATCCCCTAATAAGTGTAATACCTCATTTTGATCCCCGTATGATCCTCTTTCTGATTCTTATGATCTCAAGATTCTGAAGGCTTCAGAATCCGGATTCTGGATCCGTTTTATCATTTTTGATCCGCCAATGAGTGAAATACCTCTTTTTGATCCCCGTATGATCCTCTATCAGATTTTTTTGATCTTGGGATTCTGAAGGCTTCTGAATCGGGATTCTGAATCCGTTTTATCATTTTTGATCCGCCATTGAGTGTAATACCTCATTTTGATCCCCGAATGATCCTCTATCAGATTTTTTTGATCTTAAGATTCTGAAGGCTTCAGAATCCGGATTCTGAATCCGTTTTATCGTTTTTGATCCGCCAATGAGTGTAATACCTCATTTTGATCCCCGTATGATCCTCTTTCTGATTCTTATGATTTCAGGATTCTGAAGGCTTCTGAATCCGGATTCTGAATCCGTTTTATCATTTTTGATCCGCCAATGAGTGTAATACCTCATTTTGATCCCCGTATGATCCTCTTTCTGATTCTTATGATATTAAGATTCTGAAGGCTTCAGAATCCAGATTCTGAATCCGTTTTATCATTTTTGATCCGCCAATGAGTGTAATACCTCATTTTGATCCCCGTATGATCCTCTTTCTGATTTTTATGATTTTAGGATTCTGAAAGTTTCTGAATCCGGATTCTGAATCCGTTTTATCACTTTTGATCCGCCAATGAGTGTAATACCTCATTTTGATCCCCGTATGATCCTCTATCAGATTTTTTTGATCTTGGGATTCTTAAGGCTTCTGAATCCGGATTCTGAATCCGTTTTTTCATTTTTGATCCGCCATTGAGTGTAATACCTCATTTTGATACCCGTATGATCCTCTTTATGATTTTTATGATTTTAGGATTCTGAAGGCTTCTGAATCCGGATTCTGAATCCGTTTTATCACTTTTGATCCGCCAATGAGTGAAATACCTCTTTTTGATCCCCGTATGATCCTCTATCAGATTTTTTTGATCTTGGGATTCTGAAGGCTTCTGAATCGGGATTCTGAATCCGTTTTATCATTTTTGATCCGCCATTGAGTGTAATACCTCATTTTGATCCCCGAATGATCCTCTTTATGATTTTTATGATCTTTTTTAGCCGGAGCAAAGCGCCGAAGGCGCTTTGCACCGGCTATACTTAAAAATTTTTATCTTTAGATGGTCCCTATGATGATATATATGATTTTTTTAATCAATATGATCCTAATTACCAATATATAAAATTTTACAGAGATTATGATAAAAAAAAAAGTTATGAATTTTACCATATTCCCCACTATCTCTAGTTATATATACAGAAAAAACTAATACACAAGTCTCGGTGTGGCTTGATAAAAAAAGTTATAAATCTGAAAAGCTTATTTTGGGTGAGCATTTTTGGTGGGAATCGATTCCGTCTATTGTAAAATTTGTAGCGTCTCCCAGTTTTCCGGAAAACCCGTGCAAAAATTTGCATATTTTGAGCCAAAAAAGTGTCGTTTTCACTTGGTCATTTTTTGAAACAAAATATTTGATGACGTATAGTAGAGTGGTCAGGGAGTAGAGTTTGGAGGCGGTAGGTCGGGGGTTCGGTCCCCGAATAAAGTTTTTGGGGTAAAAAAATATGGGGAATCTGAAAAAATGTGTAAAAAAATTTTTTGGATTCTGAAATCGGATTCTGAAGCCTTCTGAATCCAAAAATACGATTTTTTTGAAATAAGAAGTGTGAAACATGTTTCCTGGGTAAAAAAATTCGCTAATCACGATGAAATATGTGCCGTGGATTCAAAAAATTTTTAAGGCTTCTGAATCCTCGGATTCTGAATCCGAAAATACGATTTTTTCGATGAACGAATTCTACAAAATGGATTTTGGGTAAAAAAATTCGCTGATCACGATAAAATATGTGACGAGGATTCAAAATTTTTTCTGACTTCAGAATCCCGGATTCTGAATCCGAAAATACGATTTTTTTGAAATAAGAAGTGTGAAACATTTTTCCTGGGTAAAAAAATTCGCTAATCACGATGAAATATGTGCCGTGGATTCAAAAAAATGTTTAGGATTCTGAATCCAGGATTCTGAATCCGAAAATACGATTTTTTCGATGAACGAATTCTACAAAATGGATTTTGGGTAAAAAATTTTGCTGATCACGATGAAATATATGCCATGGATTCAAAATTTTTTCTGACTTCAGAATCCCGGATTCTGAATCCGGTTTATCAAAAATCATCTCCCAAATGAGTGTAATACCTCATTTTGATCCCTGTATGATCCTCTATCAGATTTTTTTGATCTTAAGATTCTGAAGGCTTCTGAATCCGGATTCTGAATCCGGTTTATCAAAAATCATCTCCCAAATGATTGTAATACCTCATTTTGATCGCCGTATGATCCTCCTTCAGATTCATTTGATCTAGGGGTTCTGTAGGCTTCTGAATCCGGATTCTGAATCCGTTTTAGCATTTTTGATCCGCCAATGAGTGTAATACCTCATTTTGATCCCCGTATGATCCTCTTTCTGATTCTTATGATATTAAGATTCTGAAGGCTTCTGAATCCGGATTCTGAATCCGTTTTATCATTTTTGATCCGCTAATGAGTGTAATACCTCATTTTGATCCCCGTATGATCCTCTTTCTGATTCCTATGATTTTAGGATTCTGAAGGCTTCTGAATCCGGATTCTGAATCCGTTTTATCATTTTTGATCCGCCAATGAGTGTAATACCTCATTTTGATCCTCATTTTGATCCTCTTTATAATTTTTATGATCTTTCTTTAGCCGGTGCAAAGCGCCGAAGGCGCTTTGCACCGGCTATATTTAAAAATTTTGATCTTCATGATCTTTAGATGGTCCTTATGATGATATATATCATTTTTTTTAACAATATAATCCTAACGACCCATATATAAAATTTTTTTGAAATTATGTTAAAAAAAAAATTATGAACCTTACCTTATTCCCCACTATCCCTAGTTATATATACAGAAAAAACTAATACCCAAGTCTCGGTATGGCTCGATAAAAAAACTTACGAATCTGAAAAGTTCCTATTTGGTGTGCGTTTGTGGTGGGAACACGATGCGTCTACTCTCATTTTTCCTGCGTCTCCCAGTTTTTTGGAAAACGCGTGAACAAATTTGCATATTTTGAGCTTAAAAAATGTCGTTTTCACTTGGTCATTTTTTGAAAGAAAATAGTTGATGACGTATAGTAGAGTGGTCAGGGGGTAGGGTTTGGAGGCGGTAGGTCGGGGGTTCGGATCCTCCGAAAAGTTTTTGGGGTAAAAAAATATGGGGAATCTGAAAAAATGTGTAAAAAAATTTTTTGGATTCTGAAATCGGATTCTGAAGCCTTCTGAATCCAAAAATACGATTTTTTTGAAATAAGAAGTGTGAAACATGTTTCCTGGGTAAAAAAATTCGCTGATTACGATGAAATATGTGGCGTGGATTTAAAAAAATGTTAAGGATTCTGAATCCAGGATTCTGAATCCGAAATTACGATTTTTTTGAAATACATAGTATGAAATATGTTTCCGGGGTAGAAAAATTCGCTGATCACGATGAAATATGTGGCATGGATTCAAAATTTTTTCAGACTCCAGAATCCCGGATTCTGAATCCGAAATTACGATTTTTTTGAAATACATAGTATGAAATATGTTTCCGGGGTAGAAAAATTCGCTGATCACGATGAAATATGTGGCATGGATTCAAAATTTTTTCAGGCTCCAGAATCCGGGATTCTGAATCCGTTTTATCATTTTTGATCCCCTAATAAGTGTAATACCTCATTTTGATGCTCTTATGATCCTCTTTCTGATTCTTATGATCTTAAGATTCTGAAGGCTTCAGAATCCGGATTCTGAATCCGTTTTATCATTTTTGATCCGCCAATGTGTGTAATATCTCATTTTGATCCCCGTATGATCCTCTTTCTGATTCTTATGATTTTAGGATTCTGACGGCTTCAGAATCCGGATTCTGAATCCGTTTTATCATTTTTGATCCTTTTATAGGTGTTATACATCATTTTGATCCATTTTTGATCCTCTTTTTGATCCTTATGATCTTAGGATTCTGAAGGATTCTGAATCTCGGATTCTGAATCCGTTTTATCATTTTTGATCCGCCATTGAGTGTAATACCTCATTTTGATCCTCTTATGATCCTCTTTATGATTTTTATAATCTTTTTTAGCCGGAGCAAAGCGCCGAAGGCGCTTTGCACCGGCTATACTTAAAACTTTTTATCTTCATGATCTTTAGATGGTCCCTATGATGACATATATGATTTTTTTGATCAATATGATCCTAACTACCAATATATAGAGATTATGATAAAAAAAAAGTTATGAATTTTACCATATTCTCCACTATCCCTTGTTATTATATATACAGAAAAAACTAATACACAAGTCTCGGTGTGGCTTGATAAAAAAAGTTATAAATCTGAAAAGCTTATTTTGGGTGAGCATTTTTGGTGGGAATCGATTCCGTCTATTGTAAAATTTGTAGCGTCTCCCAGTTTTCCGGAAAACCCGTGCAAAAATTTGCATATTTTGAGCCAAAAAAGTGTCGTTTTCACTTGGTCATTTTTTGAAACAAAATATTTGATGACGTATAGTAGAGTGGTCAGGGAGTAGAGTTTGGAGGCGGTAGGTCGGGGGTTCGGTCCCCGAATAAAGTTTTTGGGGTAAAAAAATATGGGGAATCTGAAAAAATGTGTAAAAAAATTTTTTGGATTCTGAAATCGGATTCTGAAGCCTTCTGAATCCAAAAATACGATTTTTTTGAAATAAGAAGTGTGAAACATGTTTCCTGGGTAAAAAAATTCGCTAATCACGATGAAATATGTGCCGTGGATTCAAAAAATTTTTAAGGCTTCTGAATCCTCGGATTCTGAATCCGAAAATACGATTTTTTCGATGAACGAATTCTACAAAATGGATTTTGGGTAAAAAAATTCGCTGATCACGATAAAATATGTGACGAGGATTCAAAATTTTTTCTGACTTCAGAATCCCGGATTCTGAATCCGAAAATACGATTTTTTTGAAATAAGAAGTGTGAAACATTTTTCCTGGGTAAAAAAATTCGCTAATCACGATGAAATATGTGCCGTGGATTCAAAAAAATGTTTAGGATTCTGAATCCAGGATTCTGAATCCGAAAATACGATTTTTTCGATGAACGAATTCTACAAAATGGATTTTGGGTAAAAAATTTTGCTGATCACGATGAAATATATGCCATGGATTCAAAATTTTTTCTGACTTCAGAATCCCGGATTCTGAATCCGGTTTATCAAAAATCATCTCCCAAATGAGTGTAATACCTCATTTTGATCCCTGTATGATCCTCTATCAGATTTTTTTGATCTTAAGATTCTGAAGGCTTCTGAATCCGGATTCTGAATCCGGTTTATCAAAAATCATCTCCCAAATGATTGTAATACCTCATTTTGATCGCCGTATGATCCTCCTTCAGATTCATTTGATCTAGGGGTTCTGTAGGCTTCTGAATCCGGATTCTGAATCCGTTTTAGCATTTTTGATCCGCCAATGAGTGTAATACCTCATTTTGATCCCCGTATGATCCTCTTTCTGATTCTTATGATATTAAGATTCTGAAGGCTTCTGAATCCGGATTCTGAATCCGTTTTATCATTTTTGATCCGCTAATGAGTGTAATACCTCATTTTGATCCCCGTATGATCCTCTTTCTGATTCCTATGATTTTAGGATTCTGAAGGCTTCTGAATCCGGATTCTGAATCCGTTTTATCATTTTTGATCCGCCAATGAGTGTAATACCTCATTTTGATCCTCATTTTGATCCTCTTTATAATTTTTATGATCTTTCTTTAGCCGGTGCAAAGCGCCGAAGGCGCTTTGCACCGGCTATATTTAAAAATTTTGATCTTCATGATCTTTAGATGGTCCTTATGATGATATATATCATTTTTTTTAACAATATAATCCTAACGACCCATATATAAAATTTTTTTGAAATTATGTTAAAAAAAAAATTATGAACCTTACCTTATTCCCCACTATCCCTAGTTATATATACAGAAAAAACTAATACACAAGTCTCGGTGTGGCTTGATAAAAAAAGTTATAAATCTGAAAAGCTTATTTTGGGTGAGCATTTTTGGTGGGAACACGATGCGTCTACTCTCTTTTTTCCTGCGTCTCCCAGTTTTCCGGAAAACCCGTGCAAAAATTTGCATGTTTTTGTGCTTGAAAATGTCGTTTTCACTTGGTCATTTTTTGAAAGAAAATAGTTGATGACGCATAGTAGAGTGGTCAGGGGGTAGAGTTTGGAGGCGGTTGGTCGGGGGTTCAAGGCCTTTGGGGGGTTTCTGGGGTAAAAAAATATGGGGAATCTGAAAAAATGTGTAAAAAAATTTTTTGGATTCTGAAATCGGATTCTGAAGCCTTCTGAATCCAAAAATACGATTTTTTTGAAATAAGAAGTGTGAAACATGTTTCCTGGGTAAAAAAATTCGCTGATTACGATGAAATATGTGGCGTGGATTTAAAAAAATGTTAAGGATTCTGAATCCAGGATTCTGAATCCGAAATTACGATTTTTTTGAAATACATAGTATGAAATATGTTTCCGGGGTAGAAAAATTCGCTGATCACGATGAAATATGTGGCATGGATTCAAAATTTTTTCAGACTCCAGAATCCCGGATTCTGAATCCGAAATTACGATTTTTTTGAAATACATAGTATGAAATATGTTTCCGGGGTAGAAAAATTCGCTGATCACGATGAAATATGTGGCATGGATTCAAAATTTTTTCAGGCTCCAGAATCCGGGATTCTGAATCCGTTTTATCATTTTTGATCCCCTAATAAGTGTAATACCTCATTTTGATGCTCTTATGATCCTCTTTCTGATTCTTATGATCTTAAGATTCTGAAGGCTTCAGAATCCGGATTCTGAATCCGTTTTATCATTTTTGATCCGCCAATGAGTGTAATACCTCATTTTGATCCCCGTATGATCTTCTTTATGATATTTATGATTTTAGAATTCTGAAGGCTTCTGAATCCGGATTTTGAATCCGTTTTATCATTTTTGATCCGCCAATGAGTGTAATACCTCATTTTGATCCCCGTATGATCCTCTTTATGATTTTTATGATTTTAGGATACTGAAGGCTTCTGAATCCGGATTCTGAATCCGTTTTATCATTTTTGATCCGCCAATGAGTGTAATACCTCATTTTGATCCCCGTATGATCCTCTTTATGATTTTTATGATTTTAGGATACTGAAGGCTTCTGAATCCGGATTCTGAATCCGTTTTATCATTTTTGATCCGCCAATGAGTGTAATACCTCATTTTGATCCCCGTATGATCTTCTTTATGATATTTATGATTTTAGAATTCTGAAGGCTTCTGAATCCGGATTTTGAATCCGTTTTATCATTTTTGATCCGCCAATGAGTGTAATACCTCATTTGAATCGCTGTATGATCCTCTATCAGATTTTTTTGATCTTGGGATTCTGAAGGCTTCTGAATCCGGATTCTGGATCCGTTTTATCTTTTTTGATCCCTTTTCACTTCAGATGGGCCCTATGATGATATATATAATTTTTTTGATCAGGATGATCCTAATGACCAATAGGTAAAATTTTATGGAGATTCTGATGAAAAAAGTAGTTATTATTATCACCTTTACAGTTATTATCCCTAGTTCCATGTACAGAAAAAACTAACACGCGTTCTTCGGTGTGACTCGGTAAAAAAAGTTATAAATCTGAAAAGCTTATTTTGGGTGAGCGTTTGTTACAGGATTCGATTCCGTCTACTTAAAAATTTGTAGCGTGTCACAGGATTTCAGAAATCCCGTGCAAATATTTGAATATTTTTGATCTGTGAAAATGTCGTTTTCAGTTGGTCCATTTTTTCAACCCTTTGAAAGAGAACTGTATAGTAGAGTGGTTAGCGGGTTGGGCTTGGAGGCGGGATGTCGGGAGTTCGGTCCCCAAATAAAGTTTTTGGGGTAAAAAAATATGGGGAATCTGAAAAAGTTAATAAAAATTTTTTTGGATTCTGAAATCGGATTCTGAAGCCGTCTGAATCCAAAAATACGATTTTTTTGAAATAGGGAATAAAAAATATGGTTTCTGGGTAAAAAAATGAAATATGTGCCGTGGATTCAAAAATATGTAAAGGCTTCTGAATCTCGGATTCTGAATCCGGAAATACGATTTTCTGATCAACAAATAAAAAATGTTGGATCTGATGTTTTCGGCTATGGGGAATCCGATAAAATATTTTTTGGGGATTCAGAATTTTATCCGACTTCAGAATCTCGGATTCTGAATCTTTCTTAAAGTTTTTGATCCTTTTATTAGTGTAATACCTCTTTTTGATCCTCTTTTGATCCCCTTTTTGATCCTTACGATCTTAAGATTCTGACGGATTCTGAATCTCGGATTCTGAATCCTTTTTTAAATTTTTGATCCTTTTATAAGTGTTATACCTCTTTTTGATCCTCTTTTGATCCCCGGTTATGATCTTAAGATTCTGACGGATTCTGAATCTCGGATTCTGCATCCTTTTTATAATTTTTGATATTTTTATAAGTGTTATACCTCTTTTTGATCCTCTTTTCATCCCCGTTTTGATCCTTATGATCCCGATGATCATCAACAGCCGGTGCAAAGCGCCGCAGGCGCTTTGCACCGGCAGTACTAATATTTTTGATCCCCTAATGAGTGTTATACCTCTTTTTGATCCTCTTTTGATCCTCTATATGATTATTATGATCTTAGGATTCTGAAGGATTCTGAATCTCGGATTCTGAATCTTTTTTTAAATTTTTGATCCTTTTATAAGTGTTATACCTCTTTTTGATCCTCTTTTGATCCCATTTTTGATCCTTATGACCTTATTGACCCTTAGGTAAAAAATTATGCAGATTCTGATGAAACAAAAAATTATGAACCTCATATTATTTTTTGATCCACTAGTTATTATATATACATAAAAAACTAATACACACCTCTTGGTATGGCTCGATAAAAAAAGTTACAAATCTGAAAAGCTTATTTTGGTTGAGCATTTTTGGTGGGAATCGATTCCGTCTATTGAGAAATTTGTTACGTCTCACCGGGATTCAGAATCCTTGACCAAAAATTTGAATATTTTGAGCTAAAAAAATGTCGTTTTCATTTGGTCATTTTTTGTAAGTCTATAAATGATGACTGAATAGACGAGTGGTCAGGGGGTAGGGTTTGGAGGCGGTAGGTCGGGGTTCGAGGCCTTTGGGGGGTTTCTGGGGTAAAAAAATATGGAGAATCCGAAAAAATAAATAAAAAAATTTTTTGGATTCTGAAATCGGATTCTGAAGCCTTCTGAATCCAAAAATACGATTTTTTTGAAATAAGAAGTGTGAAACATGTTTCCTGGGTAAAAAAATTCGCTGATCACGATGAAATATGTGCCGTGGATTCAAAAAAATGTTAAGGGTTCTGAATCCTCGGATTCTGAATCCCAAAATATGATTTTTATGAAATACAAAGTTGAAAATATGAGTTTTGGGTAAAAAATTTTGCTGATCACGATGAAATATATGCCATGGATTCAAAATTTTTTCTGACTTCAGAATCCCGGATTCTGAATCCAAAAATACGATTTTTTCGATGCACGAATTCTACAAAATGGATTTTGGGTAGAAAAATTCGCTGATCACGATAAAATATGTGACGAGGATTCGAAATTTTTTCTGACTTCAGAATCCAGGATTCTGAATCCGGTTTATCAAAAATCATCCCCCAAATAAGTGTAATACCTCGTTTTGATCACCGTATAATCCTCTATCAGATTTTTATGATCTTAGGATTCTGAAGGCTTCTGAATCCGGATTCTGAATCCGTTTTATCATTTTTGATCCGCCAATGAGTGTAATACCTCATTTTGATCCCCGTATGATCCTCTATCAGATTTTTATGATCTTAGGATTCTGAAGGCTTCTGAATCCGGATTCTGAATCCGTTTTATCATTTTTTATCCGCCAATGAGTGTAATACCTCATTTTGATCCCCGTATGATCCTCTATCAGATTTTTTTGATCTTGGGATTCTAAAGGCTTCTGAACCCGGATTCTGAATCCGTTTTATCATTTTTGATCCCCTAATAAGTGTATTACCTCATTTTGATCCTCTTATGATCCTCTTTCTGATTCTTATGATCTTAAGATTCTGAAGGCTTCAGAATCCGGATTCTGAATCCGTTTTCTTATTTTTGATCCGCCAATGAGTGTTATACCTCTTTTTGATCCTCTTATGATCCTCTATCAGATTTATAAGATCTTAGGATTCTGAAGGCTTCTGAATCCGGATTCTGAATCTGTTTTATCATTTTTGATCCGCCAATGAGTGTAATACCTTATTTTGATCCTCTTTTGATCCTCTTTTGATCCTCTTTATGATTTTTATGATTTTAGGATTCTGAAGGCTTCAGAATCCGGATTCTGAATCCGTTTTATCATTTTTGATCCGCCATTGAGTGTAATACCTCATTTTGATCCTCTTTTGATCCTCTTTTGATCCTCTTTATGATTTTTATGATTTTAGGATTCTGAAGGCTTCAGAATCCGGATTCTGAATCCGTTTTATCATTTTTGATCCGCCATTGAGTGTAATACCTCATTTTGATCCCCGTATGATCCTCTTTCTGATTCTTATGATATAAAGATTCTGAAGGCTTCAGAAACCGGATTCTGAATCCGTTTTTTCATTTTTGATCCAATAATAAGTGTAATAACTCATTTTGATCCCCATATGATCCTCTATCAGATTTTTGTGATCTTAGGATTCTGACGGCTTCAGAATCCGGATTCTGAATCCGTTTTATCATTTTTGATCCTCCAATGAGTGTAATACCTCATTTTGATCCCCGTATGATCTTCTTTATGATTTTTATGATTTTAGAATTCTGAAGGCTTCTGAATCCGGATTCTGAATCCGTTTTATCATTTTTGATCCGCCAATGAGTGTTATACCTTATTTTGATCCTCTTTTGATCCTCTTTTGATCCTCTTTATGATTTTTATGATTTTAGGATTCTGAAGGCTTCAGAATCCGGATTCTGAATCCGTTTTATCATTTTTGATCCGCCATTGAGTGTAATACCTCATTTTGATCCTCTTTTGATCCTCTTTATGATTTTTATGATTTTAGGATTCTGAAGGCTTCAGAATCCGGATTCTGAATCCGTTTTATCATTTTTGATCCGCCATTGAGTGTAATACCTCATTTTGATCCCCGTATGATCCTCTTTCTGATTCTTATGATATAAAGATTCTGAAGGCTTCAGAAACCGGATTCTGAATCCGTTTTTTCATTTTTGATCCAATAATAAGTGTAATAACTCATTTTGATCCCCATATGATCCTCTATCAGATTTTTGTGATCTTAGGATTCTGACGGCTTCAGAATCCGGATTCTGAATCCGTTTTATCATTTTTGATCCAATAATAAGTGTAATACCTCATTTTGATCCTCTTATGATCCTCTTTATGATTTTTATGATCTTTTTTAGCCGGAGCAAAGCGCCGAAGGCGCTTTGCTTCGGTTTAACTAATTTCTTGATCTGCTTGATCTTTAAATGGTCCCTATGATGATATATATGATTTTTTTGATCAATATGATCCTAATGACCAATCGATAAAATTTTATGGAGATTCTGATGAAAAAAAAAGTTATTATAATCACCTTTACAGTTAAAAAACTAACACACAAGTCTTGGTGTGGCTCGATAAAAAAACTTAGAGATCTGAAAAGCTTATTTTGGGTGAGCGTTTGTTACAGGAATCGATTCCGTCTACTTAAAAATTTGTAGCTAATCTGGGAGATTCAGAATCCTGTGGAACAAATTTGAATATTTTTGATCTGTGAAAATGTCGTTTTCAATTGGTCCCTTTTTTCAACCATTTGAAAGAGAACTGTATAGTAGAGTGGTTAGCGGGTTGGGCTCGGGGCCGGGATGTCGGGGGTTCGGGTCCCAAAAAATGTTTTTGGGGAAAAAAATATGGGGAATCTGAAAAAATGAATAAAAATTTATTTGGATTCTGAAAATGGATTCTGGAGCCTTCTGAATCTTCAAAATATGATTTTTTTGAAAAAGGGATAAAAAAATATAGTTTCCGGGTAAAAAAATTTGCTTATCACGATGAAATATGTGGCATGGATTCAAAAAATTATTAAGGCTTCTGAATCTCGGATTCTGAATCCGAAAATACGATTTTTTTGATCAACAAATAAAAAATGTTGGATTTGGGGTAATCGGCTATGGGGAATCCGATAAAATATAATTTAAGGATTCAGAATTTTATCCGACTTCAGAATCTCGGATTCTGAAGCCATTTTGTTATTTTTGATTTTTTTATAAGTGTAATACCTCTTTTTGATCCTCTTTTGATCCCCTTTTTGATCCTTATGATCTTAGGATTCTCAAGGATTCTGAATCTCGAATTCTGAATCTTTTTTTAATTTTTTGATCCTTTTATAAGTGTTATACCTCTTTTTGATCCTCTTTTGATCCCCTTTTTGATCCTTATGATTCCGATGCCGGTGCAAAGCGCCGCAGGCGCTTTGCACCGGCTGTACTAATATTTTTGATCCCCTAATGAGTGTTATACCTCTTTTTGATCCTCTTTTGATCCTCTATATGATTCTTATGATCTTAGGATTCTGAAGGATTCTGAATCTCGGATTCTGAATGCTTTATAAAATTTTTGATCCTATTATAAGTGTTATACCTCTTTTTGATCCTCTTTTGATCCCCGGTTTGATCCTTATAACCATTAATATAAAATATGTATATTTTTTATCTTTTAGTTATGAACCTCATATTATTTTTTGATCCACTAGTCATATATACATAAAAAACTAACACACTACTCACGGTGTGGCTCGGAAAAAAAACTTATGGATCTGAAAAGCTTATTTTAGGTGTGCTTTTTTGGTGGGAATCGATTCCGTCTATTGTGAAATCTGTAGCGTCTCCCAGTTTTTCAGAAAACGTGACACAAAATTTGCATATTTTGAGCTAAAAAAATGTCGTTTTCACTTGGTCATTTTTTGAAAGAAAATATTTGATGACGTATAGTAGAGTGGTCAGGCGGTAGAGTTTGGAGGCGGTAGCTCGGGGGTTCGAATCCTCTGGAAGGATTCTGGGGTAAAAAAATATGGAGAATCCGAAAAAATTTATAAAAAAATTTTTTGGATTCTGAAATCGGATTCTGAAGCCTTCTGAATCCGAAAATACGATTTTTTTGAAATAAGAAGTGTGAAACATGTTTCCTGGGTAAAAAAATTCGCTGATCACGATGAAATATGTGCCGTGGATTCAAAAAATTTTTAAGGCTTCTGAATCCTCGGATTCTGAATCCGAAAATACGATTTTTTCGATGAACGAATTCTACAAAATGGATTTTGGGTAAAAAATTTTGCTGATCACGATGAAATATATGCCATGGATTCAAAATTTTTTCTGACTTCAGAATTCCGGATTCTGAATCCGGTTTATCAAAAATCATCTCCCAAATGATTGTAATACCTCATTTTTATTCCCCGTATGATCCTCTATCAGATTTTTTTGATCTTGGGATTCTGAAGGCTTCTGAATCCGGATTCTGAATCCGTTTTATCATTTTTGATCCCCTAATAAGTGTAATACCTCATTTTGATCCCTGTATGATCCTCTATCAGATTTTTGTGATCTTAGGATTCTGAAGGCTTCTGAATCTCGGATTCTGAATCCGTTTTATCATTTTTGATCCAATAATAAGTGTAATACCTCATTTTGATCCTCTTATGATCCTTTTTATGATTTTTATGATCTTTTTTAGCCGGAGCAAAGCGCCGAAGGCGCTTTGCACCGGCTATACTTAAAAATTTTTAACTTCAGATGGTCCCTATGATGATATATATGATTTTTTTGATCAGGATGATCCTAATGACCAATAGGTAAAATTTTATGGAGATTCTGATGAAAAAAATAGTTATTATAATCACCTTTACAGTTATTATCCCTAGTTATATATACAGAAAAAACTAATACACAAGTCTCGGTGTGGCTCGAAAAAAAAAGTTGGGATTCTCAAAATAGGACGTTTGTTGAGCATTTTTGGTGGGAATCGATTCCGTCTATTGTGAAATCTGTAGCGTCTCCCAGTTTTTCAGAAAACCCGTGAAAAAATTTGAATATTTTGAGCCAAAAAAATGTCGTTTTCACTTGGTCATTTTTTGAAACAAAATGTTTGATGACATATAGTAGAGTGGTCAGGGGGTAGAGTTTGGAGGCGGTAGGTCGGGGGTTCGAATATGGATAATAGGTAGTAAAATGTGCTGATTACGATGAAATATGTGGCATGGATTCACAAAAATGTTAAGGATTCTGAATCCAGGATTCTGAATCCCAAAATATGATTTTTATGAAATACGAAGTTGAAAATATGAGTTTTGGGTAAAAAATTTTGCTGATCACGATGAAATATATGCCATGGATTCAAAATTTTTTCTGACTTCAGAATCCCGGATTCTGAATCCGAAAATACGATTTTTTTGTTGAACGAAATGTAGAAAATGGGCTTTGGGTAAAAAAATTTGCTGATCAACATGAAATATATGCCATGGATTCAAAATTTTTTCTGACTCCAGAATCCCGGATTCTGAATCCGAAAATACGATTTTTTCGATGAACGAATTCTACAAAATGGATTTTGGGTAAAAAAATTCGCTGATCACGATAAAATATGTGACGAGGATTCAAAATTTTTTCTGACTTCAGAATCCCGGATTCTGAATCCGAAAATACGATTTTTTCGATGAACGAATTCTACAAAATGGATTTTGGGTGAAAAATTTTGCTGATCACGATAAAATATATGCCATGGATTCAAAATTTTTTCTGACTCCAGAATCCCGGATTCAGAATCCGGAATATCAAAAATCATCTCCCAAATGATTGTAATACCTCATTTTGATCCCCGTATGATCCTCTATCAGATTTTTTTGATCTTGGGATTCTGAAGGCTTCAGAATCCGGATTCTGAATCCGTTTTATCATTTTTGATCCACCAATGAGTGTAATACCTCATTTTGATCCCCGTATGATCCTCTTTCAGATTTTTTTGATCTTGGGATTCTGAAGGCTTCTGAATCCGGATTCTGAATCCGTTTTATCATTTTTGATCCGCCAATGAGTGTAATACCTCATTTTGATCCCCGTATGATCCTCTATCAGATTCTTATGATATTTAAATTCTGAAGGCTTCAGAATCCGGATTCTGAAGCCGTTTTATCATTTTTGATCCGCCAATGAGTGTAATACCTCATTTTGATCCCCGTATGATCCTCTATCAGATTTTTTTGATCTTGGGATTCTGAAGGCTTCTGAATCCGGATTCTGAATCCGTTTTATCATTTTTGATCCGCCAATGAGTGTAATACCTCTTTTTGATCCACTTTTGATCCTCTTTTTGATCCTTATGATCTTAAGATTCTGAAGGCTTCAGAATCCGGATTCTGAATCCGTTTTATCATTTTTGATCCCCTAATAAGTGTAATACCTCATTTTGATCCTCTTATGATCCTCTTTATGATTTTTATGATCTTTTTTAGCCGGTGCAAAGCGCCGAAGGCGCTTTGCACTGGCTGTACTTAAAACTTTTTATCTTCATGATCTTTAGATGGTCCCCATGATGATATATATCATTTTTTTTAATAATATAATCCTAATTACCAATATATAAAATTTTACAGAGATTAAGATAAAAAAAAAAGTTATGAATGTTACCTTATTCCCCACTATCCCTAGTTATATATACAGAAAAAACTAATACACCTTTGACGGTGTGGCTCGATAAAAAAAGTTGGGATTCTCAAAATAGGACGTTTGTTGAGCATTTTTGGTGGGAATCGATTCCGTCTATTGAGAAATCTGTAGCGTCTCCCAGTTTTTCAGAAAACCCGTGGAAAAATTTGAATATTTTGAGCTTAAAAAATGTCGTTTTCATTTGGTCATTTTTTGAAAGAAAATATTTGATGACGTATAGTAGAGTGGTCAGGGGGTAGAGTTTGGAGGCGGTAGGTCGGGGGTTCGAGGCTTTTGGGGAGTTTCTGGGGTAAAAAAATATGGGGAATCTGAAAAAATGTGTAAAAAAATTTTTTGGATTCTGAAATCGGATTCTGAAGCCTTCTGAATCCGAAAATACGATTTTTTTGAAATAAGAAGTGTGAAACATGTTTCCTGGGTAAAAAAATTCGCTGATCACGATGAAATATGTGTCGTGGATTCAAAAAATTTTTAAGGCTTCTGAATCCTCGGATTCTGAATCCGAAAATACGATTTTTTCGATGAACGAATTCTACAAAATGGATTTTGGGTAAAAAAATTCGCTGATCACGATAAAATATGTGACGAGGATTCAAAATTTTTTCTGACTTCAGAATCCCGGATTCTGAATCCGAAAATACGATTTTTTCGATGAACAAATTCTACAAAATGGATTTTGGGTAAAAAATTTTGCTGATCACGATGAAATATATGCCATGGATTCAAAATTTTTTCTGACTCCAGAATCCCGGATTCTGAATCCGGTTTATCAAAAATTATCTCCCAAATGATTGTAATACCTCATTTTGATCCCCGTATGATCCTCTTTTTGATTCTTATGATATTATGATTCTGAAGGCTTCTGAATCCGGATTCTGAATCCGTTTTATCATTTTTGATCCTATAATAAGTGTTGTACCTCATTTTGATCCCCTTATTATCCTCTATCAGCTTTTTGTGATCTTAGGATTCTGAAGGCTTCAGAATCCGGATTCTGAATCCGTTTTATCATTTTTGATCCCCTAATAAGTGTAATACCTCATTTTGATCCTCATATGATCCTCTTTATAATTTTTATGATCTTTTTTAGCCGGAGCAAAGCGCCGAAGGCGCTTTGCACCGGTTATACTTAAAAATTTTTATCTTCATGTTCTTTAGATGGTCCTTATGATGATATATATCATTTTTTTTAACAATATGATCCTAACGACCCATATATAAAATTTTTTTGAAATTATGATAAAAAGAAAAGTTATGAATTTTACCATATTCCCCACTATCTCTAGTTATATATACAGAAAAAACTAATACACAAGTCTCGGTATGGCTCGATAAAAAAACTTACGGATCTGAAAAGCTTATTTTGGGTGAGCATTTTTGGTGGGAACACGATGCGTCTACTCTCTTTTTTCCTGCGTCTCCCAGTTTTCCGGAAAACCCGTGCAAAAATTTGCATATTTTGAGCTAAAAAAATGTCGTTTTCACTTGGTCATTTTTTGTAAGTCTATGAATGATGACTGAATAGACGAGTGGTCAGGGGGTAGAGTTTGGAGGCGGTAGGTCGGGGTTCGAGGCCTTTGGGGGGTTTCTGGGGTAAAAAAATATGGAGAATCCGAAAAAATAAATAAAAAAATTTTTTGGATTCTGAAATCGGATTCTGAAGCCTTCTGAATCCAAAAATACGATTTTTTTGAAATAAGAAGTGTGAAACATGTTTCCTGGGTAAAAAAATTCGCTGATTACGATGAAATATGTGGCGTGGATTCAAAAAAATGTTAAGGATTCTGAATCCAGGATTCTGAATCCCAAAATATGATTTTTATGAAATACAAAGTTGAAAATATGAGTTTTGGGTAAAAAATTTTGCTGATCATGCTCCGGTTTAACTAATTTCTTGATCTGCTTGATCTTTAAATGGTCCCTATTATGATATATATGATTTTTTTGATCAGGATGATCCTAATGACCAATAGGTAAAATTTTATGGAGATTCTGATGAAAAAAATAGTTATTATTATCACGTTTACAGTTATTATCCCTAGTTATATATACAGAAAAAACTAATACACAAGTCTCGGTGTGGCTTGATAAAAAAAGTTATAAATCTGAAAAGCTTATTTTGGGTGAGCATTTTTGGTGGGAATCGATTCCGTCTATTGTAAAATTTGTAGCGTCTCCCAGTTTTCCGGAAAACCCGTGCAAAAATTTGCATATTTTGAGCCAAAAAAGTGTCGTTTTCACTTGGTCATTTTTTGAAACAAAATATTTGATGACGTATAGTAGAGTGGTCAGGGAGTAGAGTTTGGAGGCGGTAGGTCGGGGGTTCGGTCCCCGAATAAAGTTTTTGGGGTAAAAAAATATGGGGAATCTGAAAAAATGTGTAAAAAAATTTTTTGGATTCTGAAATCGGATTCTGAAGCCTTCTGAATCCAAAAATACGATTTTTTTGAAATAAGAAGTGTGAAACATTTTTCCTGGGTAAAAAAATTCGCTGATCACGATGAAATATGTGCCGTGGATTCAAAAAAATGTTTAGGATTCTGAATCCAGGATTCTGAATCCGAAAATACGATTTTTTCGATGAACGAATTCTACAAAATGGATTTTGGGTAAAAAATTTTGCTGATCACGATGAAATATATGCCATGGATTCAAAATTTTTTCTGACTTCAAAATCCCGGATTCTGAATCCGTTTTATCATTTTTGATCCGCCAATGAGTGTAATACCTCATTTTGATCCCCGTATGATCCTCTATCAGATTTTTTTGATCTTGGGATTCTGAAGGCTTCTGAATCCGGATTCTGAATCCGTTTTATCATTTTTGATCAGCCAATGAGTGTAATACCTCATTTTGATCTCCGTATGATCCTCTTTCTGATTCTTATGATCTTAAGATTCTGAAGGCTTCAGAATCCGGATTCTGAATCCGTTTTATATTTTTTGATCCGCCAATGAATGTAATACCTCTTTTTGATCCACGTATGGTCCTCTATCAGCTTTTTGTGATATTAAGATTCTGAAGGCTTTAGAATCCGGATTCTGAATCCGTTTTATCATTTTTGATCCAATAATAAGTGTAATACCTCATTTTGATCCTTTTATGATCCTCTTTATGATTTTTATGATCTGTTTTAGCCGGAGCAAAGCGCCGAAGGCGCTTTGCACCGGCTATACTTAAAACTTTTTATCTTCATGATCTTTAGATGGTCCCTATGATGATATATATGATTTTTTTGATCAGGATGATCCTAATGACCAATAGATAAAATTTTATGGAGATTCTGATGAAAAAAATAGTTATTATTATCACGTTTACAGTTATTATCCCTAGTTATTATTATATATACAGAAAAAACTAATACACAAGTCTCGGTATGGCTCGATAAAAAAACTTACGGATCTGAAAAGCTTATTTTGGGTGAGCATTTTTGATGGGAACACGATGCGTCTACTCTCTTTTTTCCTGCGTCTCCCAGTTTTCCGGAAAACCCGTGCAAAAATTTGCATGTTTTTGTGCTTGAAAATGTCGTTTTCACTTGGTCATTTTTTGAAAGAAAATATTTGATGACGTATAGTAGAGTGGTCAGGGGGTAGAGTTTGGAGGCGGTAGGTCGGGGGTTCAAGGCCTTTGGGGGGTTTCTGGGGTAAAAAAGTATGAGGAATCTGAAAAAATAAATAAAAAAATTTTTTGGATTCTGAAATCGGATTCTGAAGCCTTCTGAATCCAAAAATATGATTTTTTTGAAATAAGAAGTGTGAAACATGTTTCCGGGGTAAAAAAATTCGCTGATTACGATGAAATATGTGGCGTTGATTCAAAAAAATGTTAAGGATTCTGAATCCAGGATTCTGAATCCCAAAATATGATTTTTATGAAATACAAAGTTGAAAATATGAGTTTTGGGTAAAAAATTTTGCTGATCACGATGAAATATGTGCCATGGGTTCAAAATTTTTTCTGACTCCAGAATCCCGGATTCTGAATCCGAAATTACGATTTTTTTGAAATACATAGTATGAAATATGTTTCCGGGGTAGAAAAATTCGCTGATCACGATGAAATATGTGGCATGGATTCAAAATTTTTACAGACTCCAGAATCCGGGATTCTGAATCCGAAAATACGATTTTTTCGATGAACGAATTATACAAAATGCATTTTGGGTAAAAAAATTCGCTGATCATGGTAAAATATGTGACGAGGATTCAAAATTTTTTCTGACTTCAGAATCCCGGATTCTGAATCCAAAATATAATTTTTTTGATGAACGAAAAGTAGAAAATGGATTTTGGGTAAAAAAAGTTGCTGATCATGATGAAATATATGACATGGATTCAAAATTTTTTCTGGCTTCAGAATCCCGGATTGTTAATTCCAAAATTTTTTTTTCGTGGGGGGACCATGCATATATTATTTTTTCGTATGGGGGAACATGCAATTTTTTTTTCGTGGGGGATTTTTATTTATAACAACTTTTTATGTTATAATAATTTTTTTGCAGCCGGAGCAAAGCGCCGAAGGCGCTTTGCTCCGGCTGCAAAAAAATTTCATGTTTTATAACTATTCTACTAAAAATAATTTCAGTTTTATCAACATCATTAAGTGAGTCTGCAGTTTACTGTAAAATCCGGTTTGTGAATATTTTTGCATTGTTTTTAGTGTCTTTCTCTTTTTGTGCAACATTTTGTGTAATGCTTTTTCCTTTTTTTCTTTTTGATGATATATGTGCCTAAAATAAACTGTCTATGGTGATTTTTGCTTTAAGGAATTTCGCTTCAACCTTTTTTTGAGCTCTCTAACAATTTTTTACAATTCTTTACGGCTATCCAGTCTTTTTTGGCATCCTATTTTTTGCCTTAGAGAAATTTGTTTTGTTTTCAAATGTGTGTTTTTTTGCGCAGCATTGAAGGGCAATTCTTTTTTTCCCACTGAATGATATCTGTTGCTTGAGAAAACTTTATCTTACTTCTTTTTGCAATTCTTTGCGGCTATCTATTGCTTTTAGGCATTCTTTTTTTTGGCCTTTGGGAAATTCGTTATATTATTAAATGTGTTCTTTTTTTCGCAACACTGAGGGACATTTCTTTTTTTCCCAATGGATGATACCTGTTTCATGAGAAAGCTTTGTTTGACAACTTATTACTATTCGTTGTGGATAACTTTTCCTTTTTCTCCACCCATTTATATTTTCAACAAATTTGATTAAATCCCGTTTTCACAATGTTTTTCTTTTTTTGTGATCTATTTTTCCTTACCTTAATATTTTCTTTTTTAAACTTTTGATAAATTAATTGTTGTTCTTTTTTTGTTGCTTTTTTATAGCTTATAGAACATGGTTTTTCCTTTGTTGAAATATTAGTTTTAATTTTGTTCTTTTTTTATTTGTTTTTTTAAAAATGAACTCCTTTTTTTATATGTTGTTTTTGTGATTAAATTTAAATTATTCATGTTTTTTTTTATCGCAATACCTATTCAATTTTTTCAAAGTTTTTTAATTTTTTTAGCAACTATTGAATTTTTTATAGATTAAATTTTTTTTCTCAATGCTTTTTGTTTTTTCATAAAATTTTATGTTCCGATCAATGTTTGTGGGATTCGAGTTTTAATTTTCATGTATAAGCAGATTTTTGACTATCTTTTGTACTGCTATTTCAAATCCAGTATTTTCTTCATAACTTTTTTCGTTGTTCTTTCTTTTTTAAACTTTTTTTTGGGGTTTTGGGCTACATTTTTTTGTTTAACCCCCTTATTTGTTCCATCTTGGATTCATGCGTGGACATTATTATTTTTTTTTCACGTTATTAGTTCTTTATTTTTGCTTTCAAGTAAAAATGTTTTATTATGTTGCTCACGGAGCCACTTATTTCAATACAGCAGATTCATTTATGCTATTTTTTACAGCAAATGTTATTATGCTTATTCTAATGAATAATCTTTTTTCCTTGAATAATTTTTTTATTTTTTTATGTTATAATTAAATAAGTTTGCACCGTTTTGGTGTTTGAAATTTTGGATTACTATATTTTTTTCAGCGAAACAGTTAAACATTTTTCAAGTGTAATAAATATGCATAGAAAATGGAAAGCATCAGCATCAAAAGATGAAGAACATGAAGATCAAAATAATGAAGATTTTAATCAACTTAATTTAAATATAAACGCTCCTTCGTCTTCCTTCTCAAACAGCAATGTTGAAGATCATCATGTTGAACCTGAATCTGATCAAGGAACAAATGAGCAACCACAATTTTATGGATCCCCTGCATCGACATCAGATGATCCACGATATCAAGTTGTTGAACCTAAGAAACCAGTTAATTATTATTCCGGTTTCAATACACGTTCAACAACACCTGTATCTTTACACATTCAAGCTTTTGAAGAACGTAGAAGAAATCCAGGTGAACATGATATTCACAATAAACTTATAAATTTAGTTGTAAGATTTGCAATAACATTTTTCATTTTTTAATATTAATTTTTTAGAATCAGCTTGATTTCTTTACCATCCGAAATTATATTGATGTGTTTATATTTCCAAGGAGTCAATGGAATAATATACCTCCTTCCGAAATTATGAATTTCAAAGCATCTCAAAAGCTTTTTAGCTCCCATCCACTCTTTGAATTTCGAAGAAGTCAACAAAATGTTCCACGTCCTTCTGAAATTGCGAATTTCAAAGCAACTCAAAAGCTTGATACATCCAGTACACAACAACCGCTTCAAAGTCAACATCATGATGTTGCAACATTTGGTCATAATGCAGATCAAGATGTTCCAATGTTTGATCACGTCGTTCCTCAGCACAGTGATAATGATAGTGACCAGCAAAGTGATGATGCGAAAGCCCCTAAACGGTAATTTTGTTTATGTGAGCTATCACCATTTTTAAGTCAATTATTTTCAGGAGAAGGAAAGGGAAAAAATCACAAGCTTCACAAGCTGCAGCAAAAAGAAAAACCGATAAGATGAGAAGGCAATCCCAACCTGCTGCTTATTCTGCAAAGATCCCTTCCTCAACAACAACGGGGGGCCAAACGAAATCCCAATATCCAACACCGCAGCAGATTCGGAAGATGCCAAAAAGTAGACGTCCTCCAACAACAGCTGAAAATCGTGCTGAAGCATTGAAGCCCAAACGCCCCAACACTGGATTTCAAGTGATTGCTGATGTCACAGAAACTCCTAAAACTGTCCAAGATGATGTTACTCAATCTTCACAAATTCATCAACCAACTCAACAACAATCAAATATCAATGCAAATGTTGATTCAAATGTTTCACTTTCAACTCAAATTCATCAACCAACTCAACAGCCTGCACTGCAACCAAATGAAGATGAAGATGATGTAATTGTTATTGATGATATTGATTATCTTGGAGGTTCTGAATCAACTTCTGATGTTCCATCTTTCCAAAGAACAACATTGAAACATGATGATTTATACAATGCTCTTTCACTTGAACTTGACAGTTGGGCAAGCGACATGCATATTCAGGCATTCCATGCTGCATACATTCCACATCTCAGTGGAACTGTATTTCGAAGAATCGCATTTCTTGACCCTGTATGGCAACAATTTCCTCAAAGACCAATACCAAGCTTTTTAAGAATGTTCCCAAGAAATCCTGATTTGATTCAATGCCCATTGCATATTTATGGGGATCATTGGGGAATTTTGTCAATCAATGTTGGACAAGATATTGCAACGTGGTATGACCCACTGATGCAATCTTGGGATAGTCAAATGGAACGTGTTGAACTTGATTATTGTGAAACAATTCTCGACGCTTTAAAAAGAGAAGGTATTATCAATGATGAAACAATTCTTCAAGTTGCTGATTATGAATCGTTCAATCAACAAAGAGATGGGTGTAGTTGTGGATGGCATATATGCATTATTAGTGAAGATATTGCAAGAGATGGTTATTCTACAAAATGGTCCCGTCTTCAAATTATCGAAGAACGAAAACGGATGTATCTCATTTTGCATCGCCTTCATAATGTTAATTCACCAACTGGAGTTGCACCTCAAACTATTCCAACATGGCCTGAACTACCACCTCGAGAATATGATGCTGATGTTCAACTTTCACTAACACCACAACTATCTACTCAAAATGATTTGATTCAGCAAGTTGCAGCAACAGCAATTGTTTCACAACAACAACCAAAACAACCTGTTCGACGCTCCACAAGAATTCAACAACAACATAAAGAAGAACGACCAGAAGTCACAGCATCAAAAATTAAATCACTTCAACACCGTGGCATTCCAATTGCAAGGAACAGCAGTGAAATATTTCCACAAGAGCATTATCTTGGGCCTATGGATCAGAGGTGTAAATATTGCAAAGCTTTTCTATTCCGTGATGAAACTTCTAACAATTGTTGCGCTCATGGAACAGTACCAGTTCCAAAGCAACCCATTGAACCATTTGAATATACAGCACTTGCACGACATGCAGCATTTTGGAATAACATTCGTCAGCTGAATGCTCTTTTCCGTATGGTTTCTGTATCGGCAAATTCAACCATGACTGATGGATACTACAAACTTCAAGGTGAACTACGTTACGGTGTTGGTGATTTGGCCCCATTACCAGGACAACCCCATGAATTTGCTCAGATTTACACAATGGATGCAGATGCTGCAATTGCTGCAAGATTACAAGATGCCCAAAGATTTCAAATAAAAGCCAATGAAACAGATTTAAAGGAAATTATTAAACTTATTGAACATATGCTCAGGAATAACAATCCATTAGTAAAAGAATTTGCAACAATGAAGGATCAATTAAAAAGATACGAAGAAAAATGTGAACAAACTGGAGAAACTCCAAGGAAGCTCTTTATTGTTTGGGAAGATCCTCAAAATGCCGGAAGCGGTGGTACACATCCTGGACGTCTTAATCTTCCTGCACAATCCGGCCAAGTTTTCAGCATTTATAAAACAGATGATGGAGAACCACCAAAAAAGGGACTTTATTTTGGAATTAAAGCAGGTGGAAGTAACAGCATTCGACAAGTTCCACCATGGGATGCACATGTTGCCCCAACAACTTTTCCATTAATTTATTTGTTTGGACAACATGGTTGGCATCCACGTATACCAAAGATAAATCCCAAAAACCCTAATGTTGTTTCAACTCTTCAACAACAAATTCAGCGAGCAACTCAACAACAGCCATTATCTCCCCTTTCTTCGCAATGGCCTGATGCTCCTCAATCACCAACAGCTGCTGCTACATCAACTCCTTCACAACAGCAACATACAAATCCACCACAACCGTTACATCAATCAAGAACTTCTGATGCTTCAACACAATTTTCACAACGCCTCTCAACTACTGGAGCAGCACCACCAACATCAACATCGCCAACTGTTTCACATACACAATCAGTTCAGCAACAGCCTTCTTTATCTTCTCTTCACCTTCATGTACCAGCTGCACAACAACAACAAAATCATGTCGTTGCTGCTGCTGATAATTCACAAAATGCAGATTTATCTCTTTTACATATGCTTAATGCTGAACGTACAGAAGAAGAAATTCGCTTATTTTTACTTCGTGTACAACGAATGCATCAAGGTGGAAATCCAATCAACTTAAACTCAGATTTATATGACGACGATTTAGATTCTCTATATAATTTTATTTTACCATCAATAAATAGTCCAAAATTTGGTGTATATTTATCTGTTGGTGTTAAAGCTCCTGGACTTCATGATGGTATGTTGGTAAATTATATTCATGAACAAACAACCGACATATTTTTCCCAAATTGTTCCGGAAACCATTTTCGAATGTATCGATATAATATTGCAACAAATGAATTGTATTTTATTGACCCAATTGATAATCAGAATCCACCATATACGCCATATTTGAGAAACATTCAGACTTATTTATCACAAAAATTTAATGTTACACAACCTGTTGTACACCCTCATGATCCATTTGTACCTGCTTTTGTTCAACAAGAAGGTGATTCAGTTAATTGTGGTTATTTTATATTGGCATTGATTGAATACTTTTCAAAAGGATTTAATCCTACACAACAACATTATAATTTCAATATTTATCAATATAAACAACGATGCATTCAATTATTCGATTATATCATTAACAACAGAGTTGTAACTTTAGATGCTTTGAAACAAATTGCACCTTTAGTTGTTGCTCCACCTCCTGCATTAGCACCACAAAATCTTGATCCTACAACTCCACCTCCTTTTCCAACAACCAATGTACAAACGCAACAACACATTTCAACTACTCAAATAACTTCTTCTTCACAACTTCAACAACCATCTCAACAACCACCTTTATCACCGCTGTCTTCACAATGGCCTGCGGATGATGGTGCTACTGTTGAAACTGAAAAAGAAGATGATGATGAAAATTTTGGGCAAATTGATGAAGATAAAGTTTTGTCATGCTCCAGTGATGAAGAACATGAAGAGATAAAACGTCCATATGTTTCTCAAGCTCAATTTTATCGTGCTTTATATTGCTATGATCATACAACACGTGAAAAAAAAGAAGTTAACTTATTCAATGGAAGTAAAAAACTTTTCCAAGAAGCTATTACTCATGCATTGAGCTCTATTGAACAGCAAAGGCTTGAACACCTTGAAAAAATTGCTGATGAAAATTCTCTAAGATATGAATCTTCAAAAGTACTTCGTGATCATCTCGAAAGACAAATGGGGAAAGATCCAGCTTTTCGAGGAAAAAAGCTTGGAAAAGTCAAACTGATGACTCCAAGATTTCGTGGTGGAGCAAGATACATGCATAAAAAATTTAGAAATGGTGTTGCAATCACTTCTAAATGTGGCAGGGATGATCTATTTATAACTTTCACCGGTAATCCAGGTTGGAGAGAAATTGTTGAAAACTTACGAGCAGGTGAAACATGGATTGATCGTCCTGATTTAGTTTGCCGAGTATTTGCTTTAAAAGCATCAGAATTCTTAAAAGATATTATTGGAAAAAATCGTGGTGTTCTTGGAAAAGTTAAAGCATTCAAACTTGCTTTGGAACATCAAAAACGTGGTATGCCTCATCTTCATATTCTTCTTACAATGACAAAGAAATTTAAATTACTAACACCTGCAGAAGTTGATGATATTTTGCGCTCAGAAATTCCAGAATATCCAGCACATAATGATCCACATTATCATGCTAAATTACGATACTTTCATAATACTCTTGGGTACATGGTTCATGACCCGAGCAGATGTCCTGCAATATGTGGAATGGATCACACTGGAAAATTATGCAGAAAAGGTTTTCCTAAACGTTGGTGTGCAGGTACTTGCATCAGAGGTGATGGTTATGCTCAAACTCGACGTCGAGATGATGGAAGAACAGTTACCATCAAACGAAGTAATGGTCGACGAGTTGATATTACAAATCAATACATTGTTACACATAATCGTTACCTCATTCTCAAATACAATTGTCACATCAATATCGAACATTGTGGAGGAAGTGGTGCACTAAAATATCTTCACAAATATCTTCACAAAGGATTTGACAAAGCATTCATTTCTGTTCGTGAAAAACTTAAAGCTGGACAAAAGCATCAAGGAAATGCTAGATCTGCTGCAGCTCCTTCATCAACTGATCCAAATACAGTTGACTTTAATGAATTCCATCAATTTCGACTTCTTCGTGTCCTTGGAGCATGTGAAGCTGCTGCAAAATTGCTCAAATTGCCTCTTACAAAGCAATCGCATATTGTAACAGAGCTTCCCGTTCATCTACTTGATGAACATAATATTGTTTTCGATGAAAAGGATGAACCAGAAAAAATTTTGGCAAAAACTCAAAATGATGGAACTCAAGCAAATAAACCTGCTGTTTCAATGCTTACTGCTTTTTTCAAATTGGTGCAATCTGAATTAAACAATCCTAAAATTGACAAAGATGATCAAACAAGAGCTCCTAATTTATATTACCATCAAGTTGTTGACAAATATTTTTATCATAGCAAAAGAAAACAATGGCTTCGTCGTAAAAAGAACATGAACACAATTGGTCGCCTCCAAAGCATTGCACCATCCAATGTCGAACGATTCTGTCTTCGTGAACTTTTAAAAAATATCAAAGGTCCAACATGTTACAACGATTTAAAATTAAAACCTGGAAAAACAAATGAATGGTATTCAACATTCCGTGAAGCTGCTGTTGCATATGGATTATACATTGGTGATGAAATATGTTACAATATTTTGTCTGAGGTTGCAGATTATGCATCAGCTAGAGAATGTCGTCAAACTTTTGCCATGTTGCTCATTCATCACCAACCTGATAATGCTCAAAAACTTTGGGATGACTTTCAAAATATTTTTCTTGATCGTGGACTTCTTCCAATTGATGAAAAAATTCGACGTGCACGTGCTCATGTTGCATCTATTTTATTTTATCATAACAAATCTTTCAAAGATTTTAACATGGAAGATGTAACACATGATGATTTAATGGATGCAATCAACGACACCTTCAGTAATATTGTTCCTGATGGTGATGCTCGATATGATATAATGAATCCTCTTCAAAAAAACTTTGTTAGAGCTGTACTTGCATCATTCAATAATTTATCAAATAAATCAAGAGATAGATTATTCTTTTTACAAGCACCAGGTGGAACGGGCAAAACTTTCACATTCAATACCATTGCAAGAATTTTACGACAACGTGGACTCAAAGTTATCACTGTGGCTTCAACAGGAATTGCAGCAATTCTACTAGATGGCGGACAAACTGCACATAGTGCATTCAGAATTCCATTAGATACTGCTGAAAATCCAAACATTTCTGCACAATCAGAACTTGCAAAAATTATTCGAGAAGCAAATTGCATCATTTGGGATGAAGCCCCAATGCAACACAAGTCTGTTCTCGAAAGAGTAAATTACATCATTCGTGAACTTGCTGGCATTGAGAACCATCAATCCCTCTTCGGCAACAAGACAATGATTCTTGGTGGTGATTTCAAACAACTACTACCTGTTATGAAGAAACAACAACCTCGAGCAGCATATGAAGCTTCTATTTTATGCTCAGATCTCTTTAGAGATAACTTCAAAATCTACACTCTGACCTTAAATCAACGAGCAGTACTTGATCCTACATATGCAGCTTGGTTAAATGATGTTTCAAATGGTTTATGGACAACAACTTTTGGTCCAAACATGCTTCAACTTCCAACAGATATTGTCGAATACAACCGAGATGCTGTTATCAATTTTGTTTATCCACAAACAATTTTTGATGTTGATTTAACCGATGATGAAACAATGGAAGCTTATATTAATCAAGTTAAAGATCTTGCTTTACTTGCTCCTATTAATGTTAATGTTGATGAATTAAATGATACAATCAATAGCAGATTACTTGGAGAAGCTCAAACTTATGTTGCTATCAACACCATGCCAACAGATGCATATATTGGAGATTTTGAATTTGGCAATGATTACAATTCTGATGAATTGAACCTTTTTGAAGATCCATCAATTCCACCACATGCTTTATCATTGAAAATTGGTAGTGTTGTAATGTTATCAAGGAATATTTCAACACATTTGGGACTTTGTAATGGTACAAGAATGGTGGTAAAAAAGTTATATGAAAGCCATATCAAATGTCAAATTACAACAGGTGATCATGCTGGAGAAATTCATTCAATTTTCCCAATTTCAAATATGTACAGCAATATCGATGCAGAAGTAGAGTTTCCTTCATTCTCCAGATTTCAACTGCCGATTCGTCCTGCTTTTGCTATTACCATCAACAAAAGTCAAGGTCAAACAGTTGGAAGAGTTGGATTAATGTTGGATTCTCAATGCTTTGCACATGGTCAGCTCTATGTTGCTCTTTCACGTGTTCGAAGTCGTGAAGATATTAAAGTTTATGTTGGTCCTCAATTTATTGGTACACATAATGGTGCTCGAATTGCACATGCAACAAATATTGTATTTCCTGAAGTTTTAAGAACAATTCAAGTTCTTACTGTTGATGTGCAAAGTTTGTTTAAAATTTTTTCAACTAATCTAACAATAAATTTTCAGCTCTACCACCACCTCCACAACAACAACAACAACCATACTCGCCATTATCATCTCAATGGCCAGTAGATCCAAATGGTTTGTTTTACATTTTTGTATCTACATTAACTATATTTTTTTAGCTTCTCAACTTCAACACCAACAGCAACCATATTCTCCTCTATCATCTCAATGGCCTTCGAGTCAACAACAGCCTGCAATTGTCACTCAATCGACACAACAACCAACACAAGGATCATCTGTTCTTCCAAGAATTCGTCTATTACCACAATCACAGCAATCACAATCATCATTAACTCTTGCTGCTTCTCAACATTCACCACCAAATAGTTTGTTTCACATTTGTCTTACTAATTAAACATTATTTTTTCAGCTCCTCCACCATTGAGTTGGCGATCTTTTCCATCACCTTCAAATTTTATGTATGAATCACCTCTTTCATCACAAAGAATTTGGAATTGGTCTTCACAATCCGCTGCTGCTGCATCATCTGTCTCAACTTCTCAACATATACCACCATATGGTTGGTGTAAACATTTTAAAACTTCTTTAACTTAATTTTTTCAGCTCCTTCTCCAGCATCATTCCTTTCACCATCTCCAGCACCATCTCTTCAAGCTGCTCAACATTTAACTCCAATTAGTTGTGTTTAAACTTTTTTAAACTTCTCTAACTTAATTTTTTCAGCTCCTTCTCCAGCATCATTCCTTTCACCATCTCCAGCACCATCTCTTCAAGCTGCTCAAAATTTAGCTTCAATTAGTTGTGTTTAAACTTTTTTAAACTTCTCTAACTTAATTTTTTCAGCTCCTTCTCCAGCATCATTCCTTTCACCATCTCCAGCACCATCTCTTCAAGCTGCTCAACATTTAACTCCAATTAGTTGTGTTTAAACTTTTTTAAACTTCTCTAACTTTATTTTTTCAGCTCCTTCTCCAGCATCATTCCTGTCTCCATCTCCAGTTCCAGTTCTTTCACCGACAAATGTTTCTAATGTTTCATCTTTAAATTTTAATGATTTAGATTTATCATCACGTCAATCACCACAAAGTCCTTGGCGTTGGCCTTCATCACCTGAACATTCAGCAAGCCCATCAACAACAGAAGAAGAAGAAGATGTGTAAATAATATTGTTTTGTTCCCGGTCATGTATATATTGTTTTTTTGTAACTATATTGTACAGTTGTATCAACAACAGAAGAAGAAGAAGATGTGTAAATACTATTGTTTTGTTTCCGGTCATGTATATATTGTTTTTTTGTAACTATATTGTACAGTTGTAAATATTTTTGTTCAAGTCATTGTTTTTATCATAGTCATGTACATATGTAATTTTTTTGTTTTTTGTACAGTTTTTTTCCGTTGTAAATACTATTGTTTTGATACCGGTGATGTACATATGTAAATTTTTTGTGTTTGTATCATAAATTGTAACTTATATTTGTCACTTTATAGTTATTATTAACCTCTTAGTCTATAATATTATCCAATTTAATAGAATCGATGTACCTCAGGATTTCTCAGGCATTCTCAGGCCTTAGTGTTTCTTAGGCCTTAGGTATAGGCTTAGGCTTTTGAATCACTAATTTTGCTCCTTATAATCTCATAACTATGAAAACTTCAGAATCCGAATTCTGAATCCGGTTTTGCAAAAATTATGTCCTAATAAGTGTTATACATCATTTTAAATCATCTTTTATCCTCTATATGATGCCGATGATCCTAATGACCAATAGGTAAAATTTTATTTAGATTCTGATGAAAAAAAAAGTTATTATAATCACCTTTACAGTTATTATCCCTAGTTATATATACAGAAAAAACTAATACACAAGTCTCGGTGTGGCTTGATAAAAAAAGTTATAAATCTGAAAAGCTTATTTTGGGTGAGCATTTTTGGTGGGAATCGATTCCGTCTATTGTAAAATTTGTAGCGTCTCCCAGTTTTCCGGAAAACCCGTGCAAAAATTTGCATATTTTGAGCCAAAAAAGTGTCGTTTTCACTTGGTCATTTTTTGAAACAAAATATTTGATGACGTATAGTAGAGTGGTCAGGGAGTAGAGTTTGGAGGCGGTAGGTCGGGGGTTCGGTCCCCGAATAAAGTTTTTGGGGTAAAAAAATATGGGGAATCTGAAAAAATGTGTAAAAAAATTTTTTGGATTCTGAAATCGGATTCTGAAGCCTTCTGAATCCAAAAATACGATTTTTTTGAAATAAGAAGTGTGAAACATGTTTCCTGGGTAAAAAAATTCGCTAATCACGATGAAATATGTGCCGTGGATTCAAAAAATTTTTAAGGCTTCTGAATCCTCGGATTCTGAATCCGAAAATACGATTTTTTCGATGAACGAATTCTACAAAATGGATTTTGGGTAAAAAATTTTGCTGATCACGATGAAATATATGCCATGGATTCAAAATTTTTTCTGACTTCAGAATCCCGGATTCTGAATCCGGTTTATCAAAAATCATCTCCCAAATGAGTGTAATACCTCATTTTGATCCCTGTATGATCCTCTATCAGATTTTTTTGATCTTAAGATTCTGAAGGCTTCTGAATCCGGATTCTGAATCCGGTTTATCAAAAATCATCTCCCAAATGATTGTAATACCTCATTTTGATCCCCGTATGATCCTCTTTATGATTTTTATGATTTTAGGATTCTGAAGGCTTCTGAATCCGGATTCTGAATCCGTTTTATCATTTTTGATCCAATAATAAGTGTAATACCTCATTTTGATCCACTTTTGATCCTCTTTTTGATCCTTATGATCTAAAGATTCTGACGGAATCTGAATCTCGGATTCTGAATCTGTTTTATCATTTTTGATCCGCCAATGAGTGTAATACCTCATTTTGATCCTCGTATGATCCTCTATCAGATTTTTGTTATCTTAGGATTCTGACGGCTTCAGAATCCGGATTCTGAATCCGTTTTATCATTTTTTATCCGCCAATGAGTGTTATACCTTATTTTGATCCTTTTAGTGTCCTCTTTCTGATTCTTAGAATCTTAGGATTCTGAAGGCTTCAGAATCCGGATTCTGAATCCGTCTTTTCATCTTTGATCCGCCAATAAGTGTTATACCTTATTTTGATCCTCTTATGATCCTCTTTCTGATTCTTATAATCTTAGGATTCTGAAGGATTCCGAATCTCGGATTCTGAATCTTTTTTTAAGTTTTTGAACGTTTTATAAGTGTTACACCTCTTTTTGATCCTCTTTTGATCCTCTTTATGATTTTTTTGATCTTTTTAAGCAGGAGCAAAGCGCCGAAGGCGCTTTGCTACGGTTTAACTAATTTTTAATCAGCTTGATTTTTAGATGGTCCCTATGATGATATATATGATTTTTTTGATCAATATGATCCTAATTACCAATATATAAATTTTTACAGAGATTATGATAAAAAAAAAGTTATGAATTTTACCATATTCTCCACTATCCCTAGTATATACATAAAAAACTAACACACTACTCACGGTGTGGCTCGGAAAAAAAACTTATGGATCTGAAAAGCTTATTTTAGGTGTGCTTTTTTGGTGGGAATCGATTCCGTCTATTGTGAAATCTGTAGCGTCTCCCAGTTTTTCAGAAAACGTGACACAAAATTTGCATATTTTGAGCTAAAAAAATGTCGTTTTCACTTGGTCATTTTTTGAAAGAAAATATTTGATGACGTATAGTAGAGTGGTCAGGCGGTAGAGTTTGGAGGCGGTAGCTCGGGGGTTCGAATCCTCTGGAAGGATTCTGGGGTAAAAAAATATGCAGAATCCGAAAAAATTTATAAAAAAATTTTTTGGATTCTGAAATCGGATTCTGAAGCCTTCTGAATCCGAAAATACGATTTTTTTGAAATAAGAAGTGTGAAACATGTTTCCTGGGTAAAAAAATTCGCTGATCACGATGAAATATGTGCCGTGGATTCAAAAAATTTTTAAGGCTTCTGAATCCTCGGATTCTGAATCCGAAAATACGATTTTTTCGATGAACGAATTCTACAAAATGGATTTTGGGTAAAAAATTTTGCTGATCACGATGAAATATATGCCATGGATTCAAAATTTTTTCTGACTTCAGAATTCCGGATTCTGAATCCGGTTTATCAAAAATCATCTCCCAAATGATTGTAATACCTCATTTTGATCCCCGTATGATCCTCTATCAGATTTTTTTGATCTTGGGATCCTGAAGGCTTCTGAATCCGGATTCTGAATCCGTTTTATCATTTTTGATCCCCTAATAAGTGTATTACCTCATTTTGATCCTCTTATGATCCTTTATCAGATTTTTTTGATCTTCGGATTCTGTAGGCTTCTGAATCCTTTTTTTCATTTTTGATCCGCCAATGAGTGTAATACCTCATTTTGATCCCCGTATGATCCTCTATCAGATTTTTTTGATCTTGGGATTCTGAAGGCTTCTGAATCCGGATTCTGAATCCGTTTTATCATTTTTGATCCGCCAAGGGGTGTTATACCTCATTTTGATCCCCATATGATCCTCTTTCTGATTCTTATGATCTTAAGATTCTGAAGGCTTCAGAATCCGGATTCTGAATCCGTTTTATCATTTTTGATCCAATAATAAGTGTAATACCTCATTTTGATCCTCTTATGATCCTCTTTATGATTTTTATGATTTTAGGATTCTGAAGGCTTCTGAATCGGGATTCTGAATCCGTTTTGTCATTTTTGATTCGCCAATGAGTGTAATACCTCATTTTGATCCCCGTATGATCCTCTTTTGATCCCCGGTTTGATCCTTATGATCACGATGCCGGTGCAAAGCGCCGCAGGCGCTTTGCACCGGCTGTACTAATATTTTTGATCCCCTAATGAGTGTTATACCTCTTTTTGATCCTCTTTTGATCCTCTATATGATTCTTATGATCTTAGGATTATGAAGGATTCTGAATCTCGGATTCTGAATCCTTTATAAAATATTTGATCCTATTATAAGTGTTATACCTCTTTTTGATCCTCTTTTGATCCCCTTTTTGATCCTTATGACCATTAATATAAAATATGAAAATTTTTTATTTTTTAGTTATGAACCTTACCTTATTCTCCACTATCCCTAGTTATATATACAGAAAAAACTAATACACAAGTCTCGGTGTGGCTTGATAAAAAAAGTTATAAATCTGAAAAGCTTATTTTGGGTGAGCATTTTTGGTGGGAATCGATTCCGTCTATTGTAAAATTTGTAGCGTCTCCCAGTTTTCCGGAAAACCCGTGCAAAAATTTGCATATTTTGAGCCAAAAAAGTGTCGTTTTCACTTGGTCATTTTTTGAAACAAAATATTTGATGACGTATAGTAGAGTGGTCAGGGAGTAGAGTTTGGAGGCGGTAGGTCGGGGGTTCGGTCCCCGAATAAAGTTTTTGGGGTAAAAAAATATGGGGAATCTGAAAAAATGTGTAAAAAAATTTTTTGGATTCTGAAATCGGATTCTGAAGTCTTCTGAATCCAAAAATACGATTTTTTTGAAATAAGAAGTGTGAAACATGTTTCCTGGGTAAAAAAATTCGCTAATCACGATGAAATATGTGCCGTGGATTCAAAAAATTTTTAAGGCTTCTGAATCCTCGGATTCTGAATCCGAAAATACGATTTTTTCGATGAACGAATTCTACAAAATGGATTTTGGGTAAAAAAATTCGCTGATCACGATAAAATATGTGACGAGGATTCAAAATTTTTTCTGACTTCAGAATCCCGGATTCTGAATCCGAAAATACGATTTTTTTGAAATAAGAAGTGTGAAACATTTTTCCTGGGTAAAAAAATTCGCTGATCACGATGAAATATGTGCCGTGGATTCAAAAAAATGTTTAGGATTCTGAATCCAGGATTCTGAATCCGAAAATACGATTTTTTCGATGAACGAATTCTACAAAATGGATTTTGGGTAAAAAATTTTGCTGATCACGATGAAATATATGCCATGGATTCAAAATTTTTTCTGACTTCAGAATCCCGGATTCTGAATCCGGTTTATCAAAAATCATCTCCCAAATGAGTGTAATACCTCATTTTGATCCCTGTATGATCCTCTATCAGATTTTTTTGATCTTAAGATTCTGAAGGCTTCTGAATCCGGATTCTGAATCCGGTTTATCAAAAATCATCTCCCAAATGATTGTAATACCTCATTTTGATCCCCGTATGATCCTCTATCAGATTTTTTTAATCTTGGGATTCTGAAGGCTTCAGAATCCGGATTCTGAATCCGTTTTATCATTTTTGATCCGCCAATGAGTGTAATACCTCATTTTGATCCCCGTATGATCCTCTATCAGATTTTTGTGATCTTAAGATTCTGAAGACTTCAGAATCCGGATTCTGAATCCGTTTTATCATTTTTGATCCGCCAATGAGTGTTATACCTTATTTTGATCCCCGTATGATCCTCTTTATGATTTTTATGATTTTAGGATTCTGAAGGCTTCTGAATCCGGATTCTGAATCCGTTTTATAATTTTTGATCCAATAATAAGTGTAATACCTCATTTTGATCCCCGTATGATCCTCTTTATGATTTTTATGATTTTAGGATTCTGAAGGCTTCTGAATACGGATTCTGAATCCGTTTTATCATTTTTGATCCAATAATAAGTGTAATACCTCATTTTGATCCCCGTATGATCCTCTATCAGATTTTTTTAATCTTAGGATTCTGAAGGCTTTTGAATCCGGATTCTGAATCCGTGTTATCATTTTTGATCCGCCAATGAGTGTAATACCTCATTTTGATCCACTTTTGATCCTCTTTTTGATCCTTATGATCTAAAGATTCTGACGGAATCTGAATCTCGGATTCTGAATCTGTTTTATCATTTTTGATCCGCCAATGAGTGTTATACCTTATTTTGATCCTCTTTTGATCCTCTTTATGATCTTCATGATTTTAGCATTCTGAAGGCTTCTGAATCCGGATTCTGAATCCGTTTTATCATTTTTGATCCAATAATAAGTGTAATACCTCATTTTGATCCCCGTATGAGCCTCTATCAGATTTTTTTAATCTTAGGATTCTGAAGGCTTTTGAATCCGGATTCTGAATCCGTTTTATCCTTTTTGATCCGCCAATGTGTGTAATATCTCATTTTGATCCCCGTATGATCCTCTTTCTGATTCTTATGATTTTAGGATTCTGACGGCTTCAGAATCCGGATTCTGAATCCGTTTTATCATTTTTGATCCTTTTATAGGTGTTATACATCATTTTGATCCATTTTTGATCCTCTTTTTGATCCTTATGATCTTAGGATTCTGAAGGATTCTGAATCTCGGATTCTGAATCCGTTTTATCATTTTTGATCCGCCATTGAGTGTAATACCTCATTTTGATCCTCTTATGATCCTCTTTATGATTTTTATAATCTTTTTTAGCCGGAGCAAAGCGCCGAAGGCGCTTTGCACCTGCTATACTTAAAACTTTTTATCTTCATGATCTTTAGATGGTCCCTATGATGACATATATGATTTTTTTGATCAATATGATCCTAACTACCAATATATAGAGATTATGATAAAAAAAAAGTTATGAATTTTACCATATTCTCCACTATCCCTAGTTATATATACAGAAAAAACTAATACACAAGTCTCGGTATGGCTCGATAAAAAAACTTACGGATCTGAAAAGCTTATTTTGGGTGAGCATTTTTGATGGGAACACGATGCGTCTACTCTCTTTTTTCCTGCGTCTCCCAGTTTTCCGGAAAACCCGTGCAAAAATTTGCATGTTTTTGTGCTTGAAAATGTCGTTTTCACTTGGTCATTTTTTGAAAGAAAATATTTGATGACGTATAGTAGAGTGGTCAGGGGGTAGAGTTTGGAGGCGGTAGGTCGGGGGTTCAAGGCCTTTGGGGGGTTTCTGGGGTAAAAAAGTATGAGGAATCTGAAAAAATAAATAAAAAAATTTTTTGGATTCTGAAATCGGATTCTGAAGCCTTCTGAATCCAAAAATATGATTTTTTTGAAATAAGAAGTGTGAAACATGTTTCCGGGGTAAAAAAATTCGCTGATTACGATGAAATATGTGGCGTTGATTCAAAAAAATGTTAAGGATTCTGAATCCAGGATTCTGAATCCCAAAATATGATTTTTATGAAATACAAAGTTGAAAATATGAGTTTTGGGTAAAAAATTTTGCTGATCACGATGAAATATGTGCCATGGGTTCAAAATTTTTTCTGACTCCAGAATCCCGGATTCTGAATCCGAAATTACGATTTTTTTGAAATACATAGTATGAAATATGTTTCCGGGGTAGAAAAATTCGCTGATCACGATGAAATATGTGGCATGGATTCAAAATTTTTACAGACTCCAGAATCCGGGATTCTGAATCCGAAAATACGATTTTTTCGATGAACGAATTATACAAAATGCATTTTGGGTAAAAAAATTCGCTGATCATGGTAAAATATGTGACGAGGATTCAAAATTTTTTCTGACTTCAGAATCCCGGATTCTGAATCCAAAATATAATTTTTTTGATGAACGAAAAGTAGAAAATGGATTTTGGGTAAAAAAAGTTGCTGATCATGATGAAATATATGACATGGATTCAAAATTTTTTCTGGCTTCAGAATCCCGGATTGTTAATTCCAAAATTTTTTTTTCGTGGGGGGACCATGCATATATTATTTTTTCGTATGGGGGAACATGCAATTTTTTTTTCGTGGGGGATTTTTATTTATAACAACTTTTTATGTTATAATAATTTTTTTGCAGCCGGAGCAAAGCGCCGAAGGCGCTTTGCTCCGGCTGCAAAAAAATTTCATGTTTTATAACTATTCTACTAAAAATAATTTCAGTTTTATCAACATCATTAAGTGAGTCTGCAGTTTACTGTAAAATCCGGTTTGTGAATATTTTTGCATTGTTTTTAGTGTCTTTCTCTTTTTGTGCAACATTTTGTGTAATGCTTTTTCCTTTTTTTCTTTTTGATGATATATGTGCCTAAAATAAACTGTCTATGGTGATTTTTGCTTTAAGGAATTTCGCTTCAACCTTTTTTTGAGCTCTCTAACAATTTTTTACAATTCTTTACGGCTATCCAGTCTTTTTTGGCATCCTATTTTTTGCCTTAGAGAAATTTGTTTTGTTTTCAAATGTGTGTTTTTTTGCGCAGCATTGAAGGGCAATTCTTTTTTTCCCACTGAATGATATCTGTTGCTTGAGAAAACTTTATCTTACTTCTTTTTGCAATTCTTTGCGGCTATCTATTGCTTTTAGGCATTCTTTTTTTTGGCCTTTGGGAAATTCGTTATATTATTAAATGTGTTCTTTTTTTCGCAACACTGAGGGACATTTCTTTTTTTCCCAATGGATGATACCTGTTTCATGAGAAAGCTTTGTTTGACAACTTATTACTATTCGTTGTGGATAACTTTTCCTTTTTCTCCACCCATTTATATTTTCAAGAAATTTGATTAAATCCCGTTTTCACAATGTTTTTCTTTTTTTGTGATCTATTTTTCCTTACCTTAATATTTTCTTTTTTAAACTTTTGATAAATTAATTGTTGTTCTTTTTTTGTTGCTTTTTTATAGCTTATAGAACATGGTTTTTCCTTTGTTGAAATATTAGTTTTAATTTTGTTCTTTTTTTATTTGTTTTTTTAAAAATGAACTCCTTTTTTTATATGTTGTTTTTGTGATTAAATTTAAATTATTCATGTTTTTTTTTATCGCAATACCTATTCAATTTTTTCAAAGTTTTTTAATTTTTTTAGCAACTATTGAATTTTTTATAGATTAAATTTTTTTTCTCAATGCTTTTTGTTTTTTCATAAAATTTTATGTTCCGATCAATGTTTGTGGGATTCGAGTTTTAATTTTCATGTATAAGCAGATTTTTGACTATCTTTTGTACTGCTATTTCAAATCCAGTATTTTCTTCATAACTTTTTTCGTTGTTCTTTCTTTTTTAAACTTTTTTTTGGGGTTTTGGGCTACATTTTTTTGTTTAACCCCCTTATTTGTTCCATCTTGGATTCATGCGTGGACATTATTATTTTTTTTTCACGTTATTAGTTCTTTATTTTTGCTTTCAAGTAAAAATGTTTTATTATGTTGCTCACGGAGCCACTTATTTCAATACAGCAGATTCATTTATGCTATTTTTTACAGCAAATGTTATTATGCTTATTCTAATGAATAATCTTTTTTCCTTGAATAATTTTTTTATTTTTTTATGTTATAATTAAATAAGTTTGCACCGTTTTGGTGTTTGAAATTTTGGATTACTATATTTTTTTCAGCGAAACAGTTAAACATTTTTCAAGTGTAATAAATATGCATAGAAAATGGAAAGCATCAGCATCAAAAGATGAAGAACATGAAGATCAAAATAATGAAGATTTTAATCAACTTAATTTAAATATAAACGCTCCTTCGTCTTCCTTCTCAAACAGCAATGTTGAAGATCATCATGTTGAACCTGAATCTGATCAAGGAACAAATGAGCAACCACAATTTTATGGATCCCCTGCATCGACATCAGATGATCCACGATATCAAGTTGTTGAACCTAAGAAACCAGTTAATTATTATTCCGGTTTCAATACACGTTCAACAACACCTGTATCTTTACACATTCAAGCTTTTGAAGAACGTAGAAGAAATCCAGGTGAACATGATATTCACAATAAACTTATAAATTTAGTTGTAAGATTTGCAATAACATTTTTCATTTTTTAATATTAATTTTTTAGAATCAGCTTGATTTCTTTACCATCCGAAATTATATTGATGTGTTTATATTTCCAAGGAGTCAATGGAATAATATACCTCCTTCCGAAATTATGAATTTCAAAGCATCTCAAAAGCTTTTTAGCTCCCATCCACTCTTTGAATTTCGAAGAAGTCAACAAAATGTTCCACGTCCTTCTGAAATTGCGAATTTCAAAGCAACTCAAAAGCTTGATACATCCAGTACACAACAACCGCTTCAAAGTCAACATCATGATGTTGCAACATTTGGTCATAATGCAGATCAAGATGTTCCAATGTTTGATCACGTCGTTCCTCAGCACAGTGATAATGATAGTGACCAGCAAAGTGATGATGCGAAAGCCCCTAAACGGTAATTTTGTTTATGTGAGCTATCACCATTTTTAAGTCAATTATTTTCAGGAGAAGGAAAGGGAAAAAATCACAAGCTTCACAAGCTGCAGCAAAAAGAAAAACCGATAAGATGAGAAGGCAATCCCAACCTGCTGCTTATTCTGCAAAGATCCCTTCCTCAACAACAACGGGGGGCCAAACGAAATCCCAATATCCAACACCGCAGCAGATTCGGAAGATGCCAAAAAGTAGACGTCCTCCAACAACAGCTGAAAATCGTGCTGAAGCATTGAAGCCCAAACGCCCCAACACTGGATTTCAAGTGATTGCTGATGTCACAGAAACTCCTAAAACTGTCCAAGATGATGTTACTCAATCTTCACAAATTCATCAACCAACTCAACAACAATCAAATATCAATGCAAATGTTGATTCAAATGTTTCACTTTCAACTCAAATTCATCAACCAACTCAACAGCCTGCACTGCAACCAAATGAAGATGAAGATGATGTAATTGTTATTGATGATATTGATTATCTTGGAGGTTCTGAATCAACTTCTGATGTTCCATCTTTCCAAAGAACAACATTGAAACATGATGATTTATACAATGCTCTTTCACTTGAACTTGACAGTTGGGCAAGCGACATGCATATTCAGGCATTCCATGCTGCATACATTCCACATCTCAGTGGAACTGTATTTCGAAGAATCGCATTTCTTGACCCTGTATGGCAACAATTTCCTCAAAGACCAATACCAAGCTTTTTAAGAATGTTCCCAAGAAATCCTGATTTGATTCAATGCCCATTGCATATTTATGGGGATCATTGGGGAATTTTGTCAATCAATGTTGGACAAGATATTGCAACGTGGTATGACCCACTGATGCAATCTTGGGATAGTCAAATGGAACGTGTTGAACTTGATTATTGTGAAACAATTCTCGACGCTTTAAAAAGAGAAGGTATTATCAATGATGAAACAATTCTTCAAGTTGCTGATTATGAATCGTTCAATCAACAAAGAGATGGGTGTAGTTGTGGATGGCATATATGCATTATTAGTGAAGATATTGCAAGAGATGGTTATTCTACAAAATGGTCCCGTCTTCAAATTATCGAAGAACGAAAACGGATGTATCTCATTTTGCATCGCCTTCATAATGTTAATTCACCAACTGGAGTTGCACCTCAAACTATTCCAACATGGCCTGAACTACCACCTCGAGAATATGATGCTGATGTTCAACTTTCACTAACACCACAACTATCTACTCAAAATGATTTGATTCAGCAAGTTGCAGCAACAGCAATTGTTTCACAACAACAACCAAAACAACCTGTTCGACGCTCCACAAGAATTCAACAACAACATAAAGAAGAACGACCAGAAGTCACAGCATCAAAAATTAAATCACTTCAACACCGTGGCATTCCAATTGCAAGGAACAGCAGTGAAATATTTCCACAAGAGCATTATCTTGGGCCTATGGATCAGAGGTGTAAATATTGCAAAGCTTTTCTATTCCGTGATGAAACTTCTAACAATTGTTGCGCTCATGGAACAGTACCAGTTCCAAAGCAACCCATTGAACCATTTGAATATACAGCACTTGCACGACATGCAGCATTTTGGAATAACATTCGTCAGCTGAATGCTCTTTTCCGTATGGTTTCTGTATCGGCAAATTCAACCATGACTGATGGATACTACAAACTTCAAGGTGAACTACGTTACGGTGTTGGTGATTTGGCCCCATTACCAGGACAACCCCATGAATTTGCTCAGATTTACACAATGGATGCAGATGCTGCAATTGCTGCAAGATTACAAGATGCCCAAAGATTTCAAATAAAAGCCAATGAAACAGATTTAAAGGAAATTATTAAACTTATTGAACATATGCTCAGGAATAACAATCCATTAGTAAAAGAATTTGCAACAATGAAGGATCAATTAAAAAGATACGAAGAAAAATGTGAACAAACTGGAGAAACTCCAAGGAAGCTCTTTATTGTTTGGGAAGATCCTCAAAATGCCGGAAGCGGTGGTACACATCCTGGACGTCTTAATCTTCCTGCACAATCCGGCCAAGTTTTCAGCATTTATAAAACAGATGATGGAGAACCACCAAAAAAGGGACTTTATTTTGGAATTAAAGCAGGTGGAAGTAACAGCATTCGACAAGTTCCACCATGGGATGCACATGTTGCCCCAACAACTTTTCCATTAATTTATTTGTTTGGACAACATGGTTGGCATCCACGTATACCAAAGATAAATCCCAAAAACCCTAATGTTGTTTCAACTCTTCAACAACAAATTCAGCGAGCAACTCAACAACAGCCATTATCTCCCCTTTCTTCGCAATGGCCTGATGCTCCTCAATCACCAACAGCTGCTGCTACATCAACTCCTTCACAACAGCAACATACAAATCCACCACAACCGTTACATCAATCAAGAACTTCTGATGCTTCAACACAATTTTCACAACGCCTCTCAACTACTGGAGCAGCACCACCAACATCAACATCGCCAACTGTTTCACATACACAATCAGTTCAGCAACAGCCTTCTTTATCTTCTCTTCACCTTCATGTACCAGCTGCACAACAACAACAAAATCATGTCGTTGCTGCTGCTGATAATTCACAAAATGCAGATTTATCTCTTTTACATATGCTTAATGCTGAACGTACAGAAGAAGAAATTCGCTTATTTTTACTTCGTGTACAACGAATGCATCAAGGTGGAAATCCAATCAACTTAAACTCAGATTTATATGACGACGATTTAGATTCTCTATATAATTTTATTTTACCATCAATAAATAGTCCAAAATTTGGTGTATATTTATCTGTTGGTGTTAAAGCTCCTGGACTTCATGATGGTATGTTGGTAAATTATATTCATGAACAAACAACCGACATATTTTTCCCAAATTGTTCCGGAAACCATTTTCGAATGTATCGATATAATATTGCAACAAATGAATTGTATTTTATTGACCCAATTGATAATCAGAATCCACCATATACGCCATATTTGAGAAACATTCAGACTTATTTATCACAAAAATTTAATGTTACACAACCTGTTGTACACCCTCATGATCCATTTGTACCTGCTTTTGTTCAACAAGAAGGTGATTCAGTTAATTGTGGTTATTTTATATTGGCATTGATTGAATACTTTTCAAAAGGATTTAATCCTACACAACAACATTATAATTTCAATATTTATCAATATAAACAACGATGCATTCAATTATTCGATTATATCATTAACAACAGAGTTGTAACTTTAGATGCTTTGAAACAAATTGCACCTTTAGTTGTTGCTCCACCTCCTGCATTAGCACCACAAAATCTTGATCCTACAACTCCACCTCCTTTTCCAACAACCAATGTACAAACGCAACAACACATTTCAACTACTCAAATAACTTCTTCTTCACAACTTCAACAACCATCTCAACAACCACCTTTATCACCGCTGTCTTCACAATGGCCTGCGGATGATGGTGCTACTGTTGAAACTGAAAAAGAAGATGATGATGAAAATTTTGGGCAAATTGATGAAGATAAAGTTTTGTCATGCTCCAGTGATGAAGAACATGAAGAGATAAAACGTCCATATGTTTCTCAAGCTCAATTTTATCGTGCTTTATATTGCTATGATCATACAACACGTGAAAAAAAAGAAGTTAACTTATTCAATGGAAGTAAAAAACTTTTCCAAGAAGCTATTACTCATGCATTGAGCTCTATTGAACAGCAAAGGCTTGAACACCTTGAAAAAATTGCTGATGAAAATTCTCTAAGATATGAATCTTCAAAAGTACTTCGTGATCATCTCGAAAGACAAATGGGGAAAGATCCAGCTTTTCGAGGAAAAAAGCTTGGAAAAGTCAAACTGATGACTCCAAGATTTCGTGGTGGAGCAAGATACATGCATAAAAAATTTAGAAATGGTGTTGCAATCACTTCTAAATGTGGCAGGGATGATCTATTTATAACTTTCACCGGTAATCCAGGTTGGAGAGAAATTGTTGAAAACTTACGAGCAGGTGAAACATGGATTGATCGTCCTGATTTAGTTTGCCGAGTATTTGCTTTAAAAGCATCAGAATTCTTAAAAGATATTATTGGAAAAAATCGTGGTGTTCTTGGAAAAGTTAAAGCATTCAAACTTGCTTTGGAACATCAAAAACGTGGTATGCCTCATCTTCATATTCTTCTTACAATGACAAAGAAATTTAAATTACTAACACCTGCAGAAGTTGATGATATTTTGCGCTCAGAAATTCCAGAATATCCAGCACATAATGATCCACATTATCATGCTAAATTACGATACTTTCATAATACTCTTGGGTACATGGTTCATGACCCGAGCAGATGTCCTGCAATATGTGGAATGGATCACACTGGAAAATTATGCAGAAAAGGTTTTCCTAAACGTTGGTGTGCAGGTACTTGCATCAGAGGTGATGGTTATGCTCAAACTCGACGTCGAGATGATGGAAGAACAGTTACCATCAAACGAAGTAATGGTCGACGAGTTGATATTACAAATCAATACATTGTTACACATAATCGTTACCTCATTCTCAAATACAATTGTCACATCAATATCGAACATTGTGGAGGAAGTGGTGCACTAAAATATCTTCACAAATATCTTCACAAAGGATTTGACAAAGCATTCATTTCTGTTCGTGAAAAACTTAAAGCTGGACAAAAGCATCAAGGAAATGCTAGATCTGCTGCAGCTCCTTCATCAACTGATCCAAATACAGTTGACTTTAATGAATTCCATCAATTTCGACTTCTTCGTGTCCTTGGAGCATGTGAAGCTGCTGCAAAATTGCTCAAATTGCCTCTTACAAAGCAATCGCATATTGTAACAGAGCTTCCCGTTCATCTACTTGATGAACATAATATTGTTTTCGATGAAAAGGATGAACCAGAAAAAATTTTGGCAAAAACTCAAAATGATGGAACTCAAGCAAATAAACCTGCTGTTTCAATGCTTACTGCTTTTTTCAAATTGGTGCAATCTGAATTAAACAATCCTAAAATTGACAAAGATGATCAAACAAGAGCTCCTAATTTATATTACCATCAAGTTGTTGACAAATATTTTTATCATAGCAAAAGAAAACAATGGCTTCGTCGTAAAAAGAACATGAACACAATTGGTCGCCTCCAAAGCATTGCACCATCCAATGTCGAACGATTCTGTCTTCGTGAACTTTTAAAAAATATCAAAGGTCCAACATGTTACAACGATTTAAAATTAAAACCTGGAAAAACAAATGAATGGTATTCAACATTCCGTGAAGCTGCTGTTGCATATGGATTATACATTGGTGATGAAATATGTTACAATATTTTGTCTGAGGTTGCAGATTATGCATCAGCTAGAGAATGTCGTCAAACTTTTGCCATGTTGCTCATTCATCACCAACCTGATAATGCTCAAAAACTTTGGGATGACTTTCAAAATATTTTTCTTGATCGTGGACTTCTTCCAATTGATGAAAAAATTCGACGTGCACGTGCTCATGTTGCATCTATTTTATTTTATCATAACAAATCTTTCAAAGATTTTAACATGGAAGATGTAACACATGATGATTTAATGGATGCAATCAACGACACCTTCAGTAATATTGTTCCTGATGGTGATGCTCGATATGATATAATGAATCCTCTTCAAAAAAACTTTGTTAGAGCTGTACTTGCATCATTCAATAATTTATCAAATAAATCAAGAGATAGATTATTCTTTTTACAAGCACCAGGTGGAACGGGCAAAACTTTCACATTCAATACCATTGCAAGAATTTTACGACAACGTGGACTCAAAGTTATCACTGTGGCTTCAACAGGAATTGCAGCAATTCTACTAGATGGCGGACAAACTGCACATAGTGCATTCAGAATTCCATTAGATACTGCTGAAAATCCAAACATTTCTGCACAATCAGAACTTGCAAAAATTATTCGAGAAGCAAATTGCATCATTTGGGATGAAGCCCCAATGCAACACAAGTCTGTTCTCGAAAGAGTAAATTACATCATTCGTGAACTTGCTGGCATTGAGAACCATCAATCCCTCTTCGGCAACAAGACAATGATTCTTGGTGGTGATTTCAAACAACTACTACCTGTTATGAAGAAACAACAACCTCGAGCAGCATATGAAGCTTCTATTTTATGCTCAGATCTCTTTAGAGATAACTTCAAAATCTACACTCTGACCTTAAATCAACGAGCAGTACTTGATCCTACATATGCAGCTTGGTTAAATGATGTTTCAAATGGTTTATGGACAACAACTTTTGGTCCAAACATGCTTCAACTTCCAACAGATATTGTCGAATACAACCGAGATGCTGTTATCAATTTTGTTTATCCACAAACAATTTTTGATGTTGATTTAACCGATGATGAAACAATGGAAGCTTATATTAATCAAGTTAAAGATCTTGCTTTACTTGCTCCTATTAATGTTAATGTTGATGAATTAAATGATACAATCAATAGCAGATTACTTGGAGAAGCTCAAACTTATGTTGCTATCAACACCATGCCAACAGATGCATATATTGGAGATTTTGAATTTGGCAATGATTACAATTCTGATGAATTGAACCTTTTTGAAGATCCATCAATTCCACCACATGCTTTATCATTGAAAATTGGTAGTGTTGTAATGTTATCAAGGAATATTTCAACACATTTGGGACTTTGTAATGGTACAAGAATGGTGGTAAAAAAGTTATATGAAAGCCATATCAAATGTCAAATTACAACAGGTGATCATGCTGGAGAAATTCATTCAATTTTCCCAATTTCAAATATGTACAGCAATATCGATGCAGAAGTAGAGTTTCCTTCATTCTCCAGATTTCAACTGCCGATTCGTCCTGCTTTTGCTATTACCATCAACAAAAGTCAAGGTCAAACAGTTGGAAGAGTTGGATTAATGTTGGATTCTCAATGCTTTGCACATGGTCAGCTCTATGTTGCTCTTTCACGTGTTCGAAGTCGTGAAGATATTAAAGTTTATGTTGGTCCTCAATTTATTGGTACACATAATGGTGCTCGAATTGCACATGCAACAAATATTGTATTTCCTGAAGTTTTAAGAACAATTCAAGTTCTTACTGTTGATGTGCAAAGTTTGTTTAAAATTTTTTCAACTAATCTAACAATAAATTTTCAGCTCTACCACCACCTCCACAACAACAACAACAACCATACTCGCCATTATCATCTCAATGGCCAGTAGATCCAAATGGTTTGTTTTACATTTTTGTATCTACATTAACTATATTTTTTTAGCTTCTCAACTTCAACACCAACAGCAACCATATTCTCCTCTATCATCTCAATGGCCTTCGAGTCAACAACAGCCTGCAATTGTCACTCAATCGACACAACAACCAACACAAGGATCATCTGTTCTTCCAAGAATTCGTCTATTACCACAATCACAGCAATCACAATCATCATTAACTCTTGCTGCTTCTCAACATTCACCACCAAATAGTTTGTTTCACATTTGTCTTACTAATTAAACATTATTTTTTCAGCTCCTCCACCATTGAGTTGGCGATCTTTTCCATCACCTTCAAATTTTATGTATGAATCACCTCTTTCATCACAAAGAATTTGGAATTGGTCTTCACAATCCGCTGCTGCTGCATCATCTGTCTCAACTTCTCAACATATACCACCATATGGTTGGTGTAAACATTTTAAAACTTCTTTAACTTAATTTTTTCAGCTCCTTCTCCAGCATCATTCCTTTCACCATCTCCAGCACCATCTCTTCAAGCTGCTCAACATTTAACTCCAATTAGTTGTGTTTAAACTTTTTTAAACTTCTCTAACTTAATTTTTTCAGCTCCTTCTCCAGCATCATTCCTTTCACCATCTCCAGCACCATCTCTTCAAGCTGCTCAAAATTTAGCTTCAATTAGTTGTGTTTAAACTTTTTTAAACTTCTCTAACTTAATTTTTTCAGCTCCTTCTCCAGCATCATTCCTTTCACCATCTCCAGCACCATCTCTTCAAGCTGCTCAACATTTAACTCCAATTAGTTGTGTTTAAACTTTTTTAAACTTCTCTAACTTTATTTTTTCAGCTCCTTCTCCAGCATCATTCCTGTCTCCATCTCCAGTTCCAGTTCTTTCACCGACAAATGTTTCTAATGTTTCATCTTTAAATTTTAATGATTTAGATTTATCATCACGTCAATCACCACAAAGTCCTTGGCGTTGGCCTTCATCACCTGAACATTCAGCAAGCCCATCAACAACAGAAGAAGAAGAAGATGTGTAAATAATATTGTTTTGTTCCCGGTCATGTATATATTGTTTTTTTGTAACTATATTGTACAGTTGTATCAACAACAGAAGAAGAAGAAGATGTGTAAATACTATTGTTTTGTTTCCGGTCATGTATATATTGTTTTTTTGTAACTATATTGTACAGTTGTAAATATTTTTGTTCAAGTCATTGTTTTTATCATAGTCATGTACATATGTAATTTTTTTGTTTTTTGTACAGTTTTTTTCCGTTGTAAATACTATTGTTTTGATACCGGTGATGTACATATGTAAATTTTTTGTGTTTGTATCATAAATTGTAACTTATATTTGTCACTTTATAGTTATTATTAACCTCTTAGTCTATAATATTATCCAATTTAATAGAATCGATGTACCTCAGGATTTCTCAGGCATTCTCAGGCCTTAGTGTTTCTTAGGCCTTAGGTATAGGCTTAGGCTTTTGAATCACTAATTTTGCTCCTTATAATCTCATAACTATGAAAACTTCAGAATCCGAATTCTGAATCCGGTTTTGCAAAAATTATGTCCTAATAAGTGTTATACATCATTTTAAATCATCTTTTATCCTCTATATGATGCCGATGATCCTAATGACCAATAGGTAAAATTTTATGGAGATTCTGATGAAAAAAAAAGTTATTATAATCACCTTTACAGTTATTATCCCTAGTTATATATACAGAAAAAACTAATACACCTTCGACGGTGTGGCTTGATAAAAAAAGTTATAAATCTGAAAAGCTTATTTTGGTTGAGCATTTTTGGTGGGAATCGATTCCGTCTATTGAGAAATTTGTAACGTCTCACGGGGATTCAGGATTTATCCCCAAAAATTTGAATAATTTTGTTCCGTAAAAAGTCGTTTTCACTTGGTCATTTTTTGAAACAAAATATTTGATGACGTATAGTAGAGTGGTCAGGGAGTAGAGTTTGGAGGCGGTAGGTCGGGGGTTCGGTCCCCGAATAAAGTTTTTGGGGTAAAAAAATATGGGGAATCTGAAAAAATGTGTAAAAAAATTTTTTGGATTCTGAAATCGGATTCTGAAGCCTTCTGAATCCAAAAATACGATTTTTTTGAAATAAGAAGTGTGAAACATGTTTCCTGGGTAAAAAAATTCGCTAATCACGATGAAATATGTGCCGTGGATTCAAAAAATTTTTAAGGCTTCTGAATCCTCGGATTCTGAATCCGAAAATACGATTTTTTCGATGAACGAATTCTACAAAATGGATTTTGGGTAAAAAAATTCGCTGATCACGATAAAATATGTGACGAGGATTCAAAATTTTTTCTGACTTCAGAATCCCGGATTCTGAATCCGAAAATACGATTTTTTTGAAATAAGAAGTGTGAAACATTTTTCCTGGGTAAAAAAATTCGCTGATCACGATGAAATATGTGCCGTGGATTCAAAAAAATGTTTAGGATTCTGAATCCAGGATTCTGAATCCGAAAATACGATTTTTTCGATGAACGAATTCTACAAAATGGATTTTGGGTAAAAAATTTTGCTGATCACGATGAAATATATGCCATGGATTCAAAATTTTTTCTGACTTCAGAATCCCGGATTCTGAATCCGGTTTATCAAAAATCATCTCCCAAATGAGTGTAATACCTCATTTTGATCCCTGTATGATCCTCTATCAGATTTTTTTGATCTTAAGATTCTGAAGGCTTCTGAATCCGGATTCTGAATCCGGTTTATCAAAAATCATCTCCCAAATGATTGTAATACCTCATTTTGATCCCCGTATGATCCTCTATCAGATTTTTTTAATCTTGGGATTCTGAAGGCTTCAGAATCCGGATTCTGAATCCGTTTTATCATTTTTGATCCGCCAATGAGTGTAATACCTCATTTTGATCCCCGTATGATCCTCTATCAGATTTTTGTGATCTTAAGATTCTGAAGACTTCAGAATCCGGATTCTGAATCCGTTTTATCATTTTTGATCCGCCAATGAGTGTTATACCTTATTTTGATCCCCGTATGATCCTCTTTATGATTTTTATGATTTTAGGATTCTGAAGGCTTCTGAATCCGGATTCTGAATCCGTTTTATAATTTTTGATCCAATAATAAGTGTAATACCTCATTTTGATCCCCGTATGATCCTCTTTATGATTTTTATGATTTTAGGATTCTGAAGGCTTCTGAATCCGGATTCTGAATCCGTTTTATCATTTTTGATCCAATAATAAGTGTAATACCTCATTTTGATCCCCGTATGATCCTCTATCAGATTTTTTTAATCTTAGGATTCTGAAGGCTTTTGAATCCGGATTCTGAATCCGTGTTATCATTTTTGATCCGCCAATGAGTGTAATACCTCATTTTGATCCACTTTTGATCCTCTTTTTGATCCTTATGATCTAAAGATTCTGACGGAATCTGAATCTCGGATTCTGAATCTGTTTTATCATTTTTGATCCGCCAATGAGTGTTATACCTTATTTTGATCCTCTTTTGATCCTCTTTATGATCTTCATGATTTTAGCATTCTGAAGGCTTCTGAATCCGGATTCTGAATCCGTTTTATCATTTTTGATCCAATAATAAGTGTAATACCTCATTTTGATCCTCGTATGAGCCTCTATCAGATTTTTTTAATCTTAGGATTCTGAAGGCTTTTGAATCCGGATTCTGAATCCGTTTTATCCTTTTTGATCCGCCAATGTGTGTAATATCTCATTTTGATCCCCGTATGATCCTCTTTCTGATTCTTATGATTTTAGGATTCTGACGGATTCAGAATCCGGATTCTGAATCCGTTTTATCATTTTTGATCCTTTTATAGGTGTTATACATCATTTTGATCCATTTTTGATCCTCTTTTTGATCCTTATGATCTTAGGATTCTGAAGGATTCTGAATCTCGGATTCTGAATCCGTTTTATCATTTTTGATCCGCCATTGAGTGTAATACCTCATTTTGATCCTCTTATGATCCTCTTTATGATTTTTATAATCTTTTTTAGCCGGAGCAAAGCGCCGAAGGCGCTTTGCACCGGCTATACTTAAAACTTTTTATCTTCATGATCTTTAGATGGTCCCTATGATGACATATATGATTTTTTTGATCAATATGATCCTAACTACCAATATATAGAGATTATGATAAAAAAAAAGTTATGAATTTTACCATATTCTCCACTATCCCTAGTTTATATATACAGAAAAAACTAATACACACCTCTCGGTGTGGCTCGATAAAAAAAGTTATAAATCTGAAAAGTTCCTATTTGGTGTGCGTTTGTGGTGGGAGCACGATGCGTCTACTCTCATTTTTCCTGCGTCTCCCAGTTTTTTGGAAAACGCGTGAACAAATTTGCATATTTTGAGCTTAAAAAATGTCGTTTTCACTTGGTCATTTTTTGAAAGAAAATATTTGATGACGTATAGTAGAGTGGTCAGGGGGTAGAGTTTGGAGGCGGTAGGTCGGGGGTTCAAGGCCTTTGGGGGGTTTCTGGGGTAAAAAAATATGGAGAATCCAAAAAAATAAATAAAAAAATTTTTTGGATTCTGAAATCGGATTCTGAAGCCTTCTGAATCCAAAAATACGATTTTTTTGAAATAAGAAGTGTGAAATATGTTTCCTGGGTAAAAAAATTCGCTGATCACGATGAAATATATGCCATGGATTCAAAATTTTTTCTGACTTCAGAATCCCGGATTCTGAATCCGAAAATACGATTTTTTCGATGAACGAATTATACAAAATGGATTTTGGGTAAAAAAATTCGCTGATCATGGTAAAATATATGACGAGGATTCAAAATTTTTTCTGACTTCAGAATCCCGGATTCTGAATCCGAAAATACGATTTTTTCGATGAACGAATTATACAAAATGGATTTTGGGTAAAAAAATTCGCTGATCATGGTAAAATATATGACGAGGATTCAAAATTTTTTCTGACTTCAGAATCCCGGATTCTGAATCCGTTTTATCAGTTTTGATCCGCAAATGATTGTAATACCTCATTTTGATCCCCGTATGATCCTCTATCAGATTTTTTTGATCTTGAGATTCTGAAGGCTTCTGAATCCAGATTCTGAATCCGTTTTATCATTTTTGATTCCCTAATAAGTGTAATACCTCATTTTGATCCACTTACGATCCTCTTTATGATTTTTATGATTTTAGGATTCTGAAGGCTTCTGAATCCGGATTCTGAATCCGTTTTTTCATTTTTGATCATATAATAAGTGTAATACCTCATTTTGATCCTCTTATGATCCTCTTTCTGATTCTTATGATCTTAAGATTCTGAAGGCTTCAGAATCCGGATTCTGAATCCGTTTTATCAGTTTTGATCCGCAAATGATTGTAATACCTCATTTTGATCCTCTTATGATCCTCTTTTTGATTTTTATGATTTTGGGATTCTGAAGGCTTCTGAATCCGGATTCTGAATCCGTTTTTTCATTTATGATCGTATAATAAGTGTTATACCTCTTTTTGATCCTCTTTATGATTTTTTTAATCTTTTTTAGCCGGAGCAAAGCGCCGAAGGCGCTTTGCTCCGGTTTAACTAATTTCTTGATCTGCTTGATCTTTAAATGGTCCCTATGATGATATATATGATTTTTTTAATCAATATGATCCTAATTACCAATATATAAAATTTTACAGAGATTATGATAAAAAAAAAGTTATGAATTTTACCATATTCCCCACTATCTCTAGTTATATATACAGAAAAAACTAATACACAAGTCTCGGTGTGGCTTGATAAAAAAAGTTATAAATCTGAAAAGCTTATTTTGGGTGAGCATTTTTGGTGGGAATCGATTCCGTCTATTGTAAAATTTGTAGCGTCTCCCAGTTTTCCGGAAAACCCGTGCAAAAATTTGCATATTTTGAGCCAAAAAAGTGTCGTTTTCACTTGGTCATTTTTTGAAACAAAATATTTGATGACGTATAGTAGAGTGGTCAGGGAGTAGAGTTTGGAGGCGGTAGGTCGGGGGTTCGGTCCCCGAATAAAGTTTTTGGGGTAAAAAAATATGGGGAATCTGAAAAAATGTGTAAAAAAATTTTTTGGATTCTGAAATCGGATTCTGAAGCCTTCTGAATCCAAAAATACGATTTTTTTGAAATAAGAAGTGTGAAACATGTTTCCTGGGTAAAAAAATTCGCTAATCACGATGAAATATGTGCCGTGGATTCAAAAAATTTTTAAGGCTTCTGAATCCTCGGATTCTGAATCCGAAAATACGATTTTTTCGATGAACGAATTCTACAAAATGGATTTTGGGTAAAAAAATTCGCTGATCACGATAAAATATGTGACGAGGATTCAAAATTTTTTCTGACTTCAGAATCCCGGATTCTGAATCCGAAAATACGATTTTTTTGAAATAAGAAGTGTGAAACATTTTTCCTGGGTAAAAAAATTCGCTGATCACGATGAAATATGTGCCGTGGATTCAAAAAAATGTTTAGGATTCTGAATCCAGGATTCTGAATCCGAAAATACGATTTTTTCGATGAACGAATTCTACAAAATGGATTTTGGGTAAAAAATTTTGCTGATCACGATGAAATATATGCCATGGATTCAAAATTTTTTCTGACTTCAGAATCCCGGATTCTGAATCCGGTTTATCAAAAATCATCTCCCAAATGAGTGTAATACCTCATTTTGATCCCTGTATGATCCTCTATCAGATTTTTTTGATCTTAAGATTCTGAAGGCTTCTGAATCCGGATTCTGAATCCGGTTTATCAAAAATCATCTCCCAAATGATTGTAATACCTCATTTTGATCCCCGTATGATCCTCTATCAGATTTTTTTAATCTTGGGATTCTGAAGGCTTCAGAATCCGGATTCTGAATCCGTTTTATCATTTTTGATCCGCCAATGAGTGTAATACCTCATTTTGATCCCCGTATGATCCTCTATCAGATTTTTGTGATCTTAAGATTCTGAAGACTTCAGAATCCGGATTCTGAATCCGTTTTATCATTTTTGATCCGCCAATGAGTGTTATACCTTATTTTGATCCCCGTATGATCCTCTTTATGATTTTTATGATTTTAGGATTCTGAAGGCTTCTGAATCCGGATTCTGAACCCGTTTTATAATTTTTGATCCAATAATAAGTGTAATACCTCATTTTGATCCCCGTATGATCCTCTTTATGATTTTTATGATTTTAGGATTCTGAAGGCTTCTGAATCCGGATTCTGAATCCGTTTTATCATTTTTGATCCAATAATAAGTGTAATACCTCATTTTGATCCCCGTATGATCCTCTATCAGATTTTTTTAATCTTAGGATTCTGAAGGCTTTTGAATCCGGATTCTGAATCCGTGTTATCATTTTTGATCCGCCAATGAGTGTAATACCTCATTTTGATCCTCTTATGATCCTCTTTTTGATTTTTATGATTTTGGGATTCTGAAGGCTTCTGAATCCGGATTCTGAATCCGTTTTATCATTTTTGATCCGCCAATGAGTGTTATACCTTATTTTGATCCTCTTTTGATCCTCTTTATGATCTTCATGATTTTAGCATTCTGAAGGCTTCTGAATCCGGATTCTGAATCCGTTTTATCATTTTTGATCCAATAATAAGTGTAATACCTCATTTTGATCCCCGTATGAGCCTCTATCAGATTTTTTTAATCTTAGGATTCTGAAGGCTTTTGAATCCGGATTCTGAATCCGTTTTATCCTTTTTGATAAGCCAATGTGTGTAATATCTCATTTTGATCCCCGTATGATCCTCTTTCTGATTCTTATGATTTTAGGATTCTGACGGCTTCAGAATCCGGATTCTGAATCCGTTTTATCATTTTTGATCCTTTTATAGGTGTTATACATCATTTTGATCCATTTTTGATCCTCTTTTTGATCCTTATGATCTTAGGATTCTGAAGGATTCTGAATCTCGGATTCTGAATCCGTTTTATCATTTTTGATCCGCCATTGAGTGTAATACCTCATTTTGATCCTCTTATGATCCTCTTTATGATTTTTATAATCTTTTTTAGCCGGAGCAAAGCGCCGAAGGCGCTTTGCACCGGCTATACTTAAAACTTTTTATCTTCATGATCTTTAGATGGTCCCTATGATGACATATATGATTTTTTTGATCAATATGATCCTAACTACCAATATATAGAGATTATGATAAAAAAAAAGTTATGAATTTTACCATATTCTCCACTATCCCTAGTTATATATACGGAAAAAACTAATACACAAGTCTCGGTGTGGCTTGATAAAAAAAGTTATAAATCTGAAAAGCTTATTTTGGGTGAGCATTTTTGGTGGGAATCGATTCCGTCTATTGTAAAATTTGTAGCGTCTCCCAGTTTTCCGGAAAACCCGTGCAAAAATTTGCATATTTTGAGCCAAAAAAGTGTCGTTTTCACTTGGTCATTTTTTGAAACAAAATATTTGATGACGTATAGTAGAGTGGTCAGGGAGTAGAGTTTGGAGGCGGTAGGTCGGGGGTTCGGTCCCCGAATAAAGTTTTTGGGGTAAAAAAATATGGGGAATCTGAAAAAATGTGTAAAAAAATTTTTTGGATTCTGAAATCGGATTCTGAAGCCTTCTGAATCCAAAAATACGATTTTTTTGAAATAAGAAGTGTGAAATATGTTTCCTGGGTAGAAAAATTCGCTGATCACGATGAAATATGTGGCATGGATTCAAAAAAATGTTAAGGATTCTGAATCCAGGATTCTGAATCCCAAAATATGATTTTTATGAAATACAAAGTTGAAAATATGAGTTTTGGGTAAAAAATTTTGCTGATCACGATGAAATATATGCCATGGATTCAAAATTTTTTCTGACTTTAGAATCCCGGATTCTGAATCCGAAAATACGATTTTTTCGATGAACGAATTATACAAAATGGATTTTGGGTAAAAAAATTCGCTGATCATGGTAAAATATATGACGAGGATTCAAAATTTTTTCTGACTTCAGAATCCCGGATTCTGAATCCGGTTTATCAAAAATCATCTCCCAAATGATTGTAATACCTCATTTTGATCCCCGTATGATCCTCTATCAGATTTTTTTGATCTTAAGATTCTGAAGACTTCTGAATCCGGATTCTGAATCCGTTTTATCATTTTTGATCCGCCAATGATTGTAATACCTCATTTTGATCCCCGTATGATCCTCTTTCTGATTCTTATGATATTAAGATTCTGAAGGCTTCTGAATCCGGATTCTGAATCCGTTTTATCATTTTTGATCATATAATAAGTGTTATACCTCTTTTTGATCCTCTTTTGATCCTCTTTATGATTTTTATGATTTTAGCATTCTGAAGGCTTCTGAATCCGGATTCTGAATCCGTTTTATCATTTTTGATCCGCCAATGAGTGTAATACCTCATTTTGATCCTCGTATGATCCTCTATCAGATTTTTGTTATCTTAGGATTCTGACGGAATCAGAATCCGGATTCTGAATCCGTTTTATCATTTTTTATCCGCCAATGAGTATTATACCTTATTTTGATCCTTTTAGTGTCCTCTTTCTGATTCTTAGAATCTTAGGATTCTGAAGGCTTCAGAATCCGGAATCTGAATCCGTCTTTTCATCTTTGATCCGCCAATAAGTGTTATACCTTATTTTGATCCTCTTATGATCCTCTTTCTGATTCTTATAATCTTAGGATTCTGAAGGATTCCGAATCTCGGATTCTGAATCTTTTTTTAAGTTTTTGAACGTTTTATAAGTGTTACACCTCTTTTTGATCCTCTTTTGATCCTCTTTATGATTTTTTTGATCTTTTTAAGCAGGAGCAAAGCGCCGAAGGCGCTTTGCTACGGTTTAACTAATTTTTAATCAGCTTGATTTTTAGATGGTCCCTATGATGATATATATGATTTTTTTGATCAATATGATCCTAATTACCAATATATAAATTTTTACAGAGATTATGATAAAAAAAAAGTTATGAATTTTACCATATTCTCCACTATCCCTAGTTATATATACAGAAAAAACTAATACCCAAGTCTCGGTATGGCTCGATAAAAAAACTTACGAATCTGAAAAGTTCCTATTTGGTGTGCGTTTGTGGTGGGAACACGATGCGTCTACTCTCATTTTTCCTGCGTCTCCCAGTTTTTTGGAAAACGCGTGAACAAATTTGCATATTTTGAGCTTAAAAAATGTCGTTTTCACTTGGTCATTTTTTGAAAGAAAATAGTTGATGACGTATAGTAGAGTGGTCAGGGGGTAGGGTTTGGAGGCGGTAAGTCGGGGGTTCGGATCCTCCGAAAAGTTTTTGGGGTAAAAAAATATGGAGAATCCGAAAAAAAAAATAAAAAAATTTTTTGGATTCTGAAATCGGATTCTGAAGCCTTCTGAATCCGAAAATACGATATTTTTGAAATAAGAAGTGTGAAACATGTTTCCTGGGTAAAAAAATTCGCTGATCACGATAAAATATGTGCCGTGGATTCAAAAAATTTTTAAGGCTTCTGAATCCTCGGATTCTGAATCCGAAAATACGATTTTTTCGATGAACGAATTCTACAAAATGGATTTTGGGTAAAAAATTTTGCTGATCACGATGAAATATATGCCATGGATTATGATTTTAGCATTCTGAAGGCTTCTGAATCCGGATTCTGAATCCGTTTTATCATTTTTTATCTGCCAATGAGTGTAATACCTCATTTTGATCCCCGTATGATCCTCTATCAGATTTTTTTGATCTTGGGATTCTGAAGGCTTCAGAATCCGGATTCTGAATCCTTTTTTTCATTTTTTATCCGCCATTGAGTGTAATACCTCATTTTGATCCCCGTATGATCCTCTTTCTGATTCTTATGATCTTAAGATTCTGAAGGCTTCTGAATCCGGATTCTGAATCCGTTTTTTCATTTTTGATCCACCATTGAGTGTTATACCTTATTTTGATCCTCTTTCGATCCTTTATATGATCCTCATGATCCCGATGATCATCTATAGCCGAAGCAAAGCGCCGAAGGCGCTTTGCTTCTGCTGTAGATGTGTAATTCCTGTTTTTGATCCTCTAATGAATGTTATACCTCATTTTGAACCGCTTTTGATCCTTTATCTGTTCCTAATGATCCGTAATATAAAATATGCAAATTTTTTACGATATAATTATGAACCTTACCTTATTCTCCACTATCCCTAGTTATATATACAGAAAAAACTAATACACCTTCGACGGTGTGGCTCGATAAAAAAACTTACGGATCTGAAAAGCTTATTTTGGGTGAGCATTTTTGGTGGGAACACGATGCGTCTACTCTCTTTTTTCCTGCGTCTCCCAGTTTTCCGGAAAACCCGTGCAAAAATTTGCATGTTTTTGTGCTTGAAAATGTCGTTTTCACTTGGTCATTTTTTGAAAGAAAATAGTTGATGACGCATAGTAGAGTGGTCAGGGGGTAGAGTTTGGAGGCGGTAGGTCGGGGGTTCAAGGCCTTTGGGGGGTTTCTGGGGTAAAAAAATATGGGGAATCTGAAAAAATGTGTAAAAAAATTTTTTGGATTCTGAAATCGGATTCTGAAGCCTTCTGAATCCAAAAATACGATTTTTTTGAAATAAGAAGTGTGAAACATGTTTCCTGGGTAAAAAAATTCGCTGATTACGATGAAATATGTGGCGTGGATTTAAAAAAATGTTAAGGATTCTGAATCCAGGATTCTGAATCCGAAATTACGATTTTTTTGAAATACATAGTATGAAATATGTTTCCGGGGTAGAAAAATTCGCTGATCACGATGAAATATGTGGCATGGATTCAAAATTTTTTCAGACTCCAGAATCCCGGATTCTGAATCCGAAATTACGATTTTTTTGAAATACATAGTATGAAATATGTTTCCGGGGTAGAAAAATTCGCTGATCACGATGAAATATGTGGCATGGATTCAAAATTTTTTCAGGCTCCAGAATCCCGGATTCTGAATCCGAAATTACGATTTTTTTGAAATACATAGTATGAAATATGTTTCCGGGGTAGAAAAATTCGCTGATCACGATGAAATATGTGGCATGGATTCAAAATTTTTTCAGGCTCCAGAATCCGGGATTCTGAATCCGTTTTATCATTTTTGATCCCCTAATAAGTGTAATACCTCATTTTGATGCTCTTATGATCCTCTTTCTGATTCTTATGATCTTAAGATTCTGAAGGCTTCAGAATCCGGATTCTGAATCCGTTTTATCATTTTTGATCCGCCAATGAGTGTAATACCTCATTTTGATCCCCGTATGATCTTCTTTATGATATTTATGATTTTAGAATTCTGAAGGCTTCTGAATCCGGATTTTGAATCCGTTTTATCATTTTTGATCCGCCAATGAGTGTAATACCTCATTTTGATCCCCGTATGATCTTCTTTATGATATTTATGATTTTAGAATTCTGAAGGCTTCTGAATCCGGATTTTGAATCCGTTTTATCATTTTTGATCCGCCAATGAGTGTAATACCTCATTTGAATCGCTGTATGATCCTCTATCAGATTTTTTTGATCTTGGGATTCTGAAGGCTTCTGAATCCGGATTCTGGATCCGTTTTATCTTTTTTGATCCCTTTTCACTTCAGATGGGCCCTATGATGATATATATAATTTTTTTGATCAGGATGATCCTAATGACCAATAGGTAAAATTTTATGGAGATTCTGATGAAAAAAGTAGTTATTATTATCACCTTTACAGTTATTATCCCTAGTTATATATACAGAAAAAACTAATACACAAGTCTCGGTGTGGCTTGATAAAAAAAGTTATAAATCTGAAAAGCTTATTTTGGGTGAGCATTTTTGGTGGGAATCGATTCCGTCTATTGTAAAATTTGTAGCGTCTCCCAGTTTTCCGGAAAACCCGTGCAAAAATTTGCATATTTTGAGCCAAAAAAGTGTCGTTTTCACTTGGTCATTTTTTGAAACAAAATATTTGATGACGTATAGTAGAGTGGTCAGGGAGTAGAGTTTGGAGGCGGTAGGTCGGGGGTTCGGTCCCCGAATAAAGTTTTTGGGGTAAAAAAATATGGGGAATCTGAAAAAATGTGTAAAAAAATTTTTTGGATTCTGAAATCGGATTCTGAAGCCTTCTGAATCCAAAAATACGATTTTTTTGAAATAAGAAGTGTGAAACATGTTTCCTGGGTAAAAAAATTCGCTAATCACGATGAAATATGTGCCGTGGATTCAAAAAATTTTTAAGGCTTCTGAATCCTCGGATTCTGAATCCGAAAATACGATTTTTTCGATGAACGAATTCTACAAAATGGATTTTGGGTAAAAAAATTCGCTGATCACGATAAAATATGTGACGAGGATTCAAAATTTTTTCTGACTTCAGAATCCCGGATTCTGAATCCGAAAATACGATTTTTTTGAAATAAGAAGTGTGAAACATTTTTCCTGGGTAAAAAAATTCGCTGATCACGATGAAATATGTGCCGTGGATTCAAAAAAATGTTTAGGATTCTGAATCCAGGATTCTGAATCCGAAAATACGATTTTTTCGATGAACGAATTCTACAAAATGGATTTTGGGTAAAAAATTTTGCTGATCACGATGAAATATATGCCATGGATTCAAAATTTTTTCTGACTTCAGAATCCCGGATTCTGAATCCGGTTTATCAAAAATCATCTCCCAAATGAGTGTAATACCTCATTTTGATCCCTGTATGATCCTCTATCAGATTTTTTTGATCTTAAGATTCTGAAGGCTTCTGAATCCGGATTCTGAATCCGGTTTATCAAAAATCATCTCCCAAATGATTGTAATACCTCATTTTGATCCCCGTATGATCCTCTATCAGATTTTTTTAATCTTGGGATTCTGAAGGCTTCAGAATCCGGATTCTGAATCCGTTTTATCATTTTTGATCCGCCAATGAGTGTAATACCTCATTTTGATCCCCGTATGATCCTCTATCAGATTTTTGTGATCTTAAGATTCTGAAGACTTCAGAATCCGGATTCTGAATCCGTTTTATCATTTTTGATCCGCCAATGAGTGTTATACCTTATTTTGATCCCCGTATGATCCTCTTTATGATTTTTATGATTTTAGGATTCTGAAGGCTTCTGAATCCGGATTCTGAATCCGTTTTATAATTTTTGATCCAATAATAAGTGTAATACCTCATTTTGATCCCCGTATGATCCTCTTTATGATTTTTATGATTTTAGGATTCTGAAGGCTTCTGAATCCGGATTCTGAATCCGTTTTATCATTTTTGATCCAATAATAAGTGTAATACCTCATTTTGATCCCCGTATGATCCTCTATCAGATTTTTTTAATCTTAGGATTCTGAAGGCTTTTGAATCCGGATTCTGAATCCGTGTTATCATTTTTGATCCGCCAATGAGTGTAATACCTCATTTTGATCCACTTTTGATCCTCTTTTTGATCCTTATGATCTAAAGATTCTGACGGAATCTGAATCTCGGATTCTGAATCTGTTTTATCATTTTTGATCCGCCAATGAGTGTTATACCTTATTTTGATCCTCTTTTGATCCTCTTTATGATCTTCATGATTTTAGCATTCTGAAGGCTTCTGAATCCGGATTCTGAATCCGTTTTATCATTTTTGATCCAATAATAAGTGTAATACCTCATTTTGATCCCCGTATGAGCCTCTATCAGATTTTTTTAATCTTAGGATTCTGAAGGCTTTTGAATCCGGATTCTGAATCCGTTTTATCCTTTTTGATAAGCCAATGTGTGTAATATCTCATTTTGATCCCCGTATGATCCTCTTTCTGATTCTTATGATTTTAGGATTCTGACGGCTTCAGAATCCGGATTCTGAATCCGTTTTATCATTTTTGATCCAATAATAAGTGTAATACCTCATTTTGATCCCCGTATGAGCCTCTATCAGATTTTTTTAATCTTAGGATTCTGAAGGCTTTTGAATCCGGATTCTGAATCCGTTTTATCCTTTTTGATAAGCCAATGTGTGTAATATCTCATTTTGATCCCCGTATGATCCTCTTTCTGATTCTTATGATTTTAGGATTCTGACGGCTTCAGAATCCGGATTCTGAATCCGTTTTATCATTTTTGATCCTTTTATAGGTGTTATACATCATTTTGATCCATTTTTGATCCTCTTTTTGATCCTTATGATCTTAGGATTCTGAAGGATTCTGAATCTCGGATTCTGAATCCGTTTTATCATTTTTGATCCGCCATTGAGTGTAATACCTCATTTTGATCCTCTTATGATCCTCTTTATGATTTTTATAATCTTTTTTGCCAGACATCGGATCAGATTCTGAATCCGTTTTATCATTTTTGATCCGCCAATGAGTGTAATACCTCATTTTGATCCCCGTATGATCCTCTATCAGATTTTTGTGATCTTAAGATTCTGAAGACTTCAGAATCCGGATTCTGAATCCGTTTTATCATTTTTGATCCGCCAATGAGTGTTATACCTTATTTTGATCCCCGTATGATCCTCTTTATGATTTTTATGATTTTAGGATTCTGAAGGCTTCTGAATCCGGATTCTGAATCCGTTTTATAATTTTTGATCCAATAATAAGTGTAATACCTCATTTTGATCCCCGTATGATCCTCTTTATGATTTTTATGATTTTAGGATTCTGAAGGCTTCTGAATCCGGATTCTGAATCCGTTTTATCATTTTTGATCCGCCAATGAGTGTAATACCTCATTTTGATCCCCGTATGATCCTCTATCAGATTTTTGTGATCTTAAGATTCTGAAGACTTCAGAATCCGGATTCTGAATCCGTTTTATCATTTTTGATCCGCCAATGAGTGTTATACCTTATTTTGATCCCCGTATGATCCTCTTTATGATTTTTATGATTTTAGGATTCTGAAGGCTTCTGAATCCGGATTCTGAATCCGTTTTATAATTTTTGATCCAATAATAAGTGTAATACCTCATTTTGATCCCCGTATGATCCTCTTTATGATTTTTATGATTTTAGGATTCTGAAGGCTTCTGAATCCGGATTCTGAATCCGTTTTATCATTTTTGATCCAATAATAAGTGTAATACCTCATTTTGATCCCCGTATGAGCCTCTATCAGATTTTTTTAATCTTAGGATTCTGAAGGCTTTTGAATCCGGATTCTGAATCCGTTTTATCCTTTTTGATCCGCCAATGTGTGTAATATCTCATTTTGATCCCCGTATGATCCTCTTTCTGATTCTTATGATTTTAGGATTCTGACGGCTTCAGAATCCGGATTCTGAATCCGTTTTATCATTTTTGATCCTTTTATAGGTGTTATACATCATTTTGATCCATTTTTGATCCTCTTTTTGATCCTTATGATCTTAGGATTCTGAAGGATTCTGAATCCGGATTCTGAATCCGTTTTATCATTTTTGATCCAATAATAAGTGTAATACCTCATTTTGATCCCCGTATGAGCCTCTATCAGATTTTTTTAATCTTAGGATTCTGAAGGCTTTTGAATCCGGATTCTGAATCCGTCTTTTCATCTTTGATCCGCCAATAAGTGTTATACCTTATTTTGATCCTCTTATGATCCTCTTTCTGATTCTTATAATCTTAGGATTCTGAAGGATTCCGAATCTCGGATTCTGAATCTTTTTTTAAGTTTTTGAACGTTTTATAAGTGTTACACCTCTTTTTGATCCTCTTTTGATCCTCTTTATGATTTTTTTGATCTTTTTAAGCAGGAGCAAAGCGCCGAAGGCGCTTTGCTACGGTTTAACTAATTTTTAATCAGCTTGATTTTTAGATGGTCCCTATGATGATATATATGATTTTTTTGATCAATATGATCCTAATTACCAATATATAAATTTTTACAGAGATTATGATAAAAAAAAAGTTATGAATTTTACCATATTCTCCACTATCCCTAGTTATATATACAGAAAAAACTAATACCCAAGTCTCGGTATGGCTCGATAAAAAAACTTACGAATCTGAAAAGTTCCTATTTGGTGTGCGTTTGTGGTGGGAACACGATGCGTCTACTCTCATTTTTCCTGCGTCTCCCAGTTTTTTGGAAAACGCGTGAACAAATTTGCATATTTTGAGCTTAAAAAATGTCGTTTTCACTTGGTCATTTTTTGAAAGAAAATAGTTGATGACGTATAGTAGAGTGGTCAGGGGGTAGGGTTTGGAGGCGGTAAGTCGGGGGTTCGGATCCTCCGAAAAGTTTTTGGGGTAAAAAAATATGGAGAATCCGAAAAAAAAAATAAAAAAATTTTTTGGATTCTGAAATCGGATTCTGAAGCCTTCTGAATCCGAAAATACGATTTTTTTGAAATAAGAAGTGTGAAACATGTTTCCTGGGTAAAAAAATTCGCTGATCACGATAAAATATGTGCCGTGGATTCAAAAAATTTTTAAGGCTTCTGAATCCTCGGATTCTGAATCCGAAAATACGATTTTTTCGATGAACGAATTCTACAAAATGGATTTTGGGTAAAAAAATTCGCTGATCACGATAAAATATGTGACGAGGATTCAAAATTTTTTCTGACTTCAGAATCCCGGATTCTGAATCCGAAAATACGATTTTTTTGAAATAAGAAGTGTGAAACATTTTTCCTGGGTAAAAAAATTCGCTGATCACGATGAAATATGTGCCGTGGATTCAAAAAAATGTTTAGGATTCTGAATCCAGGATTCTGAATCCGAAAATACGATTTTTTCGATGAACGAATTCTACAAAATGGATTTTGGGTAAAAAATTTTGCTGATCACGATGAAATATATGCCATGGATTCAAAATTTTTTCTGACTTCAGAATCCCGGATTCTGAATCCGGTTTATCAAAAATCATCTCCCAAATGAGTGTAATACCTCATTTTGATCCCTGTATGATCCTCTATCAGATTTTTTTGATCTTAAGATTCTGAAGGCTTCTGAATCCGGATTCTGAATCCGGTTTATCAAAAATCATCTCCCAAATGATTGTAATACCTCATTTTGATCCCCGTATGATCCTCTATCAGATTTTTTTAATCTTGGGATTCTGAAGGCTTCAGAATCCGGATTCTGAATCCGTTTTATCATTTTTGATCCGCCAATGAGTGTAATACCTCATTTTGATCCCCGTATGATCCTCTATCAGATTTTTGTGATCTTAAGATTCTGAAGACTTCAGAATCCGGATTCTGAATCCGTTTTATCATTTTTGATCCGCCAATGAGTGTTATACCTTATTTTGATCCCCGTATGATCCTCTTTATGATTTTTATGATTTTAGGATTCTGAAGGCTTCTGAATCCGGATTCTGAATCCGTTTTATAATTTTTGATCCAATAATAAGTGTAATACCTCATTTTGATCCCCGTATGATCCTCTTTATGATTTTTATGATTTTAGGATTCTGAAGGCTTCTGAATCCGGATTCTGAATCCGTTTTATCATTTTTGATCCAATAATAAGTGTAATACCTCATTTTGATCCCCGTATGATCCTCTATCAGATTTTTTTAATCTTAGGATTCTGAAGGCTTTTGAATCCGGATTCTGAATCCGTGTTATCATTTTTGATCCGCCAATGAGTGTAATACCTCATTTTGATCCACTTTTGATCCTCTTTTTGATCCTTATGATCTAAAGATTCTGACGGAATCTGAATCTCGGATTCTGAATCTGTTTTATCATTTTTGATCCGCCAATGAGTGTTATACCTTATTTTGATCCTCTTTTGATCCTCTTTATGATCTTCATGATTTTAGCATTCTGAAGGCTTCTGAATCCGGATTCTGAATCCGTTTTATCATTTTTGATCCAATAATAAGTGTAATACCTCATTTTGATCCCCGTATGAGCCTCTATCAGATTTTTTTAATCTTAGGATTCTGAAGGCTTTTGAATCCGGATTCTGAATCCGTTTTATCCTTTTTGATAAGCCAATGTGTGTAATATCTCATTTTGATCCCCGTATGATCCTCTTTCTGATTCTTATGATTTTAGGATTCTGACGGCTTCAGAATCCGGATTCTGAATCCGTTTTATCATTTTTGATCCAATAATAAGTGTAATACCTCATTTTGATCCCCGTATGAGCCTCTATCAGATTTTTTTAATCTTAGGATTCTGAAGGCTTTTGAATCCGGATTCTGAATCCGTTTTATCCTTTTTGATAAGCCAATGTGTGTAATATCTCATTTTGATCCCCGTATGATCCTCTTTCTGATTCTTATGATTTTAGGATTCTGACGGCTTCAGAATCCGGATTCTGAATCCGTTTTATCATTTTTGATCCTTTTATAGGTGTTATACATCATTTTGATCCATTTTTGATCCTCTTTTTGATCCTTATGATCTTAGGATTCTGAAGGATTCTGAATCTCGGATTCTGAATCCGTTTTATCATTTTTGATCCGCCATTGAGTGTAATACCTCATTTTGATCCTCTTATGATCCTCTTTATGATTTTTATAATCTTTTTTGCCAGACATCGGATCAGATTCTGAATCCGTTTTATCATTTTTGATCCGCCAATGAGTGTAATACCTCATTTTGATCCCCGTATGATCCTCTATCAGATTTTTGTGATCTTAAGATTCTGAAGACTTCAGAATCCGGATTCTGAATCCGTTTTATCATTTTTGATCCGCCAATGAGTGTTATACCTTATTTTGATCCCCGTATGATCCTCTTTATGATTTTTATGATTTTAGGATTCTGAAGGCTTCTGAATCCGGATTCTGAATCCGTTTTATAATTTTTGATCCAATAATAAGTGTAATACCTCATTTTGATCCCCGTATGATCCTCTTTATGATTTTTATGATTTTAGGATTCTGAAGGCTTCTGAATCCGGATTCTGAATCCGTTTTATCATTTTTGATCCGCCAATGAGTGTAATACCTCATTTTGATCCCCGTATGATCCTCTATCAGATTTTTGTGATCTTAAGATTCTGAAGACTTCAGAATCCGGATTCTGAATCCGTTTTATCATTTTTGATCCGCCAATGAGTGTTATACCTTATTTTGATCCCCGTATGATCCTCTTTATGATTTTTATGATTTTAGGATTCTGAAGGCTTCTGAATCCGGATTCTGAATCCGTTTTATAATTTTTGATCCAATAATAAGTGTAATACCTCATTTTGATCCCCGTATGATCCTCTTTATGATTTTTATGATTTTAGGATTCTGAAGGCTTCTGAATCCGGATTCTGAATCCGTTTTATCATTTTTGATCCAATAATAAGTGTAATACCTCATTTTGATCCCCGTATGAGCCTCTATCAGATTTTTTTAATCTTAGGATTCTGAAGGCTTTTGAATCCGGATTCTGAATCCGTTTTATCCTTTTTGATCCGCCAATGTGTGTAATATCTCATTTTGATCCCCGTATGATCCTCTTTCTGATTCTTATGATTTTAGGATTCTGACGGCTTCAGAATCCGGATTCTGAATCCGTTTTATCATTTTTGATCCTTTTATAGGTGTTATACATCATTTTGATCCATTTTTGATCCTCTTTTTGATCCTTATGATCTTAGGATTCTGAAGGATTCTGAATCCGGATTCTGAATCCGTTTTATCATTTTTGATCCAATAATAAGTGTAATACCTCATTTTGATCCCCGTATGAGCCTCTATCAGATTTTTTTAATCTTAGGATTCTGAAGGCTTTTGAATCCGGATTCTGAATCCGTCTTTTCATCTTTGATCCGCCAATAAGTGTTATACCTTATTTTGATCCTCTTATGATCCTCTTTCTGATTCTTATAATCTTAGGATTCTGAAGGATTCCGAATCTCGGATTCTGAATCTTTTTTTAAGTTTTTGAACGTTTTATAAGTGTTACACCTCTTTTTGATCCTCTTTTGATCCTCTTTATGATTTTTTTGATCTTTTTAAGCAGGAGCAAAGCGCCGAAGGCGCTTTGCTACGGTTTAACTAATTTTTAATCAGCTTGATTTTTAGATGGTCCCTATGATGATATATATGATTTTTTTGATCAATATGATCCTAATTACCAATATATAAATTTTTACAGAGATTATGATAAAAAAAAAGTTATGAATTTTACCATATTCTCCACTATCCCTAGTTATATATACAGAAAAAACTAATACCCAAGTCTCGGTATGGCTCGATAAAAAAACTTACGAATCTGAAAAGTTCCTATTTGGTGTGCGTTTGTGGTGGGAACACGATGCGTCTACTCTCATTTTTCCTGCGTCTCCCAGTTTTTTGGAAAACGCGTGAACAAATTTGCATATTTTGAGCTTAAAAAATGTCGTTTTCACTTGGTCATTTTTTGAAAGAAAATAGTTGATGACGTATAGTAGAGTGGTCAGGGGGTAGGGTTTGGAGGCGGTAAGTCGGGGGTTCGGATCCTCCGAAAAGTTTTTGGGGTAAAAAAATATGGAGAATCCGAAAAAAAAAATAAAAAAATTTTTTGGATTCTGAAATCGGATTCTGAAGCCTTCTGAATCCGAAAATACGATTTTTTTGAAATAAGAAGTGTGAAACATGTTTCCTGGGTAAAAAAATTCGCTGATCACGATAAAATATGTGCCGTGGATTCAAAAAATTTTTAAGGCTTCTGAATCCTCGGATTCTGAATCCGAAAATACGATTTTTTCGATGAACGAATTCTACAAAATGGATTTTGGGTAAAAAATTTTGCTGATCACGATGAAATATATGCCATGGATTATGATTTTAGCATTCAGAAGGCTTCTGAATCCGGATTCTGAATCCGTTTTATCATTTTTTATCTGCCAATGAGTGTAATACCTCATTTTGATCCCCGTATGATCCTCTATCAGATTTTTTTGATCTTGGGATTCTGAAGGCTTCAGAATCCGGATTCTGAATCCTTTTTTTCATTTTTTATCCGCCATTGAGTGTAATACCTCATTTTGATCCCCGTATGATCCTCTTTCTGATTCTTATGATCTTAAGATTCTGAAGGCTTCTGAATCCGGATTCTGAATCCGTTTTTTCATTTTTGATCCACCATTGAGTGTTATACCTTATTTTGATCCTCTTTCGATCCTTTATATGATCCTCATGATCCCGATGATCATCTATAGCCGAAGCAAAGCGCCGAAGGCGCTTTGCTTCTGCTGTAGATGTGTAATTCCTGTTTTTGATCCTCTAATGAATGTTATACCTCATTTTGAACCGCTTTTGATCCTTTATCTGTTCCTAATGATCCGTAATATAAAATATGCAAATTTTTTACGATATAATTATGAACCTTACCTTATTCTCCACTATCCCTAGTTATATATACAGAAAAAACTAATACACCTTCGACGGTGTGGCTCGATAAAAAAACTTACGGATCTGAAAAGCTTATTTTGGGTGAGCATTTTTGGTGGGAACACGATGCGTCTACTCTCTTTTTTCCTGCGTCTCCCAGTTTTCCGGAAAACCCGTGCAAAAATTTGCATGTTTTTGTGCTTGAAAATGTCGTTTTCACTTGGTCATTTTTTGAAAGAAAATAGTTGATGACGCATAGTAGAGTGGTCAGGGGGTAGAGTTTGGAGGCGGTAGGTCGGGGGTTCAAGGCCTTTGGGGGGTTTCTGGGGTAAAAAAATATGGGGAATCTGAAAAAATGTGTAAAAAAATTTTTTGGATTCTGAAATCGGATTCTGAAGCCTTCTGAATCCAAAAATACGATTTTTTTGAAATAAGAAGTGTGAAACATGTTTCCTGGGTAAAAAAATTCGCTGATTACGATGAAATATGTGGCGTGGATTTAAAAAAATGTTAAGGATTCTGAATCCAGGATTCTGAATCCGAAATTACGATTTTTTTGAAATACATAGTATGAAATATGTTTCCGGGGTAGAAAAATTCGCTGATCACGATGAAATATGTGGCATGGATTCAAAATTTTTTCAGACTCCAGAATCCCGGATTCTGAATCCGAAATTACGATTTTTTTGAAATACATAGTATGAAATATGTTTCCGGGGTAGAAAAATTCGCTGATCACGATGAAATATGTGGCATGGATTCAAAATTTTTTCAGGCTCCAGAATCCCGGATTCTGAATCCGAAATTACGATTTTTTTGAAATACATAGTATGAAATATGTTTCCGGGGTAGAAAAATTCGCTGATCACGATGAAATATGTGGCATGGATTCAAAATTTTTTCAGGCTCCAGAATCCGGGATTCTGAATCCGTTTTATCATTTTTGATCCCCTAATAAGTGTAATACCTCATTTTGATGCTCTTATGATCCTCTTTCTGATTCTTATGATCTTAAGATTCTGAAGGCTTCAGAATCCGGATTCTGAATCCGTTTTATCATTTTTGATCCGCCAATGAGTGTAATACCTCATTTTGATCCCCGTATGATCTTCTTTATGATATTTATGATTTTAGAATTCTGAAGGCTTCTGAATCCGGATTTTGAATCCGTTTTATCATTTTTGATCCGCCAATGAGTGTAATACCTCATTTTGATCCCCGTATGATCTTCTTTATGATATTTATGATTTTAGAATTCTGAAGGCTTCTGAATCCGGATTTTGAATCCGTTTTATCATTTTTGATCCGCCAATGAGTGTAATACCTCATTTGAATCGCTGTATGATCCTCTATCAGATTTTTTTGATCTTGGGATTCTGAAGGCTTCTGAATCCGGATTCTGGATCCGTTTTATCTTTTTTGATCCCTTTTCACTTCAGATGGGCCCTATGATGATATATATAATTTTTTTGATCAGGATGATCCTAATGACCAATAGGTAAAATTTTATGGAGATTCTGATGAAAAAAGTAGTTATTATTATCACCTTTACAGTTATTATCCCTAGTTATATATACAGAAAAAACTAATACACAAGTCTCGGTGTGGCTTGATAAAAAAAGTTATAAATCTGAAAAGCTTATTTTGGGTGAGCATTTTTGGTGGGAATCGATTCCGTCTATTGTAAAATTTGTAGCGTCTCCCAGTTTTCCGGAAAACCCGTGCAAAAATTTGCATATTTTGAGCCAAAAAAGTGTCGTTTTCACTTGGTCATTTTTTGAAACAAAATATTTGATGACGTATAGTAGAGTGGTCAGGGAGTAGAGTTTGGAGGCGGTAGGTCGGGGGTTCGGTCCCCGAATAAAGTTTTTGGGGTAAAAAAATATGGGGAATCTGAAAAAATGTGTAAAAAAATTTTTTGGATTCTGAAATCGGATTCTGAAGCCTTCTGAATCCAAAAATACGATTTTTTTGAAATAAGAAGTGTGAAACATGTTTCCTGGGTAAAAAAATTCGCTAATCACGATGAAATATGTGCCGTGGATTCAAAAAATTTTTAAGGCTTCTGAATCCTCGGATTCTGAATCCGAAAATACGATTTTTTCGATGAACGAATTCTACAAAATGGATTTTGGGTAAAAAAATTCGCTGATCACGATAAAATATGTGACGAGGATTCAAAATTTTTTCTGACTTCAGAATCCCGGATTCTGAATCCGAAAATACGATTTTTTTGAAATAAGAAGTGTGAAACATTTTTCCTGGGTAAAAAAATTCGCTGATCACGATGAAATATGTGCCGTGGATTCAAAAAAATGTTTAGGATTCTGAATCCAGGATTCTGAATCCGAAAATACGATTTTTTCGATGAACGAATTCTACAAAATGGATTTTGGGTAAAAAATTTTGCTGATCACGATGAAATATATGCCATGGATTCAAAATTTTTTCTGACTTCAGAATCCCGGATTCTGAATCCGGTTTATCAAAAATCATCATGATCCTCTATCAGATTTTTGTGATCTTAAGATTCTGAAGACTTCAGAATCCGGATTCTGAATCCGTTTTATCATTTTTGATCCGCCAATGAGTGTTATACCTTATTTTGATCCCCGTATGATCCTCTTTATGATTTTTATGATTTTATTATTCTGAAGGCTTCTGAATCCGGATTCTGAATCCGTTTTATAATTTTTGATCCAATAATAAGTGTAATACCTCATTTTGATCCCCGTATGATCCTCTTTATGATTTTTATGATTTTAGGATTCTGAAGGCTTCTGAATCCGGATTCTGAATCCGTTTTATCATTTTTGATCCAATAATAAGTGTAATACCTCATTTTGATCCCCGTATGATCCTCTATCAGATTTTTTTAATCTTAGGATTCTGAAGGCTTTTGAATCCGGATTCTGAATCCGTGTTATCATTTTTGATCCGCCAATGAGTGTAATACCTCATTTTGATCCACTTTTGATCCTCTTTTTGATCCTTATGATCTAAAGATTCTGACGGAATCTGAATCTCGGATTCTGAATCTGTTTTATCATTTTTGATCCGCCAATGAGTGTTATACCTTATTTTGATCCTCTTTTGATCCTCTTTATGATCTTCATGATTTTAGCATTCTGAAGGCTTCTGAATCCGGATTCTGAATCCGTTTTATCATTTTTGATCCAATAATAAGTGTAATACCTCATTTTGATCCCCGTATGAGCCTCTATCAGATTTTTTTAATCTTAGGATTCTGAAGGCTTTTGAATCCGGATTCTGAATCCGTTTTATCCTTTTTGATAAGCCAATGTGTGTAATATCTCATTTTGATCCCCGTATGATCCTCTTTCTGATTCTTATGATTTTAGGATTCTGACGGCTTCAGAATCCGGATTCTGAATCCGTTTTATCATTTTTGATCCTTTTATAGGTGTTATACATCATTTTGATCCATTTTTGATCCTCTTTTTGATCCTTATGATCTTAGGATTCTGAAGGATTCTGAATCTCGGATTCTGAATCCGTTTTTTCATTTTTGATCCGCCATTGAGTGTAATACCTCATTTTGATCCTCTTATGATCCTCTTTATGATTTTTATAATCTTTTTTGCCAGACATCGGATCAGATTCTGAATCCGTTTTATCATTTTTGATCCGCCAATGAGTGTAATACCTCATTTTGATCCCCGTATGATCCTCTATCAGATTTTTGTGATCTTAAGATTCTGAAGACTTCAGAATCCGGATTCTGAATCCGTTTTATCATTTTTGATCCGCCAATGAGTGTTATACCTTATTTTGATCCCCGTATGATCCTCTTTATGATTTTTATGATTTTAGGATTCTGAAGGCTTCTGAATCCGGATTCTGAATCCGTTTTATAATTTTTGATCCAATAATAAGTGTAATACCTCATTTTGATCCCCGTATGATCCTCTTTATGATTTTTATGATTTTAGGATTCTGAAGGCTTCTGAATCCGGATTCTGAATCCGTTTTATCATTTTTGATCCAATAATAAGTGTAATACCTCATTTTGATCCCCGTATGATCCTCTATCAGATTTTTTTAATCTTAGGATTCTGAAGGCTTTTGAATCCGGATTCTGAATCCGTGTTATCATTTTTGATCCGCCAATGAGTGTAATACCTCATTTTGATCCACTTTTGATCCTCTTTTTGATCCTTATGATCTAAAGATTCTGACGGAATCTGAATCTCGGATTCTGAATCTGTTTTATCATTTTTGATCCGCCAATGAGTGTTATACCTTATTTTGATCCTCTTTTGATCCTCTTTATGATCTTCATGATTTTAGCATTCTGAAGGCTTCTGAATCCGGATTCTGAATCCGTTTTATCATTTTTGATCCAATAATAAGTGTAATACCTCATTTTGATCCCCGTATGAGCCTCTATCAGATTTTTTTAATCTTAGGATTCTGAAGGCTTTTGAATCCGGATTCTGAATCCGTTTTATCCTTTTTGATCCGCCAATGTGTGTAATATCTCATTTTGATCCCCGTATGATCCTCTTTCTGATTCTTATGATTTTAGGATTCTGACGGCTACAGAATCCGGATTCTGAATCCGTTTTATCATTTTTGATCCTTTTATAGGTGTTATACATCATTTTGATCCATTTTTGATCCTCTTTTTGATCCTTATGATCTTAGGATTCTGAAGGATTCTGAATCTCGGATTCTGAATCCGTTTTATCATTTTTGATCCGCCATTGAGTGTAATACCTCATTTTGATCCTCTTATGATCCTCTTTATGATTTTTATAATCTTTTTTAGCCGGAGCAAAGCGCCGAAGGCGCTTTGCACCGGCTATACTTAAAACTTTTTATCTTCATGATCTTTAGATGGTCCCTATGATGACATATATGATTTTTTTGATCAATATGATCCTAACTACCAATATATAGAGATTATGATAAAAAAAAAGTTATGAACCTTACCTTATTCCCCACTATCCCTAGTTATATATACAGAAAAAACTAATACCCAAGTCTCGGTATGGCTCGATAAAAAAACTTACGAATCTGAAAAGTTCCTATTTGGTGTGCGTTTGTGGTGGGAACACGATGCGTCTACTCTCATTTTTCCTGCGTCTCCCAGTTTTTTGGAAAACGCGTGAACAAATTTGCATATTTTGAGCTTAAAAAATGTCGTTTTCACTTGGTCATTTTTTGAAAGAAAATAGTTGATGACGTATAGTAGAGTGGTCAGGGGGTAGGGTTTGGAGGCGGTAGGTCGGGGGTTCGGATCCTCCGAAAAGTTTTTGGGGTAAAAAAATATGGAGAATCCGAAAAAAAAAATAAAAAAATTTTTTGGATTCTGAAATCGGATTCTGAAGCCTTCTGAATCCGAAAATACGATTTTTTTGAAATAAGAAGTGTGAAACATGTTTCCTGGGTAAAAAAATTCGCTGATCACGATAAAATATGTGCCGTGGATTCAAAAAATTTTTAAGGCTTCTGAATCCTCGGATTCTGAATCCGAAAATACGATTTTTTCGATGAACGAATTCTACAAAATGGATTTTGGGTAAAAAATTTTGCTGATCACGATGAAATATATGCCATGGATTCAAAATTTTTTCTGACTTCAGAATCCCGGATTCTGAATCCGGTTTATCAAAAATCATCTCCCAAATGAGTGTAATACCTCATTTTGATCCCCGTATGATCCTCTATCAGATTTTTTTTATCTTAAGATTCTGAAGGCTTCAGAATCCGGATTCTGAATCCTTTTTTTCATCTTTGATCCGCCAATGAGTGTAATACCTCATTTTGATCCCCGTATGATCCTCTATCAGATTTTTTTGATCTTGGGATTCTGAAGGCTTCTGAATCCGGATTCTGAATCCGTTTTATCATTTTTGATCCGCCAATGAGTGTAATGCCTCATTTTGATCCCCGTATGATCCTCTTTCTGATTCTTATGATATTAAGATTCTGAAGGCTTCAGAATCCGGATTCTGAATCCGTTTTATCATTTTTGATCCTATAATAAGTGTTGTACCTCTTTTTGATCCCCGTATGATCCTCTATCAGATTTTTTTGATCTTGGGATTCTGAAGGCTTCTGAATCCGGATTCTGAATCCGTTTTATCATTTTTGATCCGCCAATGAGTGTAATGCCTCATTTTGATCCCCGTATGATCCTCTTTCTGATTCTTATGATATTAAGATTCTGAAGGCTTCAGAATCCGGATTCTGAATCCGTTTTATCATTTTTGATCCTATAATAAGTGTTGTACCTCTTTTTGATCCCCGTATGATCCTCTATCAGATTTTTTTGATCTTGGGATTCTGAAGGCTTCTGAATCCGGATTCTGAATCCGTTTTATCATTTTTGATCCGCCAATGAGTGTAATGCCTCATTTTGATCCCCGTATGATCCTCTTTCTGATTCTTATGATATTAAGATTCTGAAGGCTTCTGAATCCGGATTCTGAATCCGTTTTATCATTTTTGATCCCCTAATAAGTGTAATACCTCTTTTTGATCCTCTTTTGATCCTCTATCAGATTCTTATGATCTTAGGATTCTGAAGGCTTCTGAATCCGGATTCTGAATCCGTTTTATCATTTTTGATCCCCTAATAAGTGTAATACCTCATTTTGATCCTCTTATGATCCTCTTTATGATTTTTATAATTTTAGGATTCTGAAGGCTTCTGAATCCGGATTCTGAATCCGTTTTATCATTTTTTATCTGCCAATGAGTGTAATACCTCATTTTGATCCCCGTATGATCCTCTATCAGATTTTTTTGATCTTGGGATTCTGAAGGCTTCTGAATCCGGATTCTGAATCCGTTTTATCATTTTTGATCCGCCAATGAGTGTAATGCCTCATTTTGATCCCCGTATGATCCTCTTTCTGATTCTTATGATATTAAGATTCTGAAGGCTTCAGAATCCGGATTCTGAATCCGTTTTATCATTTTTGATCCTATAATAAGTGTTGTACCTCTTTTTGATCCCCGTATGATCCTCTATCAGATTTTTTTGATCTTGGGATTCTGAAGGCTTCTGAATCCGGATTCTGAATCCGTTTTATCATTTTTGATCCGCCAATGAGTGTAATGCCTCATTTTGATCCCCGTATGATCCTCTTTCTGATTCTTATGATATTAAGATTCTGAAGGCTTCAGAATCCGGATTCTGAATCCGTTTTATCATTTTTGATCCTATAATAAGTGTTGTACCTCTTTTTGATCCCCGTATGATCCTCTATCAGATTTTTTTGATCTTGGGATTCTGAAGGCTTCTGAATCCGGATTCTGAATCCGTTTTATCATTTTTGATCCGCCAATGAGTGTAATGCCTCATTTTGATCCCCGTATGATCCTCTTTCTGATTCTTATGATATTAAGATTCTGAAGGCTTCTGAATCCGGATTCTGAATCCGTTTTATCATTTTTGATCCCCTAATAAGTGTAATACCTCTTTTTGATCCTCTTTTGATCCTCTATCAGATTCTTATGATCTTAGGATTCTGAAGGCTTCTGAATCCGGATTCTGAATCCGTTTTATCATTTTTGATCCCCTAATAAGTGTAATACCTCATTTTGATCCTCTTATGATCCTCTTTATGATTTTTATAATTTTAGGATTCTGAAGGCTTCTGAATCCGGATTCTGAATCCGTTTTATCATTTTTTATCTGCCAATGAGTGTAATACCTCATTTTGATCCCCGTATGATCCTCTATCAGATTTTTTTGATCTTGGGATTCTGAAGGCTTCTGAATCCGGATTCTGAATCCGTTTTATCATTTTTGATCCGCCAGTGAGTGTAATACCTTATATTGATCCTCTTTTGATCCTCTTTCTGATAGTTATGATCTTAAGATTCTGAAGGCTTCTGAATCCGAATTCTGAATCCGTTTTATCATTTTTTATCCACCAATGAGTGTTATACCTTTTTTTGATCCTCTTTTGATCCTATATACGATTCTTATGATCTTAAGATTCTGAAGGCTTCTGAATCCGGATTCTGAATCTGTTTTATCATTTTTGATCCCATAATAAGTGTAATACCTCATTTTGATCCTCTTATGATCCTCTTTATGATTTTTATGATCTTTTTTAGCCGGTGCAAAGCGCCGAAGGCGCTTTGCACCGGCTATACTTAAAAATTTTTAACTTCAGATGGTCCCTATGATGATATATATGATTTTTTTGATCAGGATGATCCTAATGACCAAAAGGTAAAATTTTATGGAGATTCTGATGAAAAAAAAAGTTATTATAATCACGTTTACAGTTATTATCCCTAGTTATATATACAGAAAAAACTAATACCCACCTCTCGGTGTGGCTCGATAAAAAAAGTTGTAAATCTGAAAAGCTTATTTTGGGTGAGCATTTTTGGTGGGAACACGATGCGTCTACTCTCTTTTTTCCTGCGTCTCCCAGTTTTCCGGAAAACCCGTGCAAAAATTTGCATGTTTTTGTGCTTGAAAATGTCGTTTTCACTTGGTCATTTTTTGAAAGAAAATATTTGATGACGTATAGTAGAGTGGTCAGGGGGTAGAGTTTGGAGGCGGTAGGTCGGGGGTTCAAATCCTCTGGAAGGATTCTGGGGTAAAAAAATATGGGGAATCTGAAAAAATGAATAAAAAAATTTTTTGGATTCTGAAATCGGATTCTGAAGCCTTCTGAATCCAAAAATACGATTTTTTTGAAATAAGAAGTGTGAAATATGTTTCCTGGGTAGAAAAATTCGCTGATCACGATGAAATATGTGGCATGGATTCAAAAAAATGTTAAGGATTCTGAATCCAGGATTCTGAATCCCAAAATATGATTTTTATGAAATACAAAGTTGAAAATATGAGTTTTGGGTAAAAAATTTTGCTGATCACGATGAAATATATGCCATGGATTCAAAATTTTTTCTGACTTTAGAATCCCGGATTCTGAATCCGAAAATACGATTTTTTCGATGAACGAATTATACAAAATGGATTTTGGGTAAAAAAATTCGCTGATCATGGTAAAATATATGACGAGGATTCAAAATTTTTTCTGACTTCAGAATCCCGGATTCTGAATCCGGTTTATCAAAAATCATCTCCCAAATGATTGTAATACCTCATTTTGATCCCCGTATGATCCTCTATCAGATTTTTTTGATCTTAAGATTCTGAAGACTTCTGAATCCGGATTCTGAATCCGTTTTATCATTTTTGATCCGCCAATGATTGTAATACCTCATTTTGATCCCCGTATGATCCTCTTTCTGATTCTTATGATATTAAGATTCTGAAGGCTTCTGAATCCGGATTCTGAATCCGTTTTATCATTTTTGATCATATAATAAGTGTTATACCTCTTTTTGATCCTCTTTTGATCCTCTTTATGATTTTTATGATTTTAGCATTCTGAAGGCTTCTGAATCCGGATTCTGAATCCGTTTTATCATTTTTGATCCGCCAATGAGTGTAATACCTCATTTTGATCCTCGTATGATCCTCTATCAGATTTTTGTTATCTTAGGATTCTGACGGCTTCAGAATCCGGATTCTGAATCCGTTTTATCATTTTTTATCCGCCAATGAGTGTTATACCTTATTTTGATCCTTTTAGTGTCCTCTTTCTGATTCTTAGAATCTTAGGATTCTGAAGGCTTCAGAATCCGGAATCTGAATCCGTCTTTTCATCTTTGATCCGCCAATAAGTGTTATACCTTATTTTGATCCTCTTATGATCCTCTTTCTGATTCTTATAATCTTAGGATTCTGAAGGATTCCGAATCTCGGATTCTGAATCTTTTTTTAAGTTTTTGAACGTTTTATAAGTGTTACACCTCTTTTTGATCCTCTTTTGATCCTCTTTATGATTTTTTTGATCTTTTTAAGCAGGAGCAAAGCGCCGAAGGCGCTTTGCTACGGTTTAACTAATTTTTAATCAGCTTGATTTTTAGATGGTCCCTATGATGATATATATGATTTTTTTGATCAATATGATCCTAATTACCAATATATAAATTTTTACAGAGATTATGATAAAAAAAAAGTTATGAATTTTACCATATTCTCCACTATCCCTAGTCATATATACATAAAAAACTAACACACTACTCACGGTGTGGCTCGAAAAAAAAACTTATGGATCTGAAAAGCTTATTTTAGGTGTGCTTTTTTGGTGGGAATCGATTCCGTCTATTGAGAAATCTGTAGCGTCTCCCAGTTTTCTGGAAAACGTGACACAAAATTTGCATATTTTGAGCCAAAAAAATGTCGTTTTCACTTGGTCATTTTTTGTAAGTCTATAAATGATGACTGAATAGACGAGTGGTCAGGGGGTAGGGTTTGGAGGCGGTAGGTCGGGGGTTCGGTCCCCGAATAAAGTTTTTGGGGTAAAAAAATATGGAGAATCCGAAAAAATGTGAAAAAAAATTTTTTGGATTCTGAAATCGGATTCTGAAGCCTTCTGAATCCGAAAATACGATTTTTTTGAAATAGGGAATAAAAAATATGGTTTCTGGGTAGAAAAATTCGCTGATCACGATGAAATATGTGGCAAGGATTCAAAAAAATGTTAAGGATTCTGAATGCAGGATTCTGAATCCCAAAATATGATTTTTATGTAATACGAAGTTGAAAATATGTGTTTTGGGTAAAAAATTTTGCTGATCACGATGAAATATATGCCATGGATTCAAAATTTTTTCTGACTTCAGAATCCCGGATTCTGAATCCGGTTTATCAAAAATCATCCCCCAAACAAGTGTAATACCTCATTTTGATCCCCGTATGATCCTCTATCAGATTTTTTTGATCTTGGGATTCTGAAGGCTTCTGAATCCGGATTCTGAATCCGTTTTATCATTTTTGATCCGCCAATGAGTGTAATACCTCATTTTGATCCCCGTATGATCCTCTATCGGATTTTTTTGATCTTGGGATTCTGAAGGCTTCTAAATCCGGATTCTGAATCCGTTTTATCATTTTTGATCCGCCAATGAGTGTAATACCTCATTTTGATCCCCGTATGATCCTCTTTCTGATTCTTATGATCTTAAGATTCTGAAGGCTTCAGAATCCGGATTCTGAATCCGTTTTATCATTTTTGATCCGCCAATGAGTGTAATACCTCATTTTGATCCCCGTATGATCCTCTATCGGATTTTTTTGATCTTGGGATTCTGAAGGCTTCAGAATCCGGAATCTGAATCCGTTTTATCATTTTTGATCCGCCAATGGGTGTAATACCTCATTTTGATCCCCGTATGATCCTCTTTCTGATTCTTATGATCTTAAGATTCTGAAGGCTTCAGATTCCGGATTCTGAATCCGTTTTATCATTTTTGATTCGCCAATGAGTGTAATACCTCTTTTTGATCCACTTTTGATCCTCTTTTTGATCCTTATGATCTAAAGATTCTGACGGATTCTGAATCTCGGATTCTGAATCCGTTTTATCATTTTTGATCCACCAATGAATGTAATACCTCATTTTGATCCCTGTATGATCCTCTTTCTGATTCTTATGATATTAAGATTCTGAAAGCTTCAGAATCCGGATTCTGAATCCGTTTTATCAAAAATCATCTCCCAAATGATTGTAATACCTCATTTTGATCCCCGTATGATCCTCTATCAGATTTTTTTGATCTTGGGATTCTGAATCCGTTTTATCATTTTTGATCCCCTTATTAGTGTAATACCTCATTTTGATCCTCTTATGATCCTCTTTATGATTTTTATGATCTTTTTTAGCCGGAGCAAAGCGCCGAAGGCGCTTTGCACCGGCTATACTTAAAAATTTTTTACTTCAGATGGTCCCTGTGATGATATATATGATTTTTTTGATGAATATGATCCTAATGACCAATAGGTAAAATTTTATGGAGATTCTGATGAAAAAAAAAGTTATTATTATCACCTTTACAGTTATTATCCCTAGTTTGATCAACAAAAACTAACACACTACTCACGGTGTGGCTCGAAAAAAAAACTTATGGATCTGAAAAGCTTATTTTAGGTGTGCTTTTTTAACAGGAATCTGATGCGTCTACTCTTTTTTTTCCTGCGTCTCCCAGTTTTCTGGAAAACGTGACACAAAATTTGCATATTTTGAGCTAAAAAATGTCGTTTTCACTTGGTCATTTTTTGAAAGAAAATATTTGATGACGTATAGTAGAGTGGTCAGGGGGTAGAGTTTGGAGGCGGTAGGTCGGGGGTTCGAATCCTCTGGAAGGATTCTGGGGTAAAAAAATATGGAGAATCCGAAAAAATAAATAAAAAAATTTTTTGGATTCTGAAATCGGATTCTGAAGCCTTCTGAATCCGAAAATACGATTTTTTTGAAATAAGAAGTGTGAAACATGTTTCCTGGGTAAAAAAATTCGCTGATCACGATAAAATATGTGACGAGGATTCAAAATTTTTTCTGACTTCAGAATCCAGGATTCTGAATCCGAAAATACGATTTTTTCGATGAACGAATTCTACAAAATGGATTTTGGGTAAAAAAATTCGCTGATCACGATAAAATATGTGACGAGGATTCAAAATTTTTTCTGACTTCAGAATCCAGGATTCTGAATCCGAAAATACGATTTTTTCGATGAACGAATTCTACAAAATGGATTTTGGGTAAAAAATTTTGCTGATCACGATGAAATATAAGGTTGTTCCATAAGTTTTGGCCGCGCTTTCAACAGCTGGCATTTTCGACTGTGTTTACCAAAAAATCTGAAATTTGGCATGAAGGTGGCCCAATATGTTATATAAAAGGTGTGATATTGGTTTTTGTGATATCTGGAATTTTCATGGAATTCTGAGGAATTTTCGTGTCGGGACCCGGATTTTTGGAAACTTTTATGAATTATGGTCTGGGAAAAATAGAAAACGCAAGTTTCTGGAGTGAATATCGTTTGTATGGATAGCCAAGATGTAGATCTAACAGATTTTTGAGGATTTGGAATTTTCTGGAATTTTCTGGAATTTTCAGGGATTTTCAAATTCGACGTGTCGAAAATCAAACAAATTTCATTCTTTTGGAAGAATTCTTGTCCCAAAATTCATATAAGACAGGTTGCCATAAAACGAGAATCATGTTTGTAGAATTTTCATGGAATTTTCAGGAATTTTAGTGGTATTTCCTGGAATTTTCAGGCGTTTTTCACTTAAATCTAGTTGAAAATAATGAGCTAAACGTAAGAATACCATTTTCCAGATAGGTTACAACAGAAAAAAATTTATTTGAGGATTTTTGTGGAATTTTGAGGAATTTTTGTGGAATTTTTATGGAATTTTCAGGGATTTTTTGTAGTTTTTTTACAGTTTTTCGACAATATTAGGTTCTTAGAATATCGTTAATGCCTCATGATGCTTTGTACGGAATTTTGATGGAATTGAGGGGAATTTTATAAAATTTTATGGAATTTTTGTCCATTCTTTGAATGTTTCTCACCGTTTTTTGCGAAAACTGAATTCGTAAAGCATGAGAAATGCTTTTTAAAGCACAATGTTTACTTTTGACATAATAGTCACCGATAAAGCGTGTTAAAGCTTGCTAAGAAATTCAAACAAACAGTTTATATTTTGAACGGCAATACTTTTATTAAAAATGGTTTTAATACAAATGAATAAAAAAATCACTTTTCAAAGACGAGTTTTTTACAATTTTTTATTTCAGAAACTTTTTTAAAAGAAAGTTATTTATAAAGACATCAATCAACAGAAAAATAATCGCCTTTGGCAGCAATTGTCTTTTCCCAACGTTCAGGAAGTCTCGTAAATCCTCTTACCCAAAATCCTGAAGGACGGCTATTAATCCATTCGGCAATACCGTTTTTGAGTTGATCTTCAGTTTCAAAAAATTTATCATTTAAGAAATTTTGAAGTGAAAGAAATGCCTGGAAATCTGTTGGCGCCAAATCAGGTGCGTAAGGAGGATGGGGCAATACTTCATAATTAAGGTCTCGAAGTTTGTTCTTGGTGATGACAGCGGTATGGGGACGGGCGTTGTCATGGAGAAATATAACTCGTTGACGATGTGGTCTTTTTTCAACCATTGCAGCTTGCAAACGTTCGAGTTGTTTACAATAATATTTGGCAGTAATGGTTTGATTTGGTGGAAGGATTTCCCAATGAATAACTCCTAAAAATAAAGCTTTTTTTGTGCAAAGTAACACATACTACGCACCTTCCGTATCCCAGAAGAGAGATAACATGCGTTTCTTGGGATGAAGATCACGCTTGGGAATCGGTGCAGCTGAAGACCCTTCAAGTACCCATTGTCCCTTCCTGACAACATTCTCGTAGAGACACCATTTTTCATCACCAGTGACGATTTGATCAAGAGGAAGATCACCTTCTCTATGGCGGTTTAAAAGAGATGCAGCAATTTGCATTCTATTCATCATATTGAAAACGGTAAGCTTATGCGGGACCCACTTGCCCATTTTGTAAACCTGTAAATAACGCCTTGGGGAACTATTTAGCTTTTTTGTGTTTTTCTTACCATCCCAATTTCATGTAAATGTCGATTTACGGTGGCAATTCCATGTCCTAAGCGATCGGCAAGCATACGAACTGTGGCATTAGGGTCATCATCAATTGCTTCTCGTAGTGCATTATTATCAAAAACGACTGGATGGCCAACCCGCTTCTTATCTTCCAAATCTGTTACATCTTTTTCACCATTTTTAAAACAATTAATCCATCTTCGACATGTTCTGTGAGAAATAGCACCTTTTCCATAAATTTCACAAATTTGCTTTGCCATTTGTTTGCCCGTAATTTCTGAATTTTGATGAAACATTAAAAGCATTGCATGACGAAAATGGGTTTTTGTTGATGGTGCATTCGGATCAAGAGAAACAGCCTTGCTAACTTTGCCATTACTTCTGTTTGATGAATTTGGATTCAGAAGTTTTTGACTAGTTTTGAATTGCATAACTTCTGGTTTTGTAGCTTTTGGAGTACGCCCTCGAGGGAATTCAAAATAATCCTAAACAATAAATACTACAGGCTAGAAAGATGGTAGGAATAACTTACCGTAGATGGACGCCCAACAATTTCCAAATTTAAATCCTTTGAAATTTCTCCACTTTCACAAGATGCAATGTGCAAAGAAAGCGTCGAACCTGCATGTTTCAATTTACTGCTTTCATCTGATCGTTTTCGAAAATTTTCTTCATAATTATCAAAATCATTTTTTAGTTTTGCCAGCTCATTATCACGAAAAGTACTGAACTTTTGATTACGGAAAGAGTTATCATTTTCATAAAAGCTGTCATAACATTTATAACGAACACGTTGATGAAATTCATCTGATGGAAGATCATAAATTTTTCTATTGGTTAAATTAACATTCTTAAAATTTTCGCCAGGGAGTAATAACTTGTAACTTTTATCACAGCGCTTAACACTTAACATTTCGAACACACAAAATTATTTTAAAAAATATTTATAGACATTGATTGTAAAAAATTTTTTATCCTGCTTTTATATCCTATAGCTGTAAAAACCAGAATATTCTTGAACACTCGTGTTCCGATCACAGATCAAAAAATTCAAACTTTCAAAAACCAAACACCGGACAAAAAAATTCAAAGAAAAAAGTTTTACGGCATTTCAGTCGTTGATATTTCGACACTTTTTGCGAAAAAAAAATGTCCGCAGTACATTTAAAAAAAAGAGAACTTTAAATGCTTATGTAGCCTACATTTGCAACAAAATAAAAGAATAATAAAAATCATCATTACTTTTTCAGCAAAATGCGTCCAGCAAACTTGTGCTTACAGACGACAAAAAAAGTTAAGATAAACAAATATGCAAAAATTAACAAAAATTAAAGAAAATTCCATAAAAATTCCACCAAAATTCCTAGTTTTGTCAAAATTTCGTTTTAACATTAAATAACCATTTTCTGTGTTTCATGAATCTTGTTTTGTAAAAAACAGTAAAAGAATGGACAAAAATTCCATAAAATTTTATAAAATTCCCCTCAATTCCATCAAAATTCCGTACAAAGCATCATGAGGCATTAACGATATTCTAAGAACCTAATATTGTCGAAAAACTGTAAAAAAACTACAAAAAATCCCTGAAAATTCCATAAAAATTCCACAAAAATTCCTCAAAATTCCACAAAAATCCTCAAATAAATTTTTTTCTGTTGTAACCTATCTGGAAAATGGTATTCTTACGTTTAGCTCATTATTTTCAACTAGATTTAAGTGAAAAACGCCTGAAAATTCCAGGAAATACCACTAAAATTCCTGAAAATTCCATGAAAATTCTACAAACATGATTCTCGTTTTATGGCAACCTGTCTTATATGAATTTTGGGACAAGAATTCTTCCAAAAGAATGAAATTTGTTTGATTTTCGACACGTCGAATTTGAAAATCCCTAAGCAGTGGTATCAACGCAGAGTACTTTCCAAATCCTCAAAAATCTGTTAGATCTACATCTTGGCTATCCATACAAACGATATTCACTCCAGAAACTTGCGTTTTCTATTTTTCCCAGACCATAATTCATAAAAGTTTCCAAAATCCGGGTCCCGACACGAAAATTCCTCAGAATTCCATGAAAATTCCAGATATCACAAAAACCAATATCACACCTTTTATATAACATATTGGGCCACCTTCATGCCAAATTTCAGATTTTTTGGTAAACACAGTCGAAAATGCCAGCTGTTGAAAGCGCGGCCAAAACTTATGGAACAACCTTATATATGCCATGGATTCAAAATTTTTTCTGACTTCAGAATCCCGGATTCTGAATCCGGTTTGTCAGAAATCATCCCCCATATGATTGTAATACCTCATTTTGATCCCCGTATGATCCTCTATCAGATTTTTATAATCTTAGGATTCTGAAGGATTCTGAATTTCGGATTCTGAATCTTTTTTATCATTTTTGATCCGCCAATGAGTGTTATACCTTATTTTGATCCTCTTTTGATCCTCTTTATGATTTTTATGAATTTAGGATTCCGAAGGCTTCTGAATCCGGATTCTGAATCCGTTTTATCATTTTTGATCCGCCGATGAATGTAATACCTCATTTTGATCCCCGTATGATCCTCTTTCTGATTCTTATGATCTTGGGATTCTGAAGGCTTCTGAATCCGGATTCTGAATCCGTTTTTTCATTTTTGATCCGCCAATGAGTGTAATACCTCATTTTGATCCCCGTATGATCCTCTATCAGATTTTTTTGATCTTGGGATTCTGAAGGCTTCTGAATCCGTTTTTTCATTTTTGATCCGCCATTGAGTGTAATACATCATTTTGATCCCCGTATGATCCTTTTTCTGATTCTTATGATCTTCAGATTCTGAAGGCTTCAGAAACCGGATTCTGAATCCGTTTTTTCATTTTTGATCCGCCATTGAGTGTAATACCTCATTTTGATCCCCGTATGATCCTCTTTCTGATTCTTATGATATTAAGATTCTGAAGGCTTCAGAAACCGGATTCTGAATCCGTTTTATCATTTTTTATCCGCCATTGAGTGTAATGCCTCATTTTGATCCCCGTATGATCCTCTTTCTGATTCTTATGATCTTAAGATTCTGAAGGCTTCTGAATCCGGATTCTGAATCCGTTTTTTTCATTTTTGATCCACCATTGAGTGTTATACCTTATTTTGATCCTCTTTCGATCCTTTGTATGATCCTCATGATCCCGATGATCATCTATAGCCGAAGCAAAGCGCCGAAGGCGCTTTGCTTCTGCTGTAGATGTGTAATTCCTGTTTTTGATCCTCTAATGAATGTTATACCTCATTTTGAACCGCTTTTGATCCTTTATCTGTTCCTAATGATCCGTAATATAAAATATGCAAATTTTTTACGATATAATTATGAACCTTACCTTATTCTCCACTATCCCTAGTTCCATATATAGAAAAAACTAACACACAAGTCTTGGTGTGGCTCGATAAAAAAACTTACGGATCTGAAAAGCTTATTTTGGGTGAGCGTTTGTTACAGGAATCGATTCCGTCTATTGAAAAATTTGTAGCTAATCTGGGGGCTTCAGAATCCTGTGGAACAAATTTGAATATTTTTGATCCTTGAAAATGTCGTTTTCAATTGGTCCATTTTTTCAACCCTTTGAAAGAGAACTGTATAGTAGAGTGGTTAAGGGGTAGGGCTTGGAGGCGGGATGTCTGGGGTTCGGTCCCCGAATAAAGTTTTTGGGGTAAAAAAATATGGGGAATCTGAAAAAATAAGTAAAAAAATTTTTTGGATTCTGAAAATGGATTCTGGAGCCTTCTGAATCTTCAAAATATGATTTTTTTGAAATAGGGAATAAAAAATATGGTTTCCGGGTAAAAAAATTTGCTTATCACGATGAAATATGTGCCGTGGATTCAGAAATTGATCCGGCTTCAGAATCCTCGGATTCTGAATCCGAAAATACGATTTTTTTGATCAACAAATAAAAAATGTTGGATCTGGGGTAATCGGCTATGGGGAATCCGTTAAAATATTTTTTGGGAATTCAGAAGTCCATCCAGCTTCAGAATCTTGGATTCTGAAGCTGTTTTATCATTTTTGATCTTTTTATAAGTGTAATACCTCTTTTTGATCTTTGTTTGATCCCCGTTTTCATCCTTATGATCGTAAGATTCTGACGGATTCTGAATCTCGGATTCTGAATCCTTTTTTAAATTTTTGATCCTTTTTTAAGTGTTATACCTCTTTTTGATCCTTTTTTGATCCCCTTTTTGATCCTTCTGATCTTAGGATTCTGATGGATTCTGAATCTCGGATTCTGAATCCTTTATAAAATTTTTGATCTTTTTATAAGTGTTATACCTCTTTTTGATCCTTTTTTGATCCCCTTTTTTCGTCTTATACATTTATTGCTTCCTGAATAAATGCTTCTTGTTATAAACTCGGTTATAACAGCACCTATTATTGTTGGTTCCTCATTTTCCTTACATTTAAATCAAAGCTTACTTCAAAGGGAATATAATTTATGCAAAATATCGGCAAAAAGTAAAATTTAAAAACACAGAAAAGTACAGAAAAAAAATTATAATTTAAAACAGAAAGCATCAATAATAATATTTTTTGAAAGTTCAGCCAATTTTGTAAGATCAATGTATTCTTTCTTTTCAGCCAAAATCTTTAAACATTTTTGTTTTAATTCATCGAAATTATTTGAGTATGCAATTTGAATAAATTCACAAACATTTGATGAATCAACAGATTCTTCAAAGAATGAAAGGCAGTTTGTTTTATATATTTTTCATTATTATTAAACATGATTTTATAGAAAGCGTAAAGCACCTAAAGATGATGCAAGTGCAACACCTGCAAAGAAACCAAAAGTTACTAATGATAATGCCAATTCAAATATTTCCTCATTAGAATCTTCACAAACTCCATTCCGTTTTACCCGGAATCGAAAATGAATCTGGAAGATCAAGTGTTACAACCGAAATTGATAATGACGATTATGAGGAAACTCAGTTTGAAAGGTAGCTTCTTTTTTCTTTTCTAATTATTGCTAAAACTTATCTGATAAATTATTTTAGTCTTACCGAGAATTCAGAATCAGTCATTCCATCACATTCATCAAAAGCAACAACAATTTTACAAAAACTTGCTACAAATATTCAATTTGCTGATGTTTATTTTATTTCTTCTGATGGAGAAAAGATTCCATCATATCGTTGCATTCTTGCTGCATCATCTAATATCTTTTTAAAAATTTTTGAACAGGCTACAGAAATTCCTATTCAAATCAATGCTGATGATTTTGAAGCTGAAACAATTCAACCTGGTTTAAATTTTTTATGTGATAAATCTAACGTAATTTATGGAATGAAAGTTTTTAAGTTTGCTATTAAATTTGGTATTCAAATTCTTATTGTAAGTCTTGTCTTTGTTTTTTGATACTATCAAATGTGCATTTTTGAATATTTTAGGATAAATGCCTTTCATTCTTTGAAGAATCTGTTGATTCATCAAATGTTTGTGAATTTATTCAAATTGCATACTCAAATAATTTCGATGAATTAAAACAAAAATGTTTAAAGATTTTGGCTGAAAAGAAAGAATACATTGATCTTACAAAATTGGCTGAACTTTCAAAAAATATTATTATTGATGCTTTCTGTTTTAAATTATAATTTTTTTTCTGTACTTTTCTGTGTTTTTAAATTTTACTTTTTGCCGATATTTTGCATAAATTATATTCCCTTTGAAGTAAGCTTTGATTTAAATGTAAGGAAAATGAGGAACCAACAGTAATAGGTGCTGTTATAACCGAGTTTATAACAAGAAGCATTTATTCAGGAAGCAATAAATGTATAAGACGAAACAACACAGGAGGAATTTACAGCAGAGAAATATTGAACAACTAAAAGCAATCGACAGAAAAGATGCATAGACATTTGAGGAAAGGATCCACAAAAGAAAATATCGAACTTGAAGTGATTTTTCCAAAAATAAATGAATCATTTATTTTATTATAAAGATTTTCTTAAATATTTTTCCACGATAGCAAATAAAAAGAAAAGGGGTTAAACAAAAGAAAAAACATGAAACAAGCAACGGATTTTCTGTATACTAAAACTCGTTTTGGTATTGCACTTGAATATGGAAATATTGATGTTGCACTTGAAGCTGCAAAAGAAATTGATGATAAAGCCGTATGGGAGGCATTGACACAAGCAGCACTTTTACAAGGAAATCATCAAATTGTTGAATGTTCATATCAAAGATGAAAGAATTTTGATAAACTTGCGTTCTTTTATTTTATTACTGGAAATGTTGAAAAGCTTCAACGTATGCTTAAAGTTGGGCAAATGCAGAAAGATTCAGATGTATGAAGAAATGAATACATTGGTGTAAGTATCTTTTCATTAATTCAAATGTATATATTTATTCTATTTTAGACATGATTCTGTAAATAAACTTTGTGCTGCTGGTTATAGATTTGATCAACATCGTCAAATTGTTACTGCTTTAAAGGGTGCACGTCAATTCCTCAAAGATCCAACAACAGATGCCACTACAGTATATTTTAGTGGCATCTGTTGCTGGAATAAAAACTAATTCTGGAAGTGATGGAAAAAAGAAGCGAATGGCTGATGGCAAAAGAAAGAGAAAATCATCAAAGAAGTATTTAGACACTGGCAGGGAACACTTTTTCCTTTTCTTTCTTTCACATTTTTTTCGTTACAGTATGAAAAATTGAATTTTTTTATACAGATTAATGATCTGACCTATCCGATGTAGTTTTTTACGCCGATTCCGAAAATGCTATTTAAAATTTTTTTTATGCCGGAAAAATGCCGAAAATGCCAGATTACTGTATCGTTATAACTACAAAAAAAAAGTATATAAAGGTATATTTGAGATTTTTTGATAGGTCATAGAGAATTTAATTCTGAATCAGATGTATGTTTTTTCCAGCCCGCGCCGGGTAGCGCAAAAAATGGCATCAAACGCAGAGCTAAAATTTGATAAAAAATACCCAAAAAAAGGAAGAAAAAAAGGAAAGAAAAAAGAACAAAGAAAATGCATTCTTTTTTTGCAAAAAAGGGGATAAAAAAGTGTCAAACCAAAGTGTTCCTTTTTTTTCTTCGACGAAAAATTTTTTCTTCATGAAATTTTCAGATGACATTTTCGGCACTTTAAATTAATTTTTTTTATTTTTGTTTTTATTTTCGTCTTATTCAGGGTCAAAAATACTATAATCAAACAAGAAATTTTATTTTAGCAAAAAATTTTTTTTCGACTGCCAGTGTCTAGAAGTATTAACTTGGTTTTTATTTTTGGTGTTTTGTAATTTTTTTTGGAAATAAATAAATTTAATTATGGAGTTTAACTTTTTACTAATGATATTTTGATGGAGTATAAATGTATTACTACGTAGAATTAGTCCCCTTCTTTATCTTCATCTTTCATTTTGGGCTTGAATAGTTTGTGAAAAATACTACTGTTTTTATTTCTACAAATAAATTACTCAGTTATTAATAAGTAAAAAGCAAAAAAATTAAAGGGTTCAGCCTTTTTTCGGTGATTATTTTTTTTCGGTAAAAATTCAGCCCTTTTTCGGTAGAAATTAATATATTACCCTTGATTTTTTGCAAACAAAGCCATCGTTTTTATTACACTATATTATTTTTTACCAATTATAACAAAACTAATGATTTAAAAAATGCAAAAATTATTTGCCTCTGGCAGAGGTCGAACCAACGACCTTCGGTGCATTGATTTTATTCTTTTATTGAAAATAAAAAAATCAATGCAAAAAAAGAAGAAACATTTTTGCTATATTTCTTTTCATTTTTTTTTTGCGGCCAACAGGGTTGTGCGATACCGATATTTTCCCAGACGATACCGATAGTCGATACTTCCAAAAATTGATTCGATACCGATACTCGATACCGCTCAAAATTTTTTCGATAGCGATATTCGATACCGGTACTCGATACCGATATTTCGATACGATATATCGGTATCGCACAACCCTGGCGGCCAACGTTAACTGCATCTTTTTTTAAATATTTAATAAATCTTTAAAATTGTATCAAATTTAATGAATAATAAGTTTTCAAATAAATATTTTCAACTCATTAATCATTCGTTTTTTTTTGAAAGATGGAAGGATTCCATCACTGGACACGTAAATCATATGCAATCGCAACTGATGATGCTCGTTTTCTTGTAAATCCTGTAAGCCATAAAACAAAACACTAAAAGCTCGACAAAAAAATTTAGAATTCGATAAAATATATTTCCGAGTTTTGACATCTTCATTTCAAAGAGCAAAGACTTACTAAAAAATAGATTTCAAAAAGCAGATAAAAAACAGCAACTTTTTGTCTCTTTTATTGAAAATAAAAAAATCAATGCAAAAAAAGAAGAAACATTTTTGTATTATTTTTTTTTCATTATTTTTGCAACCAACGTTAACTGCTTATTTTTTTAAATATTTATTAAATTTTTAAAATTGTATCAAATTTAATGAATAATACAATTTTAAACAAATAACATATGGATGAGTATGGTAACTAATTTTTTTGAAGTGTTGAGGGAGGTTGTCGAGAAATGCGATATATTTCTCGATTTCTTATTTCTTTTATTTTTATAAAATGTTTCTTTTTATGTTTTGCATTTTTATTTTATAATCAAAACATTTTTCTTCGACAGCGCTGATCATTTCAATGTTTTTAAAATCTTCCGCGCGAGACATCTGGGCTTCTGGCAGATATCCTGGTGCAGTTTTTCATAGGGGACCTGCAAATAGCATTTCTGGGTCATATTAATAAAATTGAAACATTTGCTATGCAAGAAGCCCAAATGTCTCGCGCGGAAGATTTTAAAAACAGTGAAATGATCAGCGCTGTTCTTCGACTTTGTAAAAGTCTTTTTCTAAAACATTTTATTTTATTCTCTTCATTTCTTTTCTTTAATTTTCTTTATTTTTATCCATTTCTTAAAAGATAAGCTTTAATACAATTTTACATTAAATTCATTTTTTATATTTTTCGTGCCTTTACTTTAATTGCGAATTTTTGTGCTCGGTTTAATTACCCAAAGTTCGAGGTGTACGAAATAGGGAATCATTTATTGAACTTCATGATAATGAAAAATTATCTGGATTAAAAGCATGTATTTTACCAGCTGCTAATGTTGTTGTTGTAAAGAATCGTTACACATCTGATCCACGTCAATTAATGACAGTCGAATCAAATGGTAAAAGAACACTTTTGCATAAAACAAATATTACATCAACAAAAAAAGCAGCCAAAGCTGAACTTCGTTTTAAAGTTGATAATTTTGATAAAACAAAAGTCAAAGTTAAATTACAAAAAATTATTTCACCAAAAAAAACTGAAACAGTTAAAACTTATGTTTTAAATGAAGAAAAAGCTGAATTAAATACATCAGATGCTTCAATACAGAAATCACCAAAGAAAAAGATAAATAATAAAAAAATTAAAAAGGGTCGTTTGATGAAAAAACAAAGTGCAAGTGCAACAGAAGAATCTGAATCTGAAGTTAAAAGTGATTCAGAAAACAGCAAAAAGGATTTAAAAAGTTCAGAATCGACAGAAAAATGTGAAGGTAAAAAAGATGAACTTATTGAAATTGATACCACAGAAACAGAAAATATTGTTGAAAGTGATTCTTCTGTTGTTATTTCTGATGCACCATTAAAAAAAACAAGGGGTCGACCTAAAAAAATTATTTCACCAAAAAAAACTGAAACAGCTAAAACTTTTGTTTTAAAAAAACGACTGTCAAAGAAAAAGCTGAATTAAATACATCAGATTCTTCAATACAAAAATCACCAAAAAAAAGAGGTTTTTATACAAAAAAACAGCAAAAACCAATAAAAGGTCGATTTATGAAGAAAATGCCAAGTGCAACAGAAGAATTTGAATCTGAAGTTCAAAGTGATTCAGAAAATAAAAAAAGATTGTGGAAGAAAGCACACAAATTGTGATGTTTGAAACTTTGTCAAAATCTCAACAAGCTATGCCACCTCCAAATGTTTTTAAAGCATATAATAAAGCAATGGGAAAAGATTTTGAAAAAGTTGAAATTTCAGAATCCCCAAAAAAATGTGAAAGTACAGAAAATGATGTTGTTGAAATTGATAAAACAAATAATGAAAAAGAAAAAGTTAAAAGTAATTATACTGTAACTGAAAGTGAAATGGAAATTGAGCATCCATCTTCAAAAAAAGGAGGTCGTCCACCAAAGAAAAATAAAGGTCGAGGACGACCATCAAAATCAAGTAAAAATAAAGGTGGAGGTCGACCAAATAAAGAAGAAGAAATGGAAGAGCAATCAAAATGGCCGAAACCTCTTGATATGACGTCTCGATGCTATATTGATGGTGTTGTACATCAAGGTGGATGCGCTGCATATATCGTTAATCACAAAATGGAAATTTTGATGAATGGTGCAAACACTGTGACGCATGGTTAAATGAATATGAAGCAAAAACACCATCACTTGCAAATAAATGTTGCAATAATGGTGAATTATGTACAAAAGATATATTAGAAATTCAAAAAATTTTGGACAATGTTCCACAATATATGAAAGGTTTAACGGATGAAGATTATTATTCTAAATCAGCAGAAAAATTAAAAAATCATAACAATTTTTTAAAAAATTCACATTCATATAATAAATTAGTTGGATTTGGATCCATTCAAACAAAAAGTACATTACCGCCATTACCAGGAGGTCCAGGAGGAGGACCAAATGCAATTCGAATGGGTGGTAATATCGGATATGCTGCAAGTGATTTTTTTCCACCAGAAGGGAAAAAACCAAATCTTGGTCAAATGTACTGCATCGATCTTCGAGATGCTGAAGAAATTGTTGGCGAAAAAGCTAAAGAAAATAAACTTTCAGAAGATATAACTAAAAAATTATTAAAAATGGTAAAAGATAATCATGAATTTTCTCATTTATTTAAAATTGCATCAGAAAAATTTGCAGAAATAATTAAAGATGCTAAAGAAAAAAATAAAGAAATGCCACTTTTTAGATGCATTATTGTGGATTCAAGAGATCCTACTTTTAAAACTTCAGATCCAACAATTCAAAATATCCATGCACATAGTGCAGAAAAGCCAAGAAATGAATTGATTGGAATGATTTGGACCCATGATAAAGGGGAACCTCCAGAATTTAAAGGAATTTGGTTAAATGGCAGAAATGGACAAACACATTTTGTTCCATATTGGAGTCCAAATGTTGATCCATTATGTTATCCATTACTTTTTTCAAAAGGTACACAAATTTATCATAATGGAATGGAATTAAAAAAAGTTGAAAATGAAAAGAAAAAAGCTAAAAAATTTATGGAAGAAGGTGTTGATGTATCAGATGATGATATTGAACGTCATGTAAATAAAAGTGACGACGAAGAAAATTTCGATGAAGATATCCTTGAAGATGATCCTTCAAAAAAAAGAAAAGTAAAAGGCCGTAGATTTGCTTCAAGGAAGCAAGTTACAAGATTTTTTTTGTATCCAAGGAATAAAATTGGTTTAAAAAAGCTCATTGGCTTTGGGGCAAAGGCCCAATTTCTGATGCTTGGTTAATTGATATGGTTTGTCGTGCAGAACGCTCACAATTAGATGTTGCACGAAAAAAAGTTGAAAAAATGAAAAAACGTTGCACAACTTCAAATGATTTAAAAAAATTTGTTGAAAAAAAATATTTGAATAATAAAAAGTTGGGGTCAATGTTTACAATTCCGAGAAATTTTAAAGGCGGAAGAAAATATATGCAAAATGCATATTCAGATATTATGACAATTATTGAAAATACAAAATTGCCATCATATTTTATCACTTTTACTGGAAATCCGCAATGGGATGAAATTAAGAGAAATACTAACACAGGAGAAACAAGATCGGATTTAAAATGTCGTGTTTTTTTAACAAAAGCCCAAGAATTTTTGGATGATTTATTTAAACAAAATTTTTTTGGAAAAGTTCAAGCTTATCATGTTGTAATGGAATTCCAAAAACGTGGAATGCCACATTTACATGTACTTTTAATTATGGAAAATGAAGTTACTGTAGTTGATGTTGATAATCATATTTCCGCACGAATTCCAGAATTGCCAGCAGCTGATGACATGTCTGAAGGAGCTGTACAACAAAGAAAATATCATGAATTGGTTTTAAAACATATGTTGCATATTTGTAATACAAATTCTGCTTGCCAAGTAAATGGCAGATGTACAAAAGGTTTTAAAAAAAATTTTTCACGTTCAACAATTATCCATTCTCATAAACCTCCTGATTATGAGCGTTTAAAACCTGAAAGTGCTGCAGATAAAAATTCTGCAGCAACAAAAAATGAAAAATTGCATGAAAAAGATAAAGCTCAATCTGTTGATGAAAAAATAGAAGATGACTGGAATGATGATTCCATATTTAATGTAAAAGCAAAAGATGAAACTGAAAATTTAGAAGAAAAGGACAAAAATGATTTAATTAATGATAAAATGGAAGTTGATGAATGGGAAGATGAACTTCCTTTTTTTGATGAATTAAGAAAAGATTTTGATGAAGAATTAACAAATGTACAATATAAAAGACTACCTCCACCAGAAGGTGTTGAAGTAACTGGAGAAACAAAGGGTCTTTATGGTTTTACAGGAAGAAAAACTATAAGAGGAAAAACAGATTTAGTTGTGGATGATAGTGTTGTTGTTCCACATAATAAAGCTTTATTACTAAAATATGATTGTCATATTAATGTTGAATGTACAACTGGACAAACTGAAGGTCCAAAATATACATGCAAATATGTTACAAAACAAGGTGAAGTTGTATGTGCAAAACTTCAAAAAGTTAAAATTAATGAAAACGGTGAAGAAGGTGTTGATTATGATGAAGGTGAAAGACATTTAGTCGCCAGAATTATGACTGGATGTGAAGCATATATGAGGGCCTTAAATTGTTGGGTTATTAAACAATCTCATATTGTTGAATGCCTTCAAGTACATTTAGAAGATGGAAATACAAAGGTTTTTGAACCTGGATATGAAGCACAAGCTGCAGAAAAAGAAGATAAAAGTCAACTTTTAGCTTTTTTTAATTTATGTAAAAAAGATAAAAAAGCTCAAAAATTTACATATCGAGATATTCCTCAACATTACAGATATACAAATGGTGCATGGGTAAAAAGATAACGAACACCACAAAAATTTTTTGTTCGAATTAAACATGTTTCTCCGAAAAATTCTGAACTTTTTGCACTTCGAATGTTGCTCATGAAAGTAAAAGGTCCACAAAGTTTTGAACATTTGAGAACTGTTAAAGGAACAATTTATCCAACATTTTTACAAACAGCTCAAGCACTTGGACTTTGGGAAAGTGATGAACTTCATATGAATGCTATCACTGAAGCATTTAATGAAATGAGAAGTATTAAACAAAAAAGATTTTTCTTTGCAATGGTTATTGCTTTTAATAATCCAGCAAATCCAGATGAATTTTTGAAAAAATTTTTGGATGATATTTTTGATAGACCTGGACAAGATCGTGATAAAACACGTCCAGAGAGATATCAAAGAGGGTTACGGTATTTGGAATTTGTTTTTCGAACAATGGGAACAAGTTGCCGAACTCTTGGATTTGATGTACCAAAAGATTTTGAAGAAAATTGTAAATCAGCTGATTTTGATAATGATTATAATGAAGCTGATGGAGGTTATAAAATTAATGATAAAGAAGTAACACAAAAGGAATATGCCGAATATAAAAGAGGGCAATTAAATCCAGAACAAGGAAAAGCATTTGATGAAATTTGGGATGCAATTGAAAATAAATGAGGTGGATTTTTTTCGCTTATTGGAAGCGGTGGTGTTGGAAAAACATTTTTTTATAATACTTTAATTTTTTATTGTAAAGCACATGGAGTTAATCCAATGGTTTGTGCATCAACAGGAATTGCTGCAACATTATTAACTGGAGGTCAAGCTGCTCATAGTGCTTTTTGCATTCCAAAAAGTTTGGATTCTGAAACTCCAATTCGAATTCAAGGTGAAACAAAAAGAGGAGAACAATTACAAAATACTGAATTAATTATTATTGATGAATGCAGTATGCTTCACAAAAATATTATTGCATATATTAATAAAACAATGCAAGATATGAAAGATAATAAAAATCTTTTTGGTGGATCTGTTGTTTTAATTGGTGGAGATTGGAAACAATTAACTCCAGTTGTACCAAAAGGAAATCCTGAAGCTGTTATTGATGCTTCCATTAAAAAATGGGATGAATATATTCATTGTAAACAGATTGAATTGAAGAAAAATATGCGTGTAAATGAAGATGAAATTGATTTTATTCAAGAATTAAAGCATATTGGTAATGGTGATACTGAAGGTTACAGTAATCATATAAAAGGTACAGATTATATTAAAGTCGATGAAGAAAATATTGCCAAAAATGCTTTGGATTTAATGAATTTTTGTTATGAACCACAATGGTTAGCAGAACCAGAAAAATATGCAAATGAATTATGTGGAAGTGCAATTTTGTGTCCAACAAATACTGTTGTAAAAAAATTAAATCAAAAAGTTTTAAATAATTTATCTGGAAGACAACATAAAACTTTTTTTGCACGAAATATTCCATTAAGAGATCAACCTTTAAATGCTTTAACAGATAATGAAACTGAATACAGTATTGAAGCAATGGAAAAAATTGAAACGGCTGGAATGCCACCACATGAATTAAATTTAAAAAATGGTGCAATTGTTATGCTAATTAAAAATATTTCTGTAAATACTGGACTTTGCAATGGCACAAGAATGCAAGTAACAGAAATTTTTGATGATTGTATTAAATGCAAAGTTTTATCGGGTTCAAGATCTGATAATTCAGATGAAATTTTTTTGCCTCGATGCAAATTTGAATATGGTGGAAATCCATCTGAACCAGGAATTCATTTTTCACGATCTCAATTTCCTGTTAAACTTTCATTTGCAATGAGCATCAATAAAAGCCAAGGTCAAACTTTACAAAAAGTTGGCATTTGTCTTCGACAAGGTGAATGTTTTTCACATGGACAACTTTATACTGCAATGTCAAGAGTTAGAACAAAAAAATCTATTAAAATTGTTACTGCAGTTTTGGACACAAATAATGTAAAAAATATTGTTTGGAAACAGCTTTTGGATTAAGCTTTATCATTAATTTATTAAACTATTATCTATAACAAAATTAATTTAATTTTTTTAAACTATTTTAACGTAAAAAAAAAAGTTTTAAAAAAAATTTAACTTCTCCAAATTTCGGAAACCGTCACGTGGTGGAGAGGGAGAAACGCTTCTAAAAAAAGAAGTAGGCCAATTCCGAAAAATATAATTCTAAAAAAATATTGTTCAAAATGCTTTGGATTTAATAAATTTTTGTTATGAGTCACAAACTGCCCGGAACCCGAAGGGCTAGGAACGGGTGTGAATCGCGCAAGCGGTAATCCAACGGATTATCGCTAAGTCGATTCAATATAAAGCCACAGATGCCCGGCAAACATTTTTTGAAGATTGGCATTCTGTTCCCTTCTTTTTTCTTGCAAAATTATCGCCCCATTTGCGCTTTTGCTTCTAACTTTGGCGTTTCTTGACCGATTTTGATGATTTAAAAAGTAATAATATTTAAAAATTTATTACTTTTAACATTAACACATAGATTACACGGGTCACCTAGTGGCCTACGCTCAAAAACTTAGAACTCTTTAAAACGACGGTCAAAAATTCTGAAAATTTGCACATAGACTAATTCTGGCACGGCGCATCCAGGAAAACCTATTAGAAAAAAATTCCACGGTTGGATTCTGAGTTATGGCCTTCTGAAGTCCAAAAAACACGTTTTTCGCGTGGGGATTTTTTTGAGGAGGGTTTAGGTGGATAAATTTTACATATTCGGATAGCCCTGAAAAAACTGCACTGTTTTCTTTCAACAGATCCGGTACTTTATTTACCAGTAATTTTGTCGCACCCGCCCAAAGTTTGTAAAATTCTTTCTCTCTTCTTCAAGATTTGCCCTTAAGCGTGAACATCATAATAGCACCAGCAGCAACACCGATAGACAACAAAACCAAGGACACCATGGAAGCAGTAGTAATTTACTTGGAACACATTTGGATGCCTTAAATTTCCAACAACAACTTAATGCCGTTAATGCAAGTGCTGCAGCAGCTGTTGCAAGTGTAAATAATTCATTACCAAATTCAATGGCTGGATCTCCGCTATCCCTTGGACATCATCTTTCAAGAATGACCCAACAATTTGGAGCCCCTATGGGACTTGGCTCAAATACAAATGCCCTACAAAATCTTCCCCCTGGAATGAATATGAGTACGTTTAGCCCGGATATGCTTTCAGCAATGCATCAGCTAGCAAATTTACCACAACATAATGGAAATCTTTCAACTTCTGCTGCTACCTCATCCGCCCTCCAACAACTACATAATAATCTTCAACAACATTCTGCAACAATTATTAATTAATTAATTTTAAAAAATACTTTAATTTAATTTAAAATTATACAACAAAAAATAACCCATTTTTGCCAAATCGGGTCGGATTTGTTTTTTCGTCTTCTTTTTTTCGTGCCATTGTTTCCAAATATATTTTTTTCTTCGGTGATTAGAATTTTATTAATAGGACACTTGTAAGTCCAAAATTGTAAATAATTTTTATTGTTTTTTTTTTGTCATTTTTAGTTTTGTAAATATTTTATTTTGTTAATTTTTGATTTTCATCGAAATATGTTAAAAAAAATAACCTCACTTTTATTTTATGTATGTGTTTCCTAATAGTCAAAAAATGTGAAATTTTGGAAATGAAAGGGATAATGAACCAAAAAAATGTCATTTTAATTGAAAAATTTTAAATTTTAATCCAAAATTTAGAAATTTAAAAAACTGATAGTAATCAATTTTTTGCAAGTTTCATATATTCCGATATTACTATCTCTTTCATTTCCAAAATTTCAATCTTTAATCATTGATGAGAATAGTTTCAAAATTAGTTTTTTTTATTGATATTATTTTTTTTCTCTTTCATTATTGTACAAACGGATTTCATTATTTTTTGTGATTGATTCAAGTTTCAAAAAAAAAAAAGCATCTCAAAGTCAAAGCTGAAACAAGGTTGGAATTATATGTTCGAGTCTCTGAGATTTTTTTTATTAAATTTATTATTGCTTTGTTAAACACAAATTTCTTCTTTTTTATTATTAAATTTTTATTATACAAATAATATATAAATTGGTTTTTGTTTGTTCAAAAAATGTTCAAAAAAAAAGATGTTAGAAAAGAATAATAAAATATTATTGATTTTTTTTATTTGTTTGAGTTTTGCAAATATTTGAAGAATTATTGTCGGCATTGTGAAAAATATGTAAAAAGTTTGTGGAAATCTTTTTCAAGGAAAATTGACTGAAAATAAAAAAATTCATTAGAGAAGAAAAACGATAGTAATAAAAAATATGTGAAAGTGCAATTTTGTGGTTACTATTTTTTTGCGTCTTGAAGCGAAAATACTTACTTTTTGATCAGTTGCAATAGATTTAAGTTGTTCATGTTCTGGTGGTTGAATGGCATCATCAACCGCAACAGCTAAAACTTTAACCCTTTCTTGATACAGTTTTGCTGAAGCGTCTATAGGGTCGTCTTGTGAATAGGCATCTGTAAACACAATCATAAACTTTTGTGCCGTTGTACGACCCCCAAATCTTCGATCAAATTCTTTTGAAGCATCTAACATAGCTGCCCCGGTTTGGGTCGTGCCACCCAAGGTTGGAGTTTTTGCAATTTCTTCAATGGCTTCTGAAGCATTATAATGATTTTTAAAATGAAAAACTGTATCTGTTCTTTTTAAGCCCGAATATCGAACAAATGCAATCTGGGTTTCATTTTCTCCAAGTTGCATATTTCGAATCATTTCAGATGCAATATTTATATATTTTTCACGTTTATCTCTTGCACCACCACTAAAATCCATTAAAAATACAATATCCATCATACATCCACCAAATCGACTACCACTTGAAATTCTTGAAGGTTTTTGGGTTGTTATTCGAGGACGGCCACGAAATGTTTGTTGCTGTAATTGGTGCAACTGGTGTAGCAGGAGATAATGCAATTGGTTTTCGGCGAAGTGTTCGGAATTTTGATGTTTGTTCACATGAAATAAATGATCGAAGTGTTGAAATCATTTTTTGTTCAAGAGTTTGTTGACGATCTTGGGAAGTGATAATTGACTTCTTTTCACCATTTGTTAAAAGTAAAAGTGTTTGAAGACTAAAAATTAACGTTTTGTTATTAAAAAATGAAAATTTGAATAAAATTTTTGTCTCAACTCGTCTGCCTAAGGAGCGGGAGGTTGCGAATCCTTCAACGCCGAAAAAATATCTTTAAATAATTAAAATATTTTTCTGTATAATTTCTCAACTTAATTTTTTTTAAAAATTAAAAAAAGAAAAATTAAAGTTTTCATATAGGTCATATCACTTTTAAGCCCCCTTATAAACATACCGTTCTTCACTGATTGAACTTTCTGAATTAATTACAAAACTATGAATGTAATGTTTCTTTGATAATTTTGCAGTAAGTTTTCGAAGTCTTCCATTTTCATTTTCTCTTGCTTTTCCATCAGTAAAAAATAGAAGAATTACAGGTGCACCCATTTTTTTATGTGGTAAAACTTGTTTTAACAAAGTTTCAATGGCGTCTGAAGCTCCATAAGATGGCTCCAAAGCTTTGCTTGCATTTTTCAGCAATAAATTATCAAATTGTGCTCGAAGTTTTGAGTAAAAAGATCTTTTGTTTGATCTTCTTCAAATGATGTAATTAAAAGATTTGAGGATGGACGTTTGCCATAAAAGATTAAAGCAGCTCTATGAAATCCGAGATCTAATTGTTGGGCAGTTTTAAGGGCAATTTCTTTTCGGCGCTAAAAAATGAAATTTTAACCATAAAATTAGCTCTAAATTTACCTGTAAAGCCCTGCCAGCAAAATTTTCATCAACTTCTCCATCAACAATAAAAACAAAATCCGAGCATGCTTTTACAGAAATGAATCCAACAAAAATCCAAAACAGAACCGTTTTAAAGTACGACATTTTATTTCAATTAAAAAAGAAAGTTTTTACGTGTCAAATCTTCTTTTTCTTTTTTGTGTGACACCTTTTTTCTTCTTTTTTCATCTTTAAAATTTGTGTGATAAATCCTTAAATGTTATTAAATCAAAATGCGAAATTTTTCTTTAATCTTGGAAAACTGAAAAATGGATCCGCTCTAAATTTTTTTAACAAATGAGATTTTCAAATTATCTCAAATTTTTATCTTTTTTTTCAAATTTACAGTTTTCGCATTGAAAAAATGTTCAAATCCAATTTTGACCTTTTTTAAAAATAAAATACATTAAAATGTTCAACTTCAAAGTTTAAAATTGTCACAGATAGTAACAGAATTTAAGCTTTTGTTAGTTTTGGCATTTTTTATCATAGAAACATATTTTAAAAAATTTGCGTAAACATATAAATCGTGACAGGAGTGTATCGCCCTTTTATTTGAAAGAATTCAAATATTTAAATTTTTTTATGTAGCTAATAAGATAGAAGTTTCATGGCATATACATTTTTATTCAACAACAAAACCATAATTCGAAAAACTTGATAGCGGTTTGAATTCATTTATTAATTTCAATAAGTTTATGATTTTGAATTTGAAAATCAGGTATTTCCAATTTTGTATTTTGAAAAGCAATCATTAATTGTTTCTTTAAATTATCATTTAATTCTTTTGAAACAATTACAATTGTATCCGGCATTTTACCAAAATTATTTTCAACATTTTTAATAATCCATTTTAAAATAAATGCAAATAAAAATGCCGGAGTTGCTTTTCGACGGCCACGAAATGTTTCAAATTCAAGAAAAATTTCATTGTTATCATTTTTGGTTACTATAAACCCCCAATCTGGTTCAATTAAAAGATCTTCAAAATTTTCAACCATCATAATTTTAATCAAATCTAAAAAGCACAATTTTAATTAATTAATTATTTATATACATGCCCTAACGCATGTTGAAATTAAATAAAATATAATACAATGTAAAACAAGACAATAAAAATAATAATTTTAAAATTATTAAACTCGAACTTATTAATAATTTGAACTAATTTAGAACTAAAACAACTAAATACAAATATAAAAGAGAAATAAAAGATTTATGTGAATAGCATCTTAATTTTAAGGCATAAGTGTATGACGACGTACAATTAATAAGTACAAAAATGTGAGTGTTTAAAAAGTTAGGTGAACAAAAATTTAAACTTTTAATGCTGATAGTTTTTCTTTAAATATTTTATGGCTGGTATACTGTATGGCCCTAGGAAGCTTTACGTAAAAAAAAATTAATTTTTTGAATATTTTTTTACCTCTGATAAGATAGCTGTTATAGCTTCCAAACAATTCCATTGCCATTCCTCCAATTTGAATATTTCCATCAAAAAAGCTAATTGCAGCAGGAATTTTTTGAATTACTTAAAAATTATTACTTTATTAGACTTATTCATCTACAAAAGTTTACCATTTTTTTCTAATCTCCCTTTCCTTACAAGATGAACAGAAATTAAATCATTTTTTAAACTGATGAATGCAGCTTTTTTTGTGAAAGCATTGTCATTTTTAATATAATAATCAATTTATCCACTGAGAGATGCAATGCTGCACCAGCATCAAATTTTTTATAACAAAGTGAGAAATCCATATGATCTGGGCCAGCAAGCTAAAAAATTGTCGAAAATGATTACGATAAATGTCAATCCTGTCTACGGCATTCTTTATGCCAGTACAAAATATCATGTAGAAAAAAATAAATTTTTACCATAAGTTGTTCCATTTTCTTATAATGTACAAAAGTTTTTTTAACGGGAACAATATCAGATACCAAAATTTTTATAAGAAATTTGTCAAGGTCTTGAGAATTCTTAATTTTTTTCAATTCTTTTCTAGGAATAATTGCATAATTTTTAAATCCATTATTTTCAATATTATATTTGAAAGATTTTTCTTTAAGAAGATGTATGGCTTTCGAAACAATTGATTTCTTTAAATAGCTTTGAATATCTTTATTTATTACGGTGACATTTTTTGGTGACAAACAATCAATAATTAATTGTTCGATTAACTTTGGGGATGCATTGTTTGAAGGTTCTGTAAGAGTTTTCTCCAAACCAAATGTAATTAAGTTATCATCAATTTTATTAAATGATGTCTCAATTGATGCAGATGGACAATAAATAAATGTCTTTGACAATGGTCCCATTAATGTTAATGTTAATTGAATTTCTTTATAAATTGGAAAAACATTTGCCCAAGCGATGTTATATTTATTTTCAATAACCTCAATTTTAAAATATTGTAAATATTCATTTTCACAAAATATAAAATCCATATCATCATCAATTTTTCCTTCAGCATATTCTTCAACAATTGCCATTAAAGCTGCCGATAAATAAATTGAATTCCAAGAACAACAAAAAAATGGAATTTTATATTTTGAATAATATTCTTCCAACATTTTTGCCATTTTACTACTTTCTTTTTGTTCAGCTTTTGTAAAAATAAATATTACAGCTTTAACATTTTTTCTTGGAAGATCAACATTTTTGTTAAGCGTAGAAAATTTAAACTTTGTTTGAAATGTTTCATCAAACAATCGTATATAATGTAACTTCAGGATGTAAGAGTAATGGAGTAAAACATAATATTTTTGGCATTGTTTAAACGAAAAAGAAAGCGTTTTTTTTTGAAAAGCTTTAAAAAGAACAATAAACAAAAATCAATTTTTTAAACAGCCAAGAGACACTTTTTCTTTGCTGCTTTGTGAAGAATGCTCGATTTTTATTGCAAAAATAATAGATCGATAAAAAAGATGAAGCATAAATATTAAATTAAACTTTCTTTGTAATAAAGAGGCTGTCCAGATATGACGTCATGCAAATAGAGGGGGGAGGGATACTCTGATGACGCCGCTTTGAAGTGCGGCAAAATATCAAAGGGAAAATTATGACGGAGGGGGGAGGGGTCCAAAAAACCCGATTTTTGTATAACGTCATATCTGGACAACCCCAAAGGGTGTAATAAAAAAAAGACATAGTTTCAAAAAATATTTTTCCGGAAACTTAATTTTTGCAATAAGTTCATTGTTTTAAAGTTTGTAAAAACAATGAAAAAATGATGTCAGCACAAAAAAAATTGTTCAAAAATTATCGTTATTAATATTTAAAAATACAATCAATTGTCTCACATAATTTATTGCAGAGGACTATGATATTTCATTTAGCTAAAATATTGGGTTTAATGAAAAACTTTAAAGTGGTTATTTTTGATAGTTATATTTTCCGACTTTTTTATCATTTATTTAGTTAGTCATAATTAATAATTTTTACTTTTTGCAATTTCATTGTTTTATTTTACATTATTTTTTTAAAAAAATTGTTTTCAACGTCGTTTTTTGTCAAAGCAGTTATCACAAGATAAAAAATATATTTTTTATCTTGTAAAATTTACCTTTCTTTTTCAGTATAAAAAGAACAGCGAAAAAAGAAAAATTAACGGAACAAACAATGTTTTCTTTTTTAAATGAAGTGGTATTGCGTCTTCTTTTTTAAATTAATGATTCATCTTTTCTTTTTGCTTTTTTTTAATTCATTAATTTACTGATTTTAGTTAAAAAAGAGACGTATAGCTTATTTAATAAATACTTTTTTTAGCTTTCAAAATTTTAATTTTTTCACATTTAACATTAAAAAATGCCAATTTACGACGTTGATGACCATGATTTGGATATTTTGAGAAAAACGGTGTTCATGGAAGCTCGGGGTGAATCTGCTGATGGTCAAGCTGCTGTTGTGTATGTAATTGTTACTCGGGCACGCTTAAATAAATCTTATTGGGGTGGAAGTAAAATTGCAGATGTCTGTTTAAAGCCTGGACAATTTGAATGTTGGAATTCTTCAACCAATATTGACACTCAAAGTCAAGAATATAAAAACGTTGAAAATATTGTAAATGATGTCATTTTTTATAACGAAGCCTTTAAAGAACATGATGATGGAAGTGATCATTACAATAATCCGGATAAAGAAGGATATCGAGAATGGACAAACAATTGTGATAAAACAAAGAAAATTGGGGGATATCAATTTTATAAAACTAAACCAGGGTTTTAATTTTTTGTATTTGTGTTTTCCTTTTTTGAAAATGTTTTTATATTGCTTTTAATGATTTTATAATTGTTAATAATTGTTAAATATAACACTTTTTAAAAAGATTTAAAGCACAAGATTTTTAAATTTTTATTATTTGCAAACATTTGCTGCATCACAAGCTGGACTTTGACAAATATATTTTAAATCAGTATTTTCTCCAGTTTGTAAAGCCCAATGAAATCCTTTATCATTGAACATATATCCATAATTATCTTTTGGTGCAGGTGTATTGACCATAGGTGGAAAGTTGTCATATGGCACTTCTGTACCATTATATCCCCATCATTTCCATTTTCCATCAGAAGCAGATTTATGTAATCCGATATTAAATCTCTTTTCACCATAAAGTGGATTATCCTTTGTAAAAAAGCTATCAACAATAAAATCTTCTCTTGCTTGAGACGTTATTGATACAAGTGAACCAGGAAGGCGACAAAATTTATTTGCAATTGCGGGAGAAGCTGGACTAATAACTGGAAGGAAACAATCAGCATAATTTGTGTAATTCATAAATTCTGGATTATAAAGTGAAAGTTGTTTTGTTGTGGCAGAACAGTAACAATTAACTAAAAAATTGTAAAAAATTAAAATTAATTTTTTTTACACAGAATTAAAATCTCAAATTTTTATAAAAAAATTTTTAACAACTGCATGAACAATGACTAGAACCCGAAACATGCCGATTGTTGCGCCAAAATTGTACCACTCGACTGCGCAAACGTAGATCAAAAAAGGAACAACAGTCAAATTTTAGCGATTTTTAATTTTTGAAATCAAAGTTCCAACTTTTAAATCACTAAATACAGTGCTCCACAAAATTATAACCGCACCCTATAAATCTCTGATTCTGAAAAATCCAGAAGCGGGATTAATCCAAATGTTTCAGATTCGGATTCAGCATGTTCGAAAACCTATAAATCCAAGAAATAAAGGCAGTTTCTCAAAAAATGCCGATTTTTCCCAGGAAATTCGAAAAATGCCTTCCACAAAATTATAACCGCACCCCTGAAAAATGGAGAATATTGATATTCAAGCTTAAATTCCATTTAGAGGTTGTCAAGCATGCTTAATTAAGCTGAAATGTGAAAAAAATATCAAAAAATATGCAGTGGCATATATAAAAATGGCATGTCAAAAGTGGCGGCAGACATTTTTAGAAAAACTAACAAATATATATTTTATATAAATAATGTAATAATTAATTTTGAATCAAATATATTTGGCACGTAATTTTTTATGGCATTTTTTTGAGTTGGTTAAAAAATAAATAGAACTTTGATTAAAGGTTAAAGTTTAATGAAAATAAACAAACAAATAACGTCAAACAAATTTTAATACGATAGTTACAGTATTTTATTTAACAATTATAAAAAATTTTATTTTCCAAAAATGTTATTATTATTTTACAATTTTAACAGAAAAGACAAACCTGTAAAAAAAAGTGAAGAAATCTTCAAAAAAGGGTTTGGCTTTTTATTTCTTCTTTGCTTCTAATATTCTAATTTTTTTGTTAAAACAAATTTTTTTCATTACTCAATCAAAAAAATCTCCCAAATTGTTCAAATTTTCTTTCATCAAACAAGAAGTTCTCAAAAAAAACGCTTTTAATAAACTTTCTTCAAAAAAAATTTGTAAACATTACACCGCCTCTTTCGCAATTTGTTTAAATGTTTTTACGGTAGAATTTGATGTTTTCGAAAATTAATTTTTTTCAATAAATGTTTGCGGGGGTTTATTTTTTATATTAAAACTTCGCATTCTAATTAAAAACTTGACACCGTACCATCATATTTTTGTCACAAAACTTTTTTTGCAAAAATTTGGACTTTTACCTTTTTTCAAAAAAAATAATAATTATAAAAATTTTACACTTTTTTTCACTTGATTTATTTCCTTTTTTACCAAATTAAAGAAACCAGCATTTTTTAAATCTCAAAAATCCCCCGCATTTTTTCAATCAAAGAATCTTTTAATTCTTAGATTTGTTCTGGTCTAATGAATAATAATACTTTTTATTAAATTTAAATTTAAAATAAAGTTTTTAAAAAGGTTATAATTAAACATGCATTTTTCTTTTATTCATAAAATTCCCATGACAAAAATCATACATAATTTTTTAACTTTCATATATTTCTATATAAATTCCCAAAAGGGATTACAAAAAAAAGCTTTAAATAAAATATATGAACTAAAAAACAGTGAGAACTTTTTTAGTTAAAATTACGGTAGATTTTCTCACAGTTTTAAGTCAGAATTTGAAAAAAAAATTTTATTGACTCATTTTTCTTGCAAAATTATTTGGTTTTCTATTTTTAAAATGAGAAAAATAAATGTTACAAAATTTTTTTTTGGAAATTAAAGTGGTAATTAAAGAATGAAAAAAAAAACATGAAAGCATTGAAACCACATGTTTCCATTTTGTAAAATAAAACCATGGAATTTTTTTTTCTTCGATGATGCAAAAAACCGCCTGAGCTAATTTAATTTTTCATCAAAAACCAAATTTAAATAAATAAATCTTTTTTGTTGCTGTTTTTGCATGAGATTTTTAAGGTCAAAAATTTATGTATTTTTTGAATGAATGTTTTTATGGGATCGGAAGTGTTTGTAAATTTTAAAATGCCGAATCAAAACATAAATGTTTAAACACCTTTTTTTTATTGGATTACTTAAATTTCGATTTCTTTTTACCCATAAAATTAATTGAATTTTTTGCTTAAATGTTTAAAAACATTAATAGTTTTTGAGAAATTCAAATAGACTACTTAGAAGTACACTTTCGTGCCCTTTTAATTTTAAATTGAAATTTAAAAAATTAGATCAAAAATTTTCATATTATTCATATTATATGCTTTTTAATATTTTTGAGAATACCATCACAATTTATCACATTTGTTATAATTTAAAAATTACTGTAGACCACGATTCATATTATTATCAAATTACTATTTAAAATATTTGTTCCCTAAAAATTTATATTCATCTAATAAATCAAAATTTACAATAACAACCGGAAGTTATAATTTAAAAAAATTTTAAAATTGTCACACATTATTTAAATTCTTTTAAACTAATGTAAATTACTATTTTTATTTGACCCTTAAACTATAATAATAATATTTCCCTTTACAATTTTAAAAACATTTTAAATGTCAAAACTACAGCATTAAAAGTAATTTATGAATAACTTTAAATGAATGATTTAATGTCATTCAAAAAAATAAAACCAATAACAAACTTTTATCAAAAACAATTGTGACAAATTTCAAATGTTTCTATTTCAAACAATTTCCGGCTCTCGTAACGAAACCAAAAATAGAAATTTTTTGTATTTTTTGTTATTCTAAAAACTCCTCCGTTTTGTTTTTTTCTCAAAAACAAACTTATTAAGCTTTTTTTATTTAATGGATTTAACCAAATTTGATGTGAAAAGAGTACACCAGAAAATTCTTACCCCGTATTTTCCACGTGGTTTTTGTCTCATTTATGCTTTTATAAAATCTGTAATATTACCTATGACTTATCTATCATCTGTTACTACTACTACAACCTCCACATATTTTTTTTGGTCATGAACTTTTGAAGTCTATAATTTTTATTTTTTACGAATATAATTTTTTTATCGTATGTTTTTTTGTGTCGTCAAAAAAATAAAGCTCCGCCTTTTTTATATAATTTTAAGGCGGGGTTAAAAAAAAGGAAAGAAAGGGAAAATAAAAAGAGTTCCAAATTCAACGGTTTATTTGAGAGTTGAATGAAATTTGTTTTGGCGGAGAAAAAAAATCTCTGAAATTTGTTCTTACTTTAGAGTTAAAGGAATTGTTCGCTCTTAAAAAAACTTTTTCTTATAACTAAACATGAAAATCAGGGATTCACGGATTTTTATTCATAAAAGTAACAAAAAATCCGCTTCAATAAATGTCTGATTTTCAAATTCGGTTGTAAAAATAATTTTTTAAGTGAAATTTTTACTTTTACAAAAAAATCTTTTTTTCGAAATTCCAAAAACTCTAAATTTTTCGTTTTTGACATTTTTGTTACGATGTCGAAAATCTGTTTCAAATAATTCAAAAACAATTTTTGAAATACTTTAAATATCGTCATTTCGAAATCTCCCAAAAATTCTTAGATCACTTTTTGAAGTCACCTTTAAACGTTGATTTCATTGATCACATTGTTTTTGTTGTTTGTTTTTTTGCGGTCACAAGAAAAATTCCAAACAAAATGAAATTATATATGTTTTTTATACTCAAACATTTTTTCCTCCGTCTCCAGTCTGCTGCAAGAACTCGCCTCTACTTTCTTCTTATCTATTTTCGGTCATCCCTATATATTTTTTGCACAATAATAATAACATAATTTTCCGCCTCCATTAATGATGATGATAAAAATCTTTTCTCTATCAATCATTCTATATGTTTTTTAAAAAATTGTTTACGTCGTTGCAAAATATTCATTACAGTTTTTTTATATCACTCTTTTAAAAAAATTGTTTCAGAGACTCTCATTTTCCGTTCTTTGAAAAATAGAATTATGCGTTCAAATAATAATTTTATTCAACGATTTTCTGGTGAAATTTCAATTTCATTTATCTTGCTTATTTTATCTGCAAATGCCGTATCATCTGCACTTCCAGAATGTGGAAAAATTTTAGTTGCAAAAATGTATGACATTTGTCAAACAACTGATTGCAACACTGTTACACCAATTACTGCTGAAACATATGCACCATTTGGTAAGTAATTTTTTTTTAAAAAAATTTGATTTTTTTCATTTTTGGGTTACTGCACTTTTAAAATCCAAAAGTACAGTAACCTACCCCTTCAAGAAGCCATATAATTTATATGATATAAACCTGTAATCCCTAACTCAAACTTTTTTTTTCTAGATTTACTTACTGAATGCTGTTTACAAGGATGTGAAGCATCTCGAATTGAACAATATTGTTGCTTTGTTCCATCACAAATAGAACATGGTTCACCATTTCAACCAAGAGTAGCTTCACAGAAAGTTGAATCAAAGCGTCAACAAATCTATCAACATCATAAACTTAATCGCTTCAACAGCAACAATAATAATAACTACAATCCTTTTGATCTCGGATATTAGCTTTCATTATCTTTTTTTAAAACAAAAACAATATTTATCTCTATTTTTAACTATGTTTTTTTCTTTGTACATATCTCTCTCTTTTTTTGGAAGAAAAATAAAAAAAATGTTGGAAAACAATGCATCACTTTTTTACCAAAAAATTAATTCATGACAAAAACAATAAAATTCTTTGATTCAAAACAATAAAAACGTACATTCGAATTTGAATTCATTTTTCTTTAACAGCATCCACGATGTGTATAATCTGTTTCACGTTTTCGAAAGCATTTTTCCCAATCATTTGTTGTTGGTTTCTTTCTATATTTTCGAGTTACCAAAATTGGTTCACGTTTTACCCATTCTGATGGAGACTCTAAAAAAGAAACAATAATTTTAATGTCTTCAAAAAACTATAATATTACCATTTGCTTCAAGTCCATCCCGTAAATTATATAATTGTCCACGCAAAACACGAATTTGTGAATATGCGAAACAGCTTGTAGATTTATCATGTCGAAATAAAGTCTAAAATAAAAATATTATTAAAAATGTATAATTTTTAGTCGTGTCTTTTTTTCAAACCTTTAAATCATCACATAAATTATGTACGAATAATGGTGTGAGAAGTTTTAAAAGTCTTTCACGTAATTGTGGATTAAGTTTTTGCTTTGCGAATGAAAGTTCAGCCCCATTGAATGGGAATTGACGGAAACGAGATGCAGATTCTGGATGTTTAACAGGAAAGGCAAGACCATTATCAATTGCAGCAATAGAAATTTCTTCACCAGGTACATGCCTGAAAAAATTTAACATAAATTCAAACTTAAACGTTCAACATTGTTAACAAAACTACAGTATACAGTTAAGCAAAAAAAATAAACTTACCGAATTAACCAATTATCACTATGACGATCAGTATTTCGAATAACATAATCCAAAACACACATTTTATGAAAAAGTTGTAAAAATGTTTCATTTTCTTCTAAACTTATTGCATTTTCTCCTTTCAAAGACCATTCTGCTAAAACTTCTGTTGCACTTCGATATCCATGAACAAATACTTGAAAGCTTCCTTCTTTTGGGCTAATATCTTTACTAAAGCATCCACGACCATAAAAGAATGTTGGAGAAACAAGTTTTACAACACAAGTTTTAGGTACAACATTAAGCTAAAAAAAGGTACAGTAAAAATGACAAAGTTAGAAAAAATAAACTCCAAATCGATCATCAACAAATGAAGCACCAGTTTCAGATAAATATCCATTATTTGGAATTAAACATGCTCTACCAAAACAGCAAAAACATAAAATTCTTTAAAAAAATTTTGGCCATTTTGGATTTTGTGCTGCAAAAGGTTCTTCATCTTTTGGTTTGAAAACAGCAAGATATTGTCCATTTTTATCAAAAACAAAATAAGAGCCAGAACTTCCTGCAGGAATTAGCTTCGGATATATTCCAGCTTTGATTGCTTCAACAGCTTCTTTCAAAATTTCATTAAAATCTTTATCTCGATCACTGTTGACCTAAAATATGTATAAAGTTTTAAAATGGTGATAATGAAAAAAAGCAAAGTCCACTTTGTGGAACTTTAGGATTAGAAGGAAATTGGTGGTAGTGAACAACAAAGGACGACAAAAACATTGCATTTTATCAGTGTAAGCTTTTTCTGTGCAAAATATTTAAAGCAAACATATGGAAAACAGATATTTAGGGTGAACGATGTTGATAAGACAAGAATCGGGATGAAATAAATTCCGACAAACTATATTCCACTAGAGTTATAACAACTACAGTAATAAAAAAATGTAAAAGACGTCATTTTTATTTTTAGCTGTGATTATTGGTTAGTGAAATCTTTGACTCTGCAGCAATTTGACAAATGACAATTTGTTGTAACCTTTCAAACCCAAAAATTATGACAAAAACAGCATGTTAACTACTTCCATCACTACTACCCTAATACCATACTATCTAATACTCCTCAATTAAAAGTTAAAAAAAGCAAAAATAATATAAACTTACAGCATGACGACTTGAATTTGCAACAAATTTGCTGTTTTTCTTTTGTAATTCATGTTCTGATACTAATTCAGATGATGAAATCGACTAAAAAAGCAACAAGTTTATTACAAAATCGAAAGAAAAATCACAAACCTTTTCAAAAACTTCTCCAGAAACTTTAAAAGATGTTATTCTTTGACTTTCTACAACCTTCTTTTCTGATGCAACAGGTTGTTCATTTGGGATATGATTTGGTGGTTGTGGAACAATTGCTGCTGCAGCAGCTGATGACCCAAGTTCTTCAATATTAGGAGCTTTTAAATGACTGATATCAATTTCATTATTCTTTCCTGATATTTCTTCTTCTGGTGTACCATCAATAGGATCATTGGAAAATATATCAGCCATTTTCCAGAGAAACAAGGTTTTGTACTTTCAATGTTCAAAAAAAGAGAGAATTTTGTGTGCACAAATTTGTTCAAAAATTTGCATAAAAAGCTTTTGAAGTGCTAACGTTATTGTTGTTGAAAAAAGGATAAAGAACCTTTCAAAAAAATGTGCTGTAAATTTTGGTTATGAAAAAATTCGAATTTCAAAAAAGGTTTTTTGTCGACAACAAGAAGGAACACTGTGTTAAACGTTAAACATTTCCACATTTACAAAGTGTTCCTTTTTTCTTGCTCTAATTTTTTCTGTTTTTTTTAGTTCTGAAATTTTATGTTACTGTAAATTATTTAAAGAATGCTTCGATTTTCTTTATACAGATGTTTTCCATCAGTACCAGCAGCTTCAAGAGCTTTACCAAATGCAATCAAGCACAAGCCACCATTTCAACGTAAAATCAATCAACAAGATTAGGTTAATATATTTCTTAAACTTTATACACTTACAATATATATCTTTTAGTTTGGTTTAATTGGTGGTCGATTAGCACCACAGAATGAGAGATATGATAAAAAACTTGATGATGATAGATTTTTTAAAGGAAATATTGTAAAAAAAGAAATTAATGCTCCTCCAACAAAACCAAAGCTAAAACAAATAACTCTTCCATCAACAATGAATGTAAAAAAGCGGAAAATGCTTGAAAAACAACAAGTTGATTTTAGCAAATATCAACAAACTTATGGAGTTGATAAAAGAAAAGTTCCTGTAATTATTGGTATGTTTTTACTATTACAAGATAGAAAGTAATGTAGCAGCTTTTAGAATGCAAAAGATCTGCATTTAATCATTATGAAGGTCAAAGATATCCATCAAATCTTCCATTAGTATCTGAACGCTGGGATAAATCAAAGCATAAAGGTGATTGGTTTATTATTAAAAGACTACAAAAATTTCCTGCTGCAATCAGTGATCCCCAATCTCGTGAGTGGGAAGCATTCGCACATTTACTTGATTATGGAATTATTCAAAATATTAAAAGAAAGCTGCATTTTTCAACGCCAACAAAAATTCAATTTGCAACTTTGGAAGATTTTAATATTCCAATGCATTTATTTATTGCTGGTGAAACAGGTTCTGGAAAAACCATTGCATTTGGAGCTCCAATTTTAAGTGAATTAATAAAGGCTAAAGAAAAGGGTATTAATTCAAAAGGTAAACATTCTATGATTTTTCTGATTTTTAATTTTTCAGTTTTTTAGTTCTTACTGTAAGCTCATTTCTACGTACCCAAACAACAAAAATGTTTCAAGATTTGGTTGCCGATTTAAAAAATGCTCCAAAAATTTGTGAAGGAAAGAAAAATACTGCATTCAAATCTGTAGATGATTTTGATGTTTTGGTTGCGACTCCAAGTCGAGCATTTACTTTATTAAATTCATTGCCAAAACCTCTTTCAATTTCTACCGTAGTTATGGATGAAGCGGATATGCTTTTGGATGAATCTTTTGTTGAATCAATGACAGAATTTATTTCTGTTGTACCAATTCGAAATTCAGCTATTGATCCAAAATCTTCAAATGGTGCACGTGTTATCTTTTCATCAGCTACATGTCCAAATGAATTACAAGATTTAGCTGAAGGAATTGTTGATTCTTCATCTTTGACGTATATCAAATCAAATGAATTACATCGGCTATTACCAAATATTGAACAAAAATTTTTAAGAATCACTCATCCAGAAAGATTTGAAAGATTAAAAGAACTTATTGAAAAAGAATTACAAGCAACAAATAATGGAAGAATATTAATTTTTTGCAAAGTTGGTTTTTACATTTTTATGTTTTTTGCTACAATAATCGTTTTTATAGGATACTAATCGAGTACAATATGTTTCTGAACAACTTAAAGCTGCTGGTGTTGAATGTTATATAATTGCAAAAGGAAAAACTACAATACCAAATGATTTAAGAGTTATTGTTGCAACGGATGCAGGAAGTCGTGGGCTTGATCTTCCATTAGTAAATCATGTTGTAAATTATGATTTTCCAAGACATATGGTTGATTATGTTCATCGAATTGGTCGAGTTGGACGATGCAATTCATCAAAGCATAAATCTTTTGTTACTTCATTTGTTCGATCTAATCTTCAAATTTCAATGGTTAAAGAAATTGAGGCATGTTTTTTATACATTATTTTTTATATCTTTTTTTATTATAGAAATGTGCACGTTTAAATCGTCCACTTCAAACAATTGAAACGGATGTTGCTGGAATAATTAAAGCTAGCCGAGAAAGTCGTAAAGAAAAGTTTAATGACGAAGCAACAGAAGCAGAAGCAGCCGATAAAGAGTAATCTCAATTTCAAATTTAGTTTAGTTATAGTCCGTTTTTACCTTTTTTTGTTAAATTTTGTTGAGTTTTTTAAAAAGAATAATTTGTTTATTTATTTTAAATAAAGCTCATATTCTGAGAAACTCGAGCAATTTTCACAAAATCTGGCACAAAATTTTTTTTTTCGTTTTTTTCGGTTTTGATGACTTTTCCTAGGTTAATTATACTCAAAAACACGAAAAAACTGGTGTATGGAGTCACTTTATATGCTAGTTTTTGAGATATCATACTACCATACCAAAATTTCGATTTTCGACTGACAAAGTCGAAATTTTATAAATTTGGTATCAAATTGTAGCCCTGAATTTTCTGAGTCCAGAAAAGTTAAATTTTGTAAAAAAAAGTTAAATTTGAAGAAAATTTATATTTGGAATAATGAAAAAATCGTATTGGGTTACGGTAATTCGGTTACGGTACTCCTTTTTCAATACTACCCGGAAAATTTTATTGCAAAAAATTATTCTCCTATTAAAACTACATCAAAAAATATCATAAGTAACTCTCTAATCGGTGGCCTGCGGATTTTTTTATTTTGCTGAAAATGAGCTTCTCAATATCTCCAACATCATTAAAATGGCAAAATTTTTGAAATATGCTATGGATAAACTTTTGGTGACTTTTATTATTAAATATGGTGTTGTTAAAGTATTCTGGAGAAGTTTCAGCCACCCAACAGCAAATCTGACAATTTCCGATCAATATTTACAACATAAAATGAGCAATATGTCAAACATGTCATAAAACGATTTTTTCTTTACAAAATATGTTATTTAAGGTTTAACAATGATAAATACTGATAACAGTAATGATCTAAATGGTTGCAAAAATGGATTTTAAGCAGTTTTGGCTTTTTATTAATTTTTTAAATTTCATCAAGTATTGATCAATTTACGTATATACGGTAATTGGACATAAAGTGCCAAAAATTTAATAACACGGACTAGTTTTTTTGGTCTCATTTTCTTCCCCACATAATTTTACATCTATGTGGAGCAAATTAAAAACAACAAACGGGGTGTACGATACTTTTTTACTGGAAAGAAGGCAAAAAAGTGCACCTCAAGCATTATGTTGGGAGCATAACTCAGTGAATTTGAAAGATATTGACTAGTGGCGACTTTTGTCATGTATATCTATGCTATAAGAGTTATCCTGAAAAGTTTCAGAACTCCCGGATCATATTTCGCAATTTCGCGTCAAGATATAGTTTCAAAAATTAGCAACATTGGGTATATCAAAAAAATGGTCTTAAAACGCGGGTTTTTTATGTTAAATAAATATGTTTGCATTTTCAAAATGTAAAACACATGCTAAAATAATAAAATAAACTATTAAACCTAATATTTATGGTAATATCGATGTTTTAGGATTTTCAAAAAATAGTGGTAATTTTACCCCATTTTCTAAATGACATAATTTACAAAATATGGGAAGATATGACAAGTTTTAGACTTTCATGACAAAAATAAACATGTTTAAGATATTTGAAACATGTTTCAGACATATGAAATCAATATCTATTATATGGGGAATTTTTAAAAAAAATTGTTTTTTTGGCTGATTTATTTTGAAAAAACCATTATTTTGCTTTAATAACATAGATAATTATATCTTTAAAAAACTTGTCATGTCTAATTTTATCGTATTCGACAAGAATAAGCTTAAAATATAAACATTAAACTACTTTTGAGAAAAAAAATTTTTTCATATTTTACCACTATTTTTTGAAAATCCTAAAACATCGATATTACCATAAATATTATTTTTTTTCAAAATGTAAAACACTTGCTAAAATAATAAAATAAACTATTAAACCTAATATTTATGGTAATATCGATGTTTTAAACTTCTCAGAATATGAGCTATAAAAGAATTGAATCCGGTAGCTCGAAAATGATTAAAATTGGACGATGTCTTTCTTTAAGTGGATGAAGAGAGAAGACTGGTTAAAATACTCGAAAAGCTCTTCCTCATCGATGATGATGAAGCAAAAAAATAGCCAAGCCTCCGTAAATGATCTTTTACGCAAATATAATTAAAATGAATCATTTTTGTTCTAGCATTTTTGACTCAATTTTTAGCTATTACCGATGTTGGCAAAAAAATAAAAGCGGGAAAAAATAAATGAATATAGTACATTTTTGAATTTCCAGAAATTTTTTTATTTTTTATTTTAATTAAATTTTTTTTAAATTTTTTCAGTATTTTGCTTTTCTCAAAACGAACGTTTACAGTAACTTTTTAAAATCTGATTCTTTGTTTTTTTTTTATTTGATTTTCAATTTAAGTTTTTAAAGTCTCATGCTTGTTTTTTTTGAATTCTAAAATTTTGAAAATTTCGAAATGGCACACAAAAAGTAAGAAGAAAGGAATTTGCTCTCTCTGCGTTCACTAAAGTTTTTTTTATAAATATAAATACTTAACGGAAGTAAAGTAAAAAAAAGAATGAAAGCGTAAGCGATTTTGAGTCTGTCCTATAAAAAGGATTACGAAATCGGTTTATGATTTCATTTTTTGACTTTCTTTTTATTTTTGATTTTTATCGGGCACTTTCGTTGTAAGACAAATGTAATTTGAAAGTGATAAATTTTTTTTGAATTTTATAAAGTTTTTATGAAATTCAAAACATTTTTAAAGCAAAATCTTTGTAATTTTAATGTTTAAACATATTTTTTTTCTTTTTTAATGTTTCTGTATCGTCAGTAATGCATAATCGAGTAGAAAAATGCTGAGTTACAGACAAAAAAGTTCATGTTTGCAATTTTCTATAATATTTGTTATTGACATCATTAAAATAAATGTTAGTTTATTAGTTTTTTCTATATATTTAAAAAATATCCATTTAAATAAAACATGTTATTTTTCATTGCAGCTTCAAGCTTTTTCTTAAGAGATTCAGGCATTTCTGGCGGTGGAGCACGTGAAAGATTGAAAGCAACTTTAACAGAATCATAGATACGCCATTGCAATGCGGCAATTGTACCAATCATAATAATTCGTGGTACTAATCCAGTCCAAACATCTATAAAATGTATATTATTGAACAATAAAATGATACAAGAAACATACCAAAAGGGCTGAGTTTATTAAATATTTTACCAGCAGAAGCTCCAGCATCTTGATTAAGTTTTGAAACAACGGTATCAGCAGGATCAGAAACAATTGCACAAAAACACCAGCAATATAACCAGCAACAAAAGTAACAAGTTGTTCAGATTTTGTACAATATGCTTGTATAAAATTTCAACAGTTCGTTCATAGCATGCAAATTTCGTCATTGTATATGGAATTTGACGCATCCAAAGTTGTGAAAGACCTTAGAGACGTTCAATCTTAAAAATCATTGGAACACATCCACGAAGATATGGTGCAGCAGTTGGAGAAGTTTGAATTCGAACTTTTGTTGCTTCATTGGTGCAATAACATATCAGCAAAGAATTCACCAGATGCTGCAGCAGCCAAATAAAGAGTTGTTCGCCATTGATAAGCTAATTCTTCACCAATAAGATCAGCATCAAATACTTTAAATATTCACATAAAACAAATCGTCCAAAACCTTGCATTGAATAACCGATAAATGTTGAAGCCCATGTAATACTCGGCCACTCATCTCTAAAATACAAAATTTATTAACAACAAAATACAAAAATCGAAATTAAACCAGTCCATATTTGAATTCAAGTTCTTTTCTTTCCAAAATGTAAGAGTAATGTTCAACAGAGAGGAATATTACAAGCAAAATTGGTGAAATTGCATACTTTTAGCAATGAAACGTCAGCACAAAAAAAATTCGGCGGAATGCGAAGGAAAAGGATTTGTTTATTTGCAGTTTGTTTCAATCAATATTGCAACTGAAGATGAACCTTTTTTTTTTTGTTGTGCAATGCAAAAAAATCACTAATTTTTGTCTGTAACTCAGCATTTTTCTACTCGATTATGCATTACTGACGATACAGAAACATTAAAAAAGAAAAAAAATATGTTTAAACATTAAAATTACAAAGATTTTGCTTTAAAAATGTTTTGAATTTCATAAAAACTTTATAAAATTCAAAAAAAATTTATCACTTTCAAATTACATTTGTCTTACAACGAAAGTGCCCGATAAAAATCAAAAATAAAAAGAAAGTCAAAAAATGAAATCATAAACTGATTTCGTAATCCTTTTTATAGGACAGACTCTTTATGTTTTTAAGCTCTTAAAAATATCTTCTTTATTGACGAAAGAAAGAAAGAAGCAAATTGACCTCAAAAAACTTGTTGAAAAAAATTTTTTTGTTCATTTTTGTATTTTTCATTCTGTTTTGAATTCCAATAACAAAAAATGAACTTTTGTTTTTCAGTTTTAAATTTTTTTATTTACCAAAGTGCCTAAATTTGAGTGATAAAAAAGATATAATTTTGCTGTTATCATTTATCTGTTTGACCTCAAAAATTTTAGAATATATTCTTTTTGAGAGTGAAAGGGTTGTAAATTTCTTTTTGATGTTTGTTTGAAGAAGAATAATTTTTACGGTTCTGAATCAAAAAAGAGATGGGGTTTTTATTATTTTCAGAAAATGAATGGGAGAGGGAATGAAAAAGAAGAGGAATGCTTGACCTCGACATGAACGGGTGCCTTTTGTGCAAATATTAAGCAGCAAAGGTGGGAGAAAAAAAAAGAGAGAGAAAGAGAAACGGAACATTTTTTGGGCAAAAATAAAGGAGGAGCTGGTCATTACCATACGAAAAAGAAATGAAAGCGAAAAAAATGTCCGATCAAAAAAAAATACTATACTAAAAAAATAATAATAGTGTTGCAGCGTTAATGCAACGGTTGGTGCCTGCTGTTTTTGGATTGCCGATTTTTTTTGTGTTTGTTTTTTTTGCCTTGAATCGATTTTCTTTCTTTATAGATTTGCCACAAAAAATATTTTTCACATACCTTTTTTGGCTGTTTTTAAAAAAGCAGACGTTTAAAGCGAGAAAAAACCAACACGGAAAAAGAAATGAATCAGCAAAAAAGCAACGATTCTTGCGCTTTTCTCCCAAAAAAACTTTTTTTTTCAAATTTCCTGCTTTTTTTTGATCCGTGTTTTTCTTGCTTTTTTTTAAAAATTCTTACACACATTTTTTTCTGCTGTTGCGCAACACGGAAAAAAAATGCGACAATGCTTTTCTTTTTTTTTGAATTTTTTTCTTCCTGAAGGTCAGTGATTCTGCTTTCTTTCTTCCTTGATTTTCCACGATTCTTTTTTCTTTCCTCCTTCAGTTTTTGTCCTTTGATTTTAAACAAAAAATGAATCAAGCAAAATTCTTTTTGTTTGAATCACTTTTTTATAGATGGAAAAAATGCTTTTTCAGAAGCTGCTTACAATTTTTTTCCCATTCCCCTTCCATTTTTTTTGAATAACAATGGCAAAAAAATAACACATTGCTTTCTTTGTTTGCTACTTTTATTTGTGTGTTTAAAAAGTGTTTCTTTGAAAAAAGTTTTTAGAGATTTGTACTTTGTTGAAAAAACCAAAAGAAAATAATGAGTAACGTTGTTTTTGTGATTTATTTGTGACAAAAATGTTACAGTGCTTTTGGGAGCATTCACAGTTAGATGCTCTGTTTAAACTTAAAATTTTTTGCTATTTCTTTGTTTATTCTTTTGAAAAAATTAAAGCTTTATTTAAAAATGATCTTTGATAAAATTAAAAACTTTCTCCTAAGTGGCGTCTAAAATTAGAAAAAAATATGAAATTTTAAGTATCAATTATTAAGCTTAAATAATATTTTCTATAAATTAAGAATGCTAAAATCATATTTTTTAAATTTCCGTTTAAAACTATTGATTTTACTATTGTTTTTCTTACAAGTTTACTCTTTCCCAAAAAACATTTTAAACCCATTTAAAAATAACAAAAGAAGATTCTTTGTAAAACAAGATTTAAGAGACGGTCTACCAGAAAATTTAAATTTTTCATGGTCGAACTGAACTGAAAATTTTTTCCAAAGATTCTGCAATTATCAGTCGATAAAAATAAGTGAAAAAAAATTATTTAAATCGCCATTTTTTGTAGTTTATATTGAAAATTCGATTTTATCAATTTATAAAGCTACTATATGGCCGAAATTTCAAAAAATCGCCAAAAATCAGGAAGTAAAGATATCAAAAAGTTATTTTCCATGATTGTACATTTGAGTAAGGGCTATCAAATGGCTATCACAAAATTTTTTTATTCGACCTGGAACATCGAAATTTCGATAAATTTAATTTTTAACGAATATAAAAAATCGTAATTTTCCGAGTCTAGAGCTCAGACATATCTCGTTAGATAGCCCAATATGTGGGGATTCTAAAAATATATGATTTATCCTTATAAACGGGGTAGGTAGCGATTCACAAAAGAAGAAGTGAGCGCTACCAACATCTCTAACATCAATCGGCTGGCAAAACTCATGCATTTTGTGCGATATCGACTTACGGTCTTTTGTATTATGAAATACTATGTTGATAGATCATTCTGGGAAAGTTTCAGAATATTTGGATGTAATCTCGAAATTTGCCATTGATTTGAAATTTCAAAAATTTGCAACATGTATAACATCAAAAAAATCGGGTTTTTTTTAAAAAATAAATGTAAATATGCTTTAATAATGATAAATATTGATAGCAGGAATGACCTTAATGATTGCAAAAAGGATTTTGATCAATTTTGGCTATTTATTAATTTTTTAAATTTCATCAATTATTGATCAATTTTCATATACGGTAATTGGACATAAAGTGCCAAAAATTTGATAACACGGACCAGTTTTTTTGGTCTCATTTTCTTCCTCACATAATTTTAGATTTATATGGTGCAAATTAAAAACGATAAATGGGATGTACGACATTTTTTACTGAAAAGAAGGGAAAAAAGTGCACCTCCAGCATAATGTTGGAAGCATAACTTCGTGAATTTGAAAGATATTGACTTGCGATGACTTTTATTATGTATATCTATGCCATAAGAGTTATCCTGGAAAATTTCAGAACACCCGGATCATATTTCGCAATTTCGCGTCATGATATAGTTTTAAAAATTAAAATTGGGTCAACGCAGAGATAAATGGTCTTCCAATTCGGGTTTTTTAAGTTAAATAAATATGTTTGCATTTTCAAAATGTAAACCACATGCTAAAATAATAAAATAAACCATTAAACGTAATATTTATGGTTATTTTGATTTTCTTGGGATTTTTTTAAAAAAAGTACAAAAATTCGAAAAATTTATTTTTTCAAAAGTAGTCAAATTTTTATATATTTAGCTTTTTTTATCTAATATGATAGAATTACACATGACAGATTTTTTAAAAACATATTCAACAACCCAATTTAAGCAAAATCTTGGTTTTTTCAAAATAAATCTGTCAAAAATGGCGTTAATGTTGAAAAATTTCCCATATAGCAAACATTGTCTCCATATGTCTGAAACATGCTCCAAATATCCTAAACGTGTTTGTTTTTGTCATGAAAGTCTAAAACTTGTCATTTCTTCCGATATTTCGTTAATTATTTCGTCTTGAAAATGGACTAAAATTAACACAAATATTGAAAATATTCTAAGAAAATCAAAATAACCATAAATATTACGTTTAATGGTTTATTTTATTATTTTAGCATGTGGTTTACATTTTGAAAATGCAAACATATTTATTTAACTTAAAAAACCCGAATTCGAAGACCATTTTCTTGACATACCCAATTTTGCTAATTTTTAAAACTATATCATGACGCGAAATTGCGAAATATGATCCGGGTGTTCTGAAACTTTCCCAGAATGATCTATCAACATAGTATTTCATAATACAAAAGACCGTAAGTCGATATCGCACAAAATGCATGAGTTTTGCCAGCCGATTGATGTTAGAGATGTTGGTAGCGCTCACTTCTTCTTTTGTGAATCGCTATCTACCCCGTTTATAAGGATAAATCATATATTTTTAGAATCCCCACATATTGGGCTATCTAACGAGATATGTCTGAGCTCTAGACTCGGAAAATTACGATTTTTTATATTCGTTAAAAATTAAATTTATCGAAATTTCGATGTTCCAGGTCGAATAAAAAAATTTTGTGATAGCCATTTGATAGCCCTTACTCAAATGTACAATCATGGAAAATAACTTTTTGATATCTTTACTTCCTGATTTTTGGCGATTTTTTGAAATTTCGGCCATATAGTAGCTTTATAAATTGATAAAATCGAATTTTCAATATAAACTACAAAAAATGGCGATTTAAATAATTTTTTTTCACTTATTTTTATCGACTGATAATTGCAGAATCTTTGGAAAAAATTTTCAGTTCAGTTCGATTTTAATCCTCTCGTAGACCGTCTCTTAAGCCAGGAAGGAGAAAGCGGCTGTTTTAGACGCTTGCGACTATTTACATAGAGAAACATTTCGCCAATGCGACTATTTTTTTAAAATAGTCGCTTTTTTCAACATTGAAATTATTGCATTAAATTTTTAGAACTTCCAATATTTTGTAACAATATTTTTATTTAAAAAAAGATAAGAACGATCATATTAAACAATATAAATATACTTTGGTTTAACTGTTAAACCAAGTTTTTTTTGATACAAAAAATTTGATTGATTAAATTTTTTTAACATTTAATCAAAGTATTCTAAAGCTGCGCAGAAAGACATAACAATCAACAAAATTTAACTAATAAAATGCCCATTTTTAAGAGGTTTTAAAAAATATAAAAATCACACATAATTCATTACAGTACAATTGTTACGAAAAACACATTTTTTATTGCACTACAATTTCAATCAATTTAAACACATACAAAGTTAATAATAAATTTCATTTTGTTTCTTTTTACGTTTTTCACGCTTTCGTTTACTTTTACTTGCAGCTTCATATTCTTTTTCACGAGTAGATTCAACATCACAAGGAGATTTTTCTTCAAGAACAAATTCTCGTTCACGAATAGATTCAGCTTCACGAGCAGATTTTCTTTCACGAATACGGTGTTTTGATGGAAAAACTTCAGCTGCTTCATCATTAGCATCAAATCAAACATATACAGAATAATATGTAACTAAAGCATCCAAAGTATTTTAATAATGGTTTTTAAAAAAACCATCCGATCATTTTCACCATAATCAATGTAATATTGTTTTGCACCACCAGGTCCACGACAGCGTTGAATTGGATAATGTCTAAAAATGTACAATATTCGAGATAGTAGATAACTTTCTAAAAAACTTACTGATAATCACTTTGAGTACTTTCATAAACAACAAATAAAGAAATATGATCATCTAAATAATCAAGAATTAATTGCCTTAAGGTTTTCATAAACACCAACAATGGAAGTGGAATCTTGGCTAACATTTGATGAAGGTGGAGTTTGAAGGCTTGAAAGATCAGAAAGATGATATTTGCATCGATAAATAACTTATTCTTTTGGTGAATCGATATTATTTGATGCTAATGGTGGAGATCGACGATGTGAAAAAGATGTAGGAGGATTATCAAGTTTACTAATTTTAACAATTTCATATCCAGGAGGATTATTATATTTTTCTTTTGCTTTCTAAAAAATTCGAATATAAAAAATAGAATTAACAAAAAAAAACTTACAGCAGCAGCAATTTGAGATCGACGACCAATAACACATGGACGACCATGTTTACAACAAATTACATTCGTTGAAGATTTTTTCATCAATTGTTTCATTCATTGAAAGAAGAAGATGATCAGGTGATTTTGAATGTTCACATTGAGCCTTTTTTATCCGATTACCACCAGAAGATTCTTCTCCAGAACGCAAAATGATGACAAAGATGATATTGATTTTGAGGAAGCAGAAGATACAGCAGCATCAGTAGCATAAACTTTTGGCATTCCATGAGATGATGGTGAAACGGTACATTCATCATTGTCAGTTGTTTGATACGTTTTTGATTCAGATTTGGTTTTTTTACGAATAAAACATTTTTCAGATAAGTTATAAATAAAAAATCTTTGCTTAAATATTTTGATGAATAAGCTTTGGCAATGTGTCGCACAGTGTACAACAGTGTGGCTATTTTTTGAAAATAGTCGCAAAAAAAATAGTCGCAAGCGTCTAATTAGACTAAAAGTCTATTTTTTTATTAGACTTTTTTTTGCGTCTAAAACAGACTTTTTCTCCTTCCTGTCTTAAGCGGAACAGATTTCTTTTTCTCGGGAATAAGCAGCTTGAAAAATATAGGGATAAGAAAATTCCTTTTTTTCGCATTTTTTAGAAAAAAATTCAATGCGCAAGAATGAAAAAAAAAAAGTGAAGAGCGACCGCAGAAAAACCACGGCCGTGACGCGGCAATCACACACATTTAACATAACAGAAAAGAAAAGATAGAGATCGAGCAAGAAAAAGTTTTTACTTCTTGTTACTACTACTACTGATGCTGATGATGATGATGTTGTTGTGATGATGATGATGATGACTGCGACCAAAATTCTTTTTTTTTTGATGTTGTTGTTACTTTTATTTTCTTTAACCGCCTTTCCTGCCTGCCTACTGCTACTACCCGAACTACCAGCCGATTTGCTTGCTTTTGCCTGCGCGGAAGGAAGGAAAGGAAAGAAAGAAGAAAGAATGTCAAACACGTTTCGGCCGGCCGAAGAAAGAAAGGGGAATATTTGAAAATCGAAGAAAAGAAACTTTTTTTTAAATGGGGAAAAAGTGATAGAAACCTTTTTTATTTTTGCTGTTAAAAAACTTTTACCACATTTCAAAAAAATGTAAGCAATATTTTTTAACAAAATTTATGAAACCATTTTTTCTTCTCTTCTGAATCATCTCCAAAAACCACCCCCTCCAAAAACATTTTAAAAGTTTTTTTTATCAATTTAAAAATTTAAAGAACTAAAAACGTTCATTTTTAAAATTTTTGCGGTTTTTTCGTTTTCTTTCTATTTTTCTTTTATTGATTAAACGTATGCTTTCGCGCAATTAATTCATTTTTCAATTTTTTTTATATTTTTAAATTCCATAAAAAATATTTTTTATCATTGGTTATCAGTCACTTTTTTTTATCGATGTTAAACGTGTCCGTGCCTTCCTTTTCGATGTTGAATCATAATAATTTTATACAGTTTTTCAACTTTTTTTACATTTAAAACATTTTTTTTTCAGAAATCATTATTATTCTGTAAAACGAAATGTAAAAAGAAGAAACAGGCATCTCTCATTTTAGCTGTTGTCGATTTTCCTGTAAAACTTCTTTCAACTATTCTTTTTACACTTTTTTTTTGCCATCGATCGAAATTTGTAATTATTTTTTTAAAACAAAGAAAAACAACAACTTTCAAAATTTTTTAAATTACAAATTAATTACAAAAATAGAAATGTTATTATTTATTTAAAACTTTTCAAATTATTATCGTAAAGAAAAGATGCGAATATTTTGGGGTAAAAGATCTGGCAGATATGATTTAAGCCAGGATATATTTGTTTTAACAATAAATGTTGGAGAATTTCCTTTAATTCAATGTACTCTAAATTCTGAATCAACTTCCCGAGATTGTTTAGAATATTTACGGCATAAAATTGATTTGAGACAACGTGAAATTTTTGGTTTAAAATATCAAATTCAAACAAATTCTGATTCAAATAATAGTAATGGAATTTCATGGAGATTTGTTGAACCGGATAAACTGATTAAAAAGCAATTGGATAAATTTTCATGTAAGCCGAGAATTGTTCAACTTTCTATCTTTTTTTATACTCCAAATGTATATTCTTTAATTGATTCAGTTGCAAGGTTAGGGTTTGTTTTAAGGTGAAAAAATTGTATTCATTGAATACTGTCGGAAATTTAATTTTTTTGGGTGGCTAAAATTTCGTTGTTATTTGATACTACTGTGTTTTAAAATCGAAATTTATCAACAAAAAAAACACTTTTGGTGACCAAATAATTTTAAATTGTCGTCGCCAAAATGGCGCCAATTTAAATTTCAAATTATAGGAAACATGTTTGATGTTTTTGTGGTTACTGTAACTTGAAACAATAATTATTCAATTTTTCATAATTTCAAAATATAGCAAACAAATTTAAAGGGAGTCGTACGATTTGATATATTTTTCATTTTTAACATTTTTTTCGAAATGACATGAACCTGAAATCAGGCAGAAGAAAAATATAAAAAAGACCCTGATTTTCAGGTTTATGCCATTTCGAAAAAAACTTTAAAAATAAAAAATATATCAAATCGTACGACTCCCTTTAAATTATTGAAATTGTTTTAACTCCATTTCAACAAAATCTCAAACATTAGCAAAAACTAAAAATTAAAATTTTAGATCACTATTTTATTCTTTACTCAAAATTGATGTCCTTTCTGGAAAATATTCAATGGAAATTGAAAGTTTACAAGTTGATTTTGGTGATTATGAACCAACTTTACATTCGCTTGATTTATTACGATCTTTACCACTTTTACCACCTGTTTGTTTTTATTACTTATTTTACAGAAAACAACTTTTTTCAATTTTTAGCAATTAAATCGATCAATACAATTTTTGGATGATTTTTTATTACGAATTTTAACATCATATGAACGACATTCCGGAAAAGATCCTTCACTTGCAGCAGTACAATACATTCAAGAAGTAATGAAATGTGAAACATATGGCGAAGAACTTTTTAATGCAAAAGATGATGAAGCTGCAGAAGTTCGAATTGGATATCGTCTTGATGTTATAATTGTTAAACGATCACATGGCCCTTCACTTTTATATCCATTTCGAGAGATTAAAAGTATTTCTGTTTCAAAACGGAATTTAACTTTAAAATGTTTTGATGGAACTTCTGCAATTTTTATGTTGGAAGATGTTGTAATTGCAAAATATGTGTGTCAACTTTTAAATTGGCAATTAAAATTTGAAATGACTGAAGCGGAATTGCATCGATCAATTCCACAAAATTTAAAAAATCTTCAAGGATCTGTAAAGCCATTTAATCCACCACAAAATGGAAGCAGCGTTTTAAGATTGAATAGCATTGAAGTAAGTTTTTGAGCGGATTTAAGATATCCCCATTAAAAGGATCTGCTGGGTTGGTATATTTTTCATTTTAATATTTTTTTCGAAATCGTGTGTATCTGAAGGACAAAAGAAAAAATACCCTGATTATCAGGTTCATGCCTTTTCGAAAAATATGTTTAAAAAAATGTATCAAACTTACCGGCTCTTTTAAAGGAAGAAACAACATAAAAAATTTTTTCTTGTACTGAACCTGAAAATCAGAAAAAATCATTGTTCTGTTTTCATAACTATCCTAAACTGTAAAAAATATTGCTTTTTCGCCTGATTTTCAGGTTCATTTGTTTTGTTCAGTGTTCATTTCGGATGAATCTGAATCAAATCCCCAACAAAATTAATCCCTCATTAATCCAATACCCTTTCAGCCATCATCAACTCGAACAACGAATAGCTTTGATCAAGGTGCTTCTGGATCTGTTTGCTCTCAATGTTCTCCATGTTCAACTTCATCCCTTTTTTTAACAGGTGTTGGCCGAGCTTCAAGCTTTATTCATGGGCAACAAAATAGTACATCACAATACCTTCAACAAAAATACCTACTTTCACGTGAACGGGCTTCAACTTCTGATGGACAACCAACCCTTCAACAACAGCAACAACTTGCATTTCCATTACCAATTTCAGCAATGCCACCATCAATTTCAACCCCTTCAATTCCACATCATTATATTTCATCTGGAGCAATTTCTCCAATAATCAGAATTGATAATACCCCTCCACCTGCAGCCTTACATTTACCCTTTGATGCCAGAGATGCTGAACATAAAATTCTCCGACAATTATTAGCAGAAAAAAGAGCAAGAAAAATTGGTTCCTCCCCAGAAATAAATACAATTCATTCAAATGTTCGATATACTTCAAATAATGCAAATTTGAATCGTTTGCCGATTTCTGCCGTTGGTCGAAGGCTAAATGGCAAATTTCATGCCCATGAAACACTTTCAGCTTCACTTTCAACTCCAGATTTATATTTAAAATGCCGGTCAACACCAAATTTAATTCAATCAAATAATATTGGACAATTTTCACAAGCTCGAGTTATTTCATCATCCGTTCAACGACCAGTTGGACAACAAATTACATATCCAATTCCACAACAACTTGGTGGAAGTTCTTCAAGACCCCTTTCAACTGCATCTGGAATTCAGATTACTGGAATTCATGCTACTGATATGAAAACAGCAGCAATAAAACCACCACCGTTGGAAAATTTGCAAACCCTTTTAGCAACTTTACGACCACCTTTGGATTCACCACAGGGGTCATTGATAAGTGATATCAGAACTCGATCAATTGATGATGTAAGTTTAAACAAAATTTTATCGAATTTCCTGAATTTTAATAAAAGTATATTAAAATTGTTGTAAAAGTAATTTAGTTTTCGTCGTAAGATAATTCCTAAAAGAACTCTTTTTCGTTGCGAGACAAAACAATATCTCACAACGAAAAAAGCTTTAGAAAAACCATTAAAAACAAAAAGAATCGCATTTTTTACTTTTTTCTTTCATTAAAGATTATCCAAAAAAGAATTAATTGAAACAATGAAAAAATTCTAAAGCCTTTTTGAATCTCGTTACTCAAATTTTTTTGTTTTCTATTGACATTTTGAATTAAAAAGAAGCAACAACAAAAGCAAAAACACATTCCATAAAAAGTTCTCCTTTTTTGGGTTGGGCGCTCTCTCTTTCAAATATTTATTTCAAAACATCAGTATTTTTCCACAAAAAAAGAATCCACAATCAAAAAAAATATAGGGGTGCTATCATTTCTTTTTGTGGTTAACACATTTATTTATTTATGTTTTTTTGAATGTTGTTTGTATTCAAAAAATACATATTAAAATCAAAAATTGTAAAAATCATTTTTTTCGTTTTTTCAATCAAAAAAATATGTACGAATGTGTTTTTTTTTCGAAGTTCGCTTTTTTTTGCCGCTGCCACAGCTCCAAAACTTTCACTTTTTTTATTATCGTTGAATGAATAGAATAGAATTTGAAAAAAAAGCGATAAAGTCAGGTCCTGTTTTTTCTACCAACATTTTTTTTATTGTTAAAAAAGCTTATTTTATAAAAAAGTGAGATTTTGTTGGTTTCTCTTTTTTTTGTGTTAGTTTTGTTATACTTGTAATTCTACTATTATTATTACTACTACTTTTTTTCCCCAATCGCCACTGCTTTAAAACAACGTTTTTTTTTGGGACATCGAAGTACCTGTAAAAATGAAGCGGTGGGGGGATACTTTTTTTGTGTTTAAAAATGAGAAAAACAAGTACGTGCTTATGTCTCTCTCTTTACTCTCCATTCACTTTTACCTCCAAAAATTTAAAACATTCCTTTTTTTGCTGCAAAAGTAAAAAGTTGTTACTCATCAAATTTTTTTTGAAACAATAGTACAAAAAATTTTTCCGTTAAATACAGACTTTTATTGCTTTAATCTTTCTTCTCTTTTTCTCTTTCATTCTATTCAATCAGTTCCAAGAAACGTTTCTGCTGTTTTTTTCCGGGTTAAAGGAAAAAAAGGTGTTGTCTCTTTTTTAAAAGACTATTGGTTTTTTTGTGAACTTTAAAAAAAAGATGGGTGAAAAAAATGAGGGTAATTCGAATTTCGATTGCACTTAAAATGTTTTGTTTTTTACTTTTTTTCATAGATCAAGAAAAGGGATTACATGAGTAACTTTCGATTTTTGGGGATTAATCGGATTTTGGGAGATTAATGTTTTTAAAGTTTTTGAGGGATTTGAAACAGCGTTTTTTTAACATTTCATAAAAGACAGCTGATTAAAAAGATATTTTTTTCAAAGGGATTTAGTAAATCTGTGGATATCAAATATCTTTTGTAGAACAGTTTTAAGACTTTTATTTGTTTTAACACAAAATTTCTGACACCCTTTTCTTTTCACAGTTTTTTACACTTTTTAAAACATCAAATTTGCCGCTTTTTTTATAGCGCCAAAATCCATTAAAAACAACTATTTCAAAATTTCTTCGCTGTTTTTTCTTTGAACTTGTTTTATTTTTTCAAATAAATTCATCTTCATTAAAACTTTACTTTTATATTAGAAATATCCAATCCAAAAACGGAGCAATAAAAATACAAAAAAGAGAGAGAAAAGTTATTTTGCGCGCTGAATAATTACTTTTTAAAAACAACATGGATTTTTTCTTCTCCACCCTTTAATTTTTTTGATCACGCTAATATAAGTTCTTTTTTTTGCGGATTCTTTTTTCATTTTTAAAAATTGCGTTTTTTTCCTTTGAGTTTCAGGGGAAAAATAAAATGAATGAGAGGAGAAAGATTATCAGCTTAGATAGCATCATTTTCAATTTTATGTAAAAATTTTTTTTCGGGAGACTTTTTTTTGAAACAATTTTGATTCCATTTTTTAAGCTTCTTTTTTTTATTATTACTTTTTTTTCAGAATTATTCACCAATTTCAACTCCATCAAGTACTACTGGAGGTGCAGTAGATTTACCAGATCGTCCCCCACTATCCTTTGAAGGTTCAACATCTCCAACAGGCTCAACAGAAATGGATCAATCAAGACATTTATTGATTAATGGAGTTGTGCTTAATGGAAGACCAGATTTTTTAAAGCCATTAGATGAACAACATCATCGAATTCGAAAAGGTTTTGAACCCGGGGAATTGGAGGTTCGAACAAATGATGAAACAATTCGAAATTTATCAACAAAACTTTCAAATCCTGCAATTTTGGATGTTGAATTTGCTTCAATTCCACAAAAAAGAATTTCTGCTGGAGCTTCAACATCTCAATTACCAGAAAATTTGAGCAAAAATCGACAAAAATCAATTTTACCATATGAAGATACACGAGTAATGTTACATCCAACACGAAAAAATCCGCATGGATATATCAATGCTTCAAATGTTCAAGTACCAATTGGTGATAGATTTTTTAAATATGTTCTTACCCAAGCTCCAATGAAAAATACAGTAGAAGATTTTTGGAATATGGTTTGGGAATCTGGATCAAGGATTATTGTAATGATGGCAAATCATTCAATTGAACAATTTTCAATTTATTGGCCAATTAAAAGTAAAGAAAAATTAACATTTGGAGATTATTCAATTCGACAACAATCTTGTACAAATACTCGAAATTTAATTACAACAATTATGTCAATGAAAAGCCTTTCCTCTGGAGAAAGGCGTGTAATCTATCATTTAAGTTATAGCGGATTTCGACAAGATTTTGATGGAGTTCCAAATTCAATTGAACTGTTTTTAAGTAAGTTTTTTGACAAAAAAAAATTTTTTTAACCAATCGGTTTTTAAGCAAAAATAAAATTTAAATTTCCCTCCTTTTTTAAACTTCCTGGATAATTTTAAAACTTTTTGAAATTTTGAAATTGTTTTCGATGGTCTTGAACAAAATTTCATTTGATTCCACCAAATCTTTTTCAAAATTTTTGTGTAAAACTTCGCAAAAATTTAAAAATCCTTCTTTAAAAAAGCCTTTAAGTCTGTAATTTGGCGAATTAAAAAACGAAAAAAATTAATTTTGATTACATTTGGTTTTTACAACCTTTCAAATTTACCAAACTTTTTAGGCTTTATTGATGCTGTAAATTCAGTTAAACGCCATATTGAAAATGAAAAACCTCGAGATGTTGATTCTGGGGTATTTGTAACTGCTTCTGGAACCGCATCCCGACAAAATTCTCGAAATCGATCCCGTTCAATTTCTCGTATCAGCCTTTTAGATGTTACAAATCGAATGCGTTCACATTCTGTTGAACATAATTCAATTTGGAAGCGAAAACTTACTTTAAGTTTATCCGGACAACAATCAACATCTTCAACAAATTCTGATACTTCTACAGCTTCTTCAACAGCTTCATCAAACAACAACAACAATGGTGGTGCAACTTCATATCGTCCAGATGTAACCCTTGAACAACAACCACCAATTATTGTTCATTGTTTAGATGGTTCTGCAGATTCAGGAATTTTTATTCTTGTTGAATTAATTGTACATTGCATTGAAAATAATGTCTCGGTTGAAATTGCAAAACTTCTTCGACTTTTGCGACAACAGCGTGCTGCATTAATTCGTTCACCAATGCAATATCGATTTGTTTATGAATCAATTCTTGTTTATTTACAACGTTCAAGACTTATTTAAATCAACTTTTACACCAAAATTTTGAAGTTAATTTTGACATTCCCAAAGTCCCAGAAAAATTACATATATATTTTTTTATAGTTTAATTTTTGTCTGTAATTTTTTATAGAAAAAATTCATTTTTTTAATTTGAAAAAAGTGCCGTTTTATCAGTTATGATTAAATTTGCTCAAATTCAGATATTGAGTTTTATATGAATTCAGTTTATTTTTTTGTAACACTTTTTTATTGTATAATTTTTTTAAACATGACAAAAATTTTGAAAAGTTGAATAAATAATAATAATTAAATGTGTTTTGGCAGACTAAATTGGTTCACTAAATTATAACACAAAAAGATAAAAAAATGACATTGTTTTCAGCTTCAGAATCTATAAATTACAAAAAACTTTTTTCAAAAATTTTTTAGAAAATTTTCTGCAAAAACTAACTCTAAATTTAGAAACGTGCGCAGCAGTGTGCGACGCGAGTGTTCCCCGCTTTTTTTTTTCGTCCAAAAAAAATAACAAAGAGAGGTATACTGTAGAAATTAAAACTTTATTTTAAAATTTTGATTTTTATCGTACTAGATGTAAAAAAATACGGAGATTCCGAAAATCCAACTTTTGAACACACTTTTCCCACAAAAATTGAAGTTTGTACATTCGACACGAAAATATTCAAGACAGAAAAGTGTTCCCGGACGAAAAAAAATCGTTTTTCGAGTTTCTTCTTTATCAATTATCATTTTTATCAGTATTTTTACCATTACTTTTTTTTATCAATTATTATTCGTAGAAACATTCTGCGTTTTTTCGTACCAAAATTTAATTTTTTGCGTAACTGTGAAAAAACCAAGCACATCTCTATCTAAATTTTATAATTTTTTTCAGCAGCAAAAAAAGCAAACCACATTTTTTCTCCCTCTTTTTTCTCTTTTCACTTTTTCTCCAATGAGAGAGCGTCTCTTTTTTTCACTGCCGCCCAGTTGGACTTTGTCTTTCCTGTAACAAATAAAGAGAGCAGTCGAATAAAAGCGACGTCGTCTTTATTCCATTCGTTCGATCCAAACGAACACATTCTAAAATTGGAACAACAGAGAAGATTAGCATGGCCCATGCGCAAGGATGACACGCAAATTCGTGAAGCTTTCCAAATTTTTTGCCATTTTTTATATTTTTGAAAATTTTGTGTTACTTTTTAAATTGCGAAATAATTTTTTTGGTGGTTTTCATGAAACATTTTTAATTCAACTTTTCAAAGTTGGAAAAATGTTTATTAAAATTATTTATTGGATTAAGTGAATTAAAATTAAAATTAGAGGTAGTTGAAAGGCAATAAAAATGATTCGATGACAACAAAAAGACAACAAATTAAATTTTAATTTCGTTTTGATGCTCGATGAGATTTGTGAGAAATTCTACCTGCAGCTCGGAAAGAAGGCCTTCGACCTTTTTTAGGCTTTTTTGGTCCACTACGACGTTTTCCTTTTCGTTTATTTTTACGTCCTTTTTTACTTTTACCACCGACTGCATGATCAACTTCTATATTTTTGTTATCCTGAAAAGATAGGACTGCTGTAATTTCAGTAAACTAAAGAAACTTACAATAATTTTTTTAGAAAGTCCTTTATTTGAATGCATTAAATCTTTCGACTTTTCATTTTCAACTGCAGTAACCATAAAAATAAAAGTGCAAAGGATGACAAAGATTATGAGCAACTTCATTGCAGTTTTTAGGCTAAAAATTAGTTTTAATAGTTTAATATAATAATAGAAAATACACAAATATTAAATGAACAACCAAAATTAAAAAGTTTATATATCAATAAATTTTGGGGCGTTCAGAACTTGTGTACCACAAAAAAAAGTTATGGAATAAATGAAATGTAAATTTGGTCATTATTAAATTTCGAAGAAAAACGGGGAAACAAGTTTAATTTAAAATGACTCTGGAAATCATACTTGTTTAATGTTAGTTCAAATGAATAAATTTAGGTTAATCATAAGAAAAGAAAATTTTAATTTTATAAAACATTAGTTTTTCAAGAAAACTCATTGGATTGTTTATCAAACTTATTTAAAAAGTTGAAAAATATGTATCACAAATTCGATGCAGCTGTAGAAGTTGCTATCTTTTATCTATTCAAGTAAACTTCTTTTTGATAAATTTTTATGCTAATTAGGGTACCACCACATTGCTATGGGTGATGGATAAATAAAAAACAATTGAATATTTATAAAATAAATAATTTAAAAGAAACCATTTTTAATGAATTCTTTTTTGGAGCCTTAACATTTTCTTTTGCATTTTTGCTTTTAATTGAAAGCATTTTTTTGCAAAAAAAAGCGAAAGTCAAAGATTATAACCTTTTTTGCAAAACCAATTTTGCATTTCTTGGTTTTAAATTCCTTTTATTTAATGACACGTATTTTATTAAAAATTGAAATGCCGTTTTTTAAGGAATAATGAATCATATTATTTCCAGATATGCTGGGAATTACGTGGTATTTAACAAATATTTAGAAAAAGAAAATTTTTGTACAAAAATTTAGCTTACAAAATATTGGGTTCTTTTCTAAACAAAATAACTATTAGAAAAAGGTTATTTCGGTTATATATAAAAAAAATATGAAAGTGTGGGTAAAGCTAAAGCGGAAGGATAAGTCATTATAAATTGTGCCATGAAAAGTGAGAATTATGTACAAAATAAGGATATATGGAAACGGAATATGTGACTTTAATAATTGGAGCCAGAAGATTATGGTAATCCTATAATCCATGCAAGAATTAGCATTTGCAAATTGCATGTTTTTAAAGAAGATAATTTTATAGCCAAAAAAGGATTACTAATCCCAAATAAGTTAAATAGGAAATAAATTTATTTTTATGGAAATTAATGCCAAAAACGATTTACAAAAATTTTGCTATTATTATAATTGAAACAAAAATTTTAAATGTCCTTTTTACATTTCAAAAAAAATGTAGAAGCATCTGACAAAAAAATTTTAACCTTTGATATTTTTACTTTCCTTCTTTTTTTTAAAAAGTAATTTGTTTTTCTTAAAATTTCAACAACAACAATAATATTTTTCAGAAGAAAAACCCTAGGGTTTTTCTTCTGAAAAATAAAAGCTTAATTTATTTTTTTCTTTCAAAATAAATGAAAATGTTGCATCTGTTTCCATTTTTAGGTTTCATTTGTATTCATTTATTTATTTAAAATTAAGCTTCAGTCTTTTTTTTATTCTATTTGCTTCTTTTTTTCTGTTCAAAATTAACCCAAAAAAATAAGACTCTAAAGAATACTTTAGTTTTCTTTTTTTTAAGCAGCAGCCGCTTCAGGCAATCGTCATTTGACAAAAAAAGTATTTTTAAAGTAAAAAAAGACTCATTTGAATTTTTTCCTTCTTGCGGTTTTTGAGCACCCTTCTTTTTTGGCGGTGGCTAAAATTTTTCGTTTTTTGGCTCCACAAAAAAATATATAAATTTTTTTTTCTAGAAGCTATTGTGTTTGAAGGACTTCCTTTTTTTCTATGGCAAAAAAACGACAAAATATAAAAAAAAAGTAGTGAGCATCTGTGTGTGACCGAAGAATGAATGGAGGAAATATATTTATTGGCAAAAAAAAGCTTTGAAAATACTGAAGGCAAAAAAAGATGAAGCACGAACGAAAGAACGATGAACGACAACCGAATGAAGCTTGACGTGATAGATTTTTCTGCTTCTTTTTTATTCTTCTTCTAGTCTTTTACCCCCCTTTCTTTCTTACATGCTTGCTTCAGACGACTACAAAAAATATTTTCAAACGAAAAAAAGCAAAAAAGGCGGGCAAAAAAAGAAGAAGAAAAATGCAAAGTATACCGGTCTTCGCTTGCGGCGAAAATAAGAAAGCTGCAGGCAAGTTGCAGCGCAAAGTGCACGTTCAAAACAAGAATTCGATTTTGCCTTGCAAGAATCTTGCACGTGTTTTTAAATCCTTGCATTTTTCTTGCTACATATGCAAAAATGTTTTGCAAGAATTTTTCCAAGTTTTATTCTGAACTTAGAAAATTTTTCACAATTTTTCATTTTTTCCTGATTTTTTTAATTTTTTGGCCATAAATACGATTTTTTTCATGGTTAAAGATAAAAATATCGAATTTATGGTAAAAAAGTAAAAATATCCAGAAAAAATGAAAAAGTTGTGAAAAATTTTCTAAGTCCAAAATAAAACATGCAAAATTTTTCACATCCTAAAAATAGTAAAATCGCGTGTAAAATTTTTATTTTTCACACTTATGCTTTGGATTTTTCTAAAATTTCGGCCCCGTCTTAATTTTTATGATGTCTTTAAGAAAAAAAGTAACTACATAAATTTTAAAAAATACAAGAGGTGCCAATATCTTGAGTGTATTTTCGAGATCTCCGCTACGAAAAAATTGATATGTTATCATTAACTTTTAAGATTATGCACAGTTTGTTAAAGTTAATGAAGAAACGGTAAAGATTCCTGGACTTTTAACAGGATCACCTTTACAGTTAACCATCGACAAGAAAAAACTGTGCAGAAAACTAAATATTAAAAATAACATCTCAAAAAATTTATAGCGGAGATTTAGAAAAACCGCTTTATTGATTCAGAAATTCCTGGGCTTTTAACAGGATCATTTCTTTATCAAGTAAACAGTATTTAAAGTTCTTCACAAACAATTAAATGAATGCTGTATTAGTTGCTGCTTTTTGGTGGTTAGAAAAATTCCTGGGCTTTTAACAGGATCATCTTTGTAACCAACAAAAAGCAAGAAAAAATATGGCAATCATTTATTATTTTTTACTAGATTTATTTATAAATTGAAGGAAAAAATATATTATCACATACAAATATACTCTACTACAAATAGCCCTTTCCCATAAACTTTTACGCTGTTGAGGTGTCCTTTATTCGTCGATATGGTAATTCACGAAAAAGACATTCAGTCATAACACGGATGCACACTGTTGAGTTTGCAAATAATAAGTCCCACCACGACTGTGCGCATCGTGTTTGACAAAGCTGCAGCTGCTGATATACTCCTCACTTTTCCCGAAGAGTACTGTATCTAAAACATTGAAAGTAAAATAACAATGTCAGCAACCAAGTGTTGTGTGAGTTCTCATTCATATTTTATAAACTTTATTACATATTTAGGAGTACCCGTGTTCTCCGATAAAAAACAAAAATAGCATAAAATTTCAAGTTTAATGCTTTAATTACGACGTGCACGTTTTTGTGCAGTTCCAGTTGTTCCACCACGACCTTCATAAACACGTCTTTTCTTTGAAGCATCTTCTTTTGGCTTTTCATCGTAATGGCGATCCTTGTGAAATGATGGACGACGAGATGGAGCTTGACGTGTTGGTTTATTCCTGTAAAGGGGAAGTGTAAATTGGGTGGGTAACGTTTTATAAACGTAAAAATAAAAAGGGAGGGAGTAGAGTATATTTGTATGTGATAATATATTTTTTCCTTCAATTTATAAATAAATCTAGTAAAAAATAATAATTATCCCATACAAATATACTCTACTACAAATAGCCCTGTTTGTCATTGACCTTAACACTGCCTCTTGAAAGGAATGGTCTTCAACTTCTTTCCAATAGAACTTTTGGAAAGTGCTTCCTCGCTTGCTCCAATTTCCGGCTGAAATTATTTGAGCTGCCGATAAGCCTTTTGCCGCTGCTAAAGATGTTGCCGCTGACCGAGTAGAATGGCCTGAGAATCCTGAAATTCCAGCATCTTCTAAAGCTTGTTTTAGCCAACGTGAAATCGTTGTGGAAGTAACCGATCCATAAGGTGATCTTGTAGAAATTAGCAAATTTTCACTGTTTCTATTTTTCTTAGTAGCCTCCAAATAATGTTCGATTGTAAAAATGGGGCACAACTTTTCATCAGAAAAATTTTCAAAAACAGCAGAATGAGCGGCACCAAAGCCTCTGTTTTTCGTTGAAACTAATCGGAAAATTCATTTTTTTGAAGATTTCCGTAAATCTTTAAGTGACAAAGCTGCTAATTCATTTGCGCGTTTTGGACTGCATAAAGCTAATAATAAAGTTGTTCGAAGCGTAAGATCCTTTATTGAAAGATTATCAAGTGGCCATTGATTGCTAATCCAATCTAATGCTTCTTCAACATTCCAAATAGTTGATTGTTTTGGTGCAGCAGGATTTTTACGGAGCATTCCCTTAGCAAATTTTGATAAATAAATATCCGCTTCTTCAATTATTTTTACTTTGCCTGCCGCAGATAGTAAAGAAGAAAGCGCCGCTCTATGAGAAGCTACTGTGCCAGCTGTGACCCCGAGGTCAGCTACATCTTGTAAAAAATTTGCTATCTCTGCTGGAGAAGGATCAATAAGTTGAACCTCTTGCTTTCTACAGTAATCGAACCATCTCTTGAGAGCAATATTATAAGCTTTTCGTGTTCCTGGGGCCCATGCTTCTATCATTGTTTCTGCAGTGCTCTTGGCGAAACCCAATGAAATCCATACCTGAACGAGATCTTCCAAGCAGCTAAGTTCAATCGTCCGGCTTCTGCTAAATAATGAATTTGATTAGTAATCGGATCTCTGAGAGAAGTTCCAGATCTTAAAAATGGGCCATCGGCGAAACCTTGCAATTGGGGCCAAAAAGGTGCTGATATCCATGCAGGTGTAACGAGAATTAAATCAGCCTTCTCAGCTCTTGCTTTTTGAATTGTACGACCAACAAGATTAAAGGGTGGAAAAGCATATGCATTAAAGTTTTTCCAGTTATAAGCAAAAGCATCAGTTCCTTCAGCATCAGGATCAGGATTGAATGAAAAATAGCGACTACATTTTTGATTTAATCGTGATGCAAATAAGTCCAACTCAGGAACACCCCATTTACGGAACAAGGTTCTTGTTGCATCTGGGTTAAGCGACCATTCGCAACATTCCTTAAAATGACGAGATTCTCGATCTGCTTGGACATTATTTATGCCAGGAATATGAGAAGCAACTAAATACAACTTTTTTCGTAATGCCCATATCCATAATTCATGTGCAATTTTTTGTAAAGAGCGACTTCTTGTTCCACCTCTGCGATTTATAAAAGCTACTGTAGTAATATTGTCAGATTCTATTCGAATAGAAGTATTTGAAACATTTTTACAAACTGTTTGCAAGCTCAATAATACCGCTTTTAATTCCAAGGCATTAATATGAAGTTTCTTCTCTGCTTTACTCCATCGTCCACCAGAAGCCATATCACTACATTGAAAACCCCATCCTTCAAGGGATGCATCAGTTCTAATTGCAATCGATACTTGTGGCGTTTTTAAATCCCGAACAAAGGCTAAAGATTGATTTGATGCCCAAAATTTAGCCTCTTGTCGTGCTTCTGTTGAGAGTGAAAATATCTGTTTCTCCAAATCTCTGCCATTATCTACAGATTTAAGCATTCTTTGAAGAAAACGCGCTTTTAGAGATGAGTAATCGCTTGCTAATTTAATTGAAGCTAATAAACCACAGAGTTTTGCTAACATTGCTGCTGATACAAGAGGTACTGCTAATATTTGTCGAGCTAAAGTGCTGATACGATGTTGCTTCTCCGATGGTACAGACATGGTCATCGTTGAAGAATCAATTACAAGACCCAAAAATTCAATACGCTTTCTTGGAGTAAGTTGTGATTTATCTTCGTTAATCATTAGCCCCAAGGCCATTAACGTAGCTCGAATAAATTTTATATCAGCAATTAACTTCTGTTTAGATTTTGCCAAAAATAGCCAATCATCAAGATATACCATTAACAAAATGCCACGAGCTCGAAAAAATGCAGCAACAGGTTTTGCAATTCGTGTATAAGTTGAAGGGGCAGGAGCCAATCCAAAAGGCAAAGCCTTAAAACGATAAGTTTTTCCAAAAGCTTTAAATGCTAAGAATGGTCGATGTTCTGTTGCAATTGGTACACCAAAGTAAGCGTCCTTTAAATCGAGCTTTACCATATAATAATCTTGTTCAAGTATATCTTTCAAGAGCAATAAGGATTCCATTTTAAAATGAGGAGTTTCCATAAACTCATTTAAAGCTCGAAGGTTTATTACTGGACGCATTCCACCATCTTTTTTGGGGACTAAAAATATTGGTGAATACCATTTTGCAGAATCACATTCCTCAATAGCATCTTTTTCCAACAAAGAAATAACTTCTGCTTCAACTTCAGGGTCGCAGGCATCGCGGCAATAGTATTCCGGCTGCTGTTCTGGTTCTCGTCCTTCCCGAAAAGGCAGCTTATAACTCTTGATTGCTTCTAGCACAAAATTATCATTTGTAATTAACGACCAATTATGGGCAAAGTATCTCAAACGTCCGGCTGACATGGGGGCAGAAAGTTCTTTCCAAACAGGTTCATGTAAGCATGGATGAAGTTGAAGAGCATATGGGTTAGTGTTAATATTCATCTGGCTCAAGGGATAGAAAAAAGAAACCAACTTTTTCTTTTCAGCCTCCTTCTCTTTCTTCTTAATTTCTGCCAACAATTCATCTTCCATATCCTTGCTAAATAACCAATGGACCTTTTGACCTTCCCGAGAAGGATTATCGGCCTCTTTTAGATCAAGAGCTCGTCCCCCGAAGGCACCGATATTTGCTTTATTAATTTTAAGTGCATCAATTGCCATTGCCCGACGGATGGTTGTAATTTGTTGGATCAACATTGAAATAACTCGCATTGATCTTGCACGGAAACTGACCCGATCTTCTTCTTGGACTCCTTCTGCATCAGAAATGGTTAGAAGGTTGAGAGCAGCGAACAAACTTGAATGCATATCAATAGCTTGACCTTCAGTCATCATATATCTCATATCACCTTGGCGAAGAACTTTTTGAAGGTAAGGGGGGGTTGCAGAGATGTCATCAATAACTGGTAGAGTATTTATCCATTTATCTCTTTCTTTCGGTTCCGTAACCGTACCCTTTGCAAAAGCTTTGTACTTAACAAGTTCCTGAGTTTTTAGCTTGCATCGTTCACGAGCTTCTTCCAATAAAATATAATCCTCCGGTACTGCTACATCCTTTGCTTTGAATGATGATGAAACTTTTACATTTTCTTCTTTTGGTTCAGATGATCTTTCACTAACAGATAATGATGGTGTAGGTGAAGGCTTTGAAGAAGAAGATGATGATATAGAACGTTTACCCCGAGGTGAACGAGACCGATTTCTACGGGTTGGAGTTCGGGATCGATCCCGCCCCGTATAACGTCGATCATAATGACGATTTCGTGATTCATGAGGTTTTGCTTCCCGAGAAGCTGAATCAACGTCCAAATGTTTTTGATGAGAACCCATATTCCAGATAATAACAAAAATATAAGGATAGTCTAAAATTAACACACCTGGCCTGTGCCGGTTAAAGATAAAATTCTGTTTTACAAAATAAAAGTAACTCGAAGATAAACAAAAAATTAAGTAATAAAATAAAATTTATATTAAGAGAGGTGACCGATCACCGACTACCTTCTACGCGTGTGTTGAGGGAAAAGTGAGGAGTATATCAGCAGCTGCAGCTTTGTCAAACACGATGCGCACAGTCGTGGTGGGACTTATTATTTGCAAACTCAACAGTGTGCATCCGTGTTATGACTGAATGTCTTTTTCGTGAATTACCATATCGACGAATAAAGGACACCTCAACAGCGTAAAAGTTTATGGGAAAGGGCTATTTGTAGTAGAGTACACTGAAAAAACGACGTGACTATTTTGGAGCGTGACATTTTCCAACGGGACGTTATCGTACCGTTTTTGGACGGAAACATCCTGTTAAAAACGTGACTAAAAAAAGGTCACGTTTTTTGGACAAAAGAATCCTGGTTTTAGGACATCTATATTTTCATCCTGTTTTTAGTACTTTTTAGTCACGTTTATGAGACAATAATGTTTTTTTTAAATAAATGGTTAAAAATTAACTGATTAAAGTCGTTCTCGATATCTTTTAGGTAGTTAAGCATGGGGAGTGATAAAATTATGATACCCGGATGGGATTGATTAGAATTTAAATGGAATTGGTTGGATTTTTTTGGGGTTTTTGTTATTTCTGAAGCTGTCTTCGATAAAACGTATTGATAACAAAAAAAATTTTAGAATATTTATGATTATTTTTTAAGTTGTTAGTAATATTAGATTAACGTGTTATGTCTAAAGTTTTTTACAACTTTTTAATTTTTATTGAATTACATATTCAAAATTTACTTTCGGATTTAATTTATAAAAAGCTTTCATTATATATTTTTATTTTTTATTAAACACTATTAGAGCTTTTTTTGTCACCTCGATCGTATTTTTTCTTTTTGTCATTTAAAAATTGTTTATGTACAAATTTAAAAAAACCGCGAAATTAGTCATCAAAAATTAATAAAAAAGTATTTTACAAAATATTTTTTCTTGGCTACAGTATACAATTCATATAAAAATTTTATGAGATTCAATATATAAATTTTCAAAAATAATCAACAAAATACTGGGAAAGATAAAGTGACAGAAAACAGAAACACACCAATAAATTAAACAAACATTCAAAATTTTAATCAGTATATTTGACCCTTAGGGTAATTGCATCAGCTAATGTGACATCAGAAACCAAAATTTCATCACCATTGCAAGTTTAATTTCTGAAAAGGTAAAAAAATTCAAGAAATACAACAACATTTATTTGATGCCGATACAGTACACAAAAAAAAGACAAACCTTCAAGAGATTTTTCAAGATTTTTTTTTGAAATTTTTTCTGCTTCAGGAAACAATGAATTAACTATATAAATGAAATGTTCAGCTGTTCGAATACTTGGTTCTTTTAATTGATACTTTTCAATTAGCATATCCATAAATGTTTTAAGTAATGATGATCGAGATGTTTCAATTTTGATTGCACTTTTACTACAAACAATACAATTTTCTTTTCTTTCAAGTTTTACAGGACCAAAAAATGCTCCATCAATATTTGAAAAATTTAGATAATTGTCAACTGGACATCCAATACTAAAAAACAATGGTTACAGTAGTTGCAAAAAAAAGAAAGGTAAACATACTTTGAAGCTAATTTTAATGCTTCTAAAACACATGAACCGGCAATAATTGCATTTGATGAAGCAACAGCAGGAATTATTCTTTTAACAACACCTTGAGTTAAACGAAAATCAACACCAATAATATTAAATTCATTTGCACGCTCTCGTGCACGATTCATAATCCATGTTAAATTAAATGTTGTGGACTGTCACCATCAATAGATTCATCACCAAATGGTTTCTTTTCATTCGATAAAATTATTTTTACATATTCAGTACAATGTTCAGGAAGTCGTGGAGTATGTGCAATTGTACAAAGAGGAAAATTTATTTGTGGTGGACAGAGATGAAGTGTACATTCAATACATGGAGAAAAAAATGGAAATACCACACGCGCATTTAATTTAAAGCCTTCATTTCCACTATCAACCAATGGAATAATTGTTGGTGGTCAGGATTACATCAGAATAAAACTGAACAATAGAGCACTAAAAAGGAAATTTTAAAGCAGTCAAGGAATGTTTAGAGACAAACCGTTGTAGCATTTAATCATAGACGAGCAACTGTAGAATCTAGTCCACAAATAACAATAGAAAATTGTCGATAAAAATTTAAATTTTTATCTTGAATGTTGCAATTATGTGCAGCAACTTGAACATTATTTACACGATTATTAACAAAATTTGCAGCAACATCAGCTTTAGATTTTCCAATATCTGCTTCTCTAAAAAAAAGGATTAACAATGACTGTGTTACAAAAGTAGCAAACCTGAATAAAAATTGTCGATGAAGATTTGATAAATCAATCGTATCCATATCCATTGTTTCAATATGCTTAAATCCAAATAATGCCTAAAGAGATATATATCAATCGTTAAAATAGAAGGGAAAAAAGCTCTTACCAATCCTGTATGAATTTCACAACCAACTCCACCAGAACCAACAACCAAAAATTGTTGAATTGCATCTAAGTTCTATAAAATAAAGAATAACTAAAGATAAATGAACAATAAAGAAAACTACCTCTACACTAGCTTCAAATGCAGGATGTGCAAAAGCTGAAAGGAACAAATCGAGTTTGTGCAGCATTTAAAGATACTGTTTTTTTGCAATAAGAAAACAAAAATAAAAATTACTCGCATATTGTAACAAAATTGAAATGTTTAAAAAAAGCTTAAACAGGTTTGTTAAAAAATAGAGTTTAAAATTTAGCAAAAAGATTAATAAGATCAATGCAACGTATTGAACCAAAAAGTGTACGTCGTTCATTGCAAGAAAGAGATAGAAGTACAGCTTAAAAAATTATACGTTAAATTAATGAAAATTGAATTTGCCATTGATTATTGGGAAATAAAGGGATATATCCAAAAATTATTTTTTTACAATTGGTATTTGTTTATTTGAATATTTCTCGCTTTTTATTCCGTCAATTTCATGAGCTTCGTCGACTTTTTAGACATTAGTAAGTTTATTTTAAAAGTTGTTAAAAACGTTAATACTTATTTTTTAGAACAATTCAATTATAGCTTTTGCTTTAGTTATTTTATGTGTCGTATTGGCTACACTTGGAAATTCACCAGAGGTTTGACATTTTTACTACTTTAAAGATTGAAAAAGAGTTGTTTTTAGGAGCGAACTGGAGAGCTTATTTCACATGTTAGATGTAAACGTTCAATTTTCAATGCAATATCGGACAACGGTTAGCTACCTGGATCTGAAGATGTTGAAACAGTACTAAAAGATAGCCTTGGAAATTCTGAACCTGCAGAAATTGACGCTGGAACTCCTGGTATTTACATACATATGTATCAGATTTGATTTCAATGAATCGAAGGTTACCAGATGTTCGAATGGATGAGTTTGTTAAAATGTTAAAACTTTTAACATTTATCTTCAAATTTATAGATGTAAATATTGGCATTATCCAGAAGGTTTACCAATTACAAGTGTCGTTATTGAAGGATGGTCATCAGTTCTTCGAATTGTTCATTCTGAACTTAAAAGATCAGTTCTAAGATATCTTAAAGAAGTTATTCGTGTTGATGATTATAGTGATAAAGAACATCTCAAAGATAAACTTGATGAATATGTTAAACAGTTTAATGGAATTGTAAAGCTAATCCAAAATTAAGAACGTGAAGGTATGGTATTATGTATAAACAAGAACAAATAAGTATTTATTTTTTTTTTCAGGATTTATACGAACAAAAACGAATGGAGCAATGGCTGCAAAGCTGAACAACTCAGCTGTGAAGTTAATCGAAATTGGTTAGTGCCTTTGGTAGCACCAATTCGACAAAATAGGTTTGTGTTTTTGTTCTGGTAGTTTAAAATGTAAAATTATTTTTAGAAAAGTTAAGACTGTTATTGATGGAATTGATATGACAACATGGGAATATCGAAGAGTTAATGGTGCTGCAGATGTACATTTTCTTGGAATATTTGAATGGGAACTTTTACATAAAGAAACTGAAATATCAAAAGAAGAAAAGGATGGCCGTAAACATAATTCCATTTCGATCTCCAACACATGCTGGTGGACTTTTTGCTATTGATAAAAAGTGGTTTGCTGAACTTGGCTATTATGATCCTGGGCTACAAGTAACATTTATTATTAAATTAACAGCACATAATTTATTTATTATCATTACAGATTTTTGGTGGTGAACATCATGAGCTATTATTTAAAATATGGATGTGTAGAGGTGGAATTTTATTTGTTCACATGTTGGTCATGTCTACCGTATCAATATGCTATATGGATTTTGAAAATTAACTGATAAACCTGTTGTGTCTACTGTATGTTTATTTTTTCTTACAGTAATACTAAAACATCTATATTTATAGAATATGGTTCGAAATGTTAAAACTTGGATGGATGAATATGAAAAATATTATCATCATCGAAATCCTGGTGATATTTCTGAACAACTTGCACTTCGAAAAAGCTTACAATGTGAATCATTTGATTGATTTATGAAAGAAGTTGCATATTATGTACCAATATCTTTTTTCCTTCACTCCACTCCATACAACATTAAATAAAGAAGGACAAATGGCACAAGGTAAATTACAAGTTAATTTTGAACCAGTTAAAATATGTTGTTTTATAGGTGAATGGTGTATAACTCCACATTCAAATATTCTTCGAACTGATCATTGTACAAAGGGTACTGTAAATGGTGCATTCAAATATGATTATTAAACTCAACAAATTATTAATTCAAATACAAATACATGTTTAACTGCAGCAGAAGATTGTGGATTATCAGATTTAAAGCTGCAAACATGTGATGAAAATAATGAATATCAAAAATTGGTATGAAAAGAACATTACTCTGATTAATTTCAAAATATGTGATATATACAACGCCCAAAGTGTTTTTATTATTATTAATTATACGGAATATATTTTTTTATTGGTTTTGTTTTCTTTATATGTTTATTTCTTTGTAATTGGATTTTTATTTGCCTTATATTGTATTAATCTCGCAATTGTTTAATTTAATAAAGATATTTTTTAATAAACGACTGAAAACCCTAAAACTTGTTTTATTTAACATTTTTTGATTACTGTATTTTTAGTATCATAAAAAAGTATCAAGAAAAACGATTTTTTACTTTTTTGTGTGTCTATAAAACTTTTACTTGTTTTTTTAAATTTTTAATTAATTTTGTTAATTTTTTAAAGGTATTTTTTTGCAAAGTTATTATTAATATTTCAGTACACAACTTCTTTTGTTTGTTTATGTTGGCGCGCTTTGTTTGTCTGTGTTGGCGCGCAATCGAACACGCGCGCGCTTTTTTGCCCTTTGGCACTCAAAGCCGCAGGCGTTCTCGAATTGTTTCGACATAATGTTTTTTCTTTGTTGAAAAAAAAAATTCAGTCATTCACTTTCTCATTTTTTTTCAGACGTTTCTGATTTTGCTCTCTTTTTTTTAATATCTTTTTTTAAAAAACATTTAAAATTTAAAAAAAAGTATATTTTTTGATTTATTAGTGCTAACGTGTTCAACCATTTTTCGACTAAATATTTTTATTGAAAGCGTTTAATTTGACTGATATTATTTGAGCAAATGAGTTTTAATCTGCCCTTTTTAGAAAAACAATTGTAAGTTTTCTCTGCCTTTCTTTTTGTCCACTTAATTTTTTTCCCTTTCAGGAATGTTTCAAGTAAGTTTATTCCATTTTATTCCACTTAATTTTTTCCCTTTTCAGATTCAAAAGTATGTTTTCTTTTTTCCTCCTTTTTTCCCACTTTATTTTTTCCTTTTTAGGTTTAAAAGTAAGTTTTCCTTTTTTGAAATTTTAATAGCAGATTAAAGGCTTTCAATCAAAATATTTTTTTCTTCCAGTAATTTTTTTACGACAGACTCTTCTGGAAAAAAATTCGACAAAACGTTTAGCTAAAATTCTAAAAATTTCGATTTATAAAATTATAAATCTTTTTTTCAAAAAAAAGTAATGGAAAAAGTTCGACAAAAACGTTTAGCTGAAATTCTAAATATTTTGTTTTATAAAATTATAAATCTATTTTTCAAAAAAAGTGAGCAAAAAAAGTAATGTCAGAATAATAATTCGAAAGCTAGAAAAATGGATGTGCAATTGCAAGCCAGTGGGCAAATAACGAATTTAAAAAACGCAAAAATGAAAAAGGGGTACTGTAAGGGGGGTAATATGAACGAAAAAACATCACAAATAACAACCGTAAAAAGCGTGGAAAAAACCCGTTATCGGCTGTAAAACAGGAATTTTCCGTCCGGTTAATATTCCGGAAAAGTCCTAAAAACGACCCGTTTTAGTCACGGAAACAGGACGAAAAAGTCACGTTTTTAACAAAAAGTCCTAAAAACAGGACGGGCCAAAATGATCACGGAAAACGGGACGAAAAAATCCTGTTTACCGGATGTTTTCGTCCTGCTATTTTTTTCAGTGTATATTTGTATGGGATAATTCCTTGTTTGTGAAGAACGAACTAGAAAAAAAGCACTCAAGATTTTAGCACCTATTGTAGAACACGAATTTTTTGCTTTTTTAATTTTACAAGACGCCGCTATTAATTTGCAAATGTTTTACTTTTTTTACAAAATGGCATAAAAGTAAATAAATAGAAAATATTAATATGGATCAAACCATTTAGAACAAAAATAAAATATTATTTATTTAACAAATACAACAATTACAACAGATATTTTACCGTAAAAACGGATAACACAGATAAATCTAGATTCACTATTCAATATAACAGCATCGTGAAGATGTTTAAGATATCAAACCGTTGTAATACGGGTGTTAAAGCAAAAAAAATTATTTATTAAGCACGCATAAATATCAGAAAATGCAACAAAAAAAAGAAGTAAAACATTTGCGAATTTTTAGCGGCGTCTTGTAAAATATAAAAAGCAGGTTAAATGCTGCTACCCCAAAATAAAGCAACTTAAACTGCATTAAAATAATTCGTGCTCTAAGAAAACACTATAAAAATTCTTAAACTACCCAAACAAAAAAAACATACCATAATCATGATAATCAGCTGTCCGTCTATTTCATTTTCATATTTCATAAAGGTTTTGGTGTTGAGACTCGACTTGCAGATGAAACTTCATCGTCATCATCTGAATCCAATTCTTTACCAGATCTTTCACTTTATCCGTATCTTCTTCTTCAAGTTTATCCTACAAAAGCGATAACAATTAATTTTTAATGACAAATATAACATACCATAAAATGTTTTAATCGTTCATTTATTTGGTATTTGATCATTCAAATATGTTATAAATGCACGTTTTTGTACTGGTGGAAGCTTAAAAATTATAAATGAATTACTGTAAATTTTTTCAAACAAAAAAAATTACCTGTGAAAGAATAGCTTCTTGAAAATCTTCATTATTACCTATTTCTTTTCTGAATTCTTGTGCAGCTGCAACATCCTCTGCATCCTGCACAAGAATTCAGTCGTACATTAACTAAAAAAATTTCATAAAGTCATTAAAAAAATTTCAAAATACAGACCTTTTCCATATCTTTAACATTCATTGAAACATTACAATTATCAATAATACCTTTGAGAGCTTCTTCACCTTTAAATAATTCTTCTTCTTAAAAATGCTGAAACAAAATTTAAACAGAATGTCTGGCGACCAAAAAATATGGTCTATGGATGCCAGTACGATAGTACAAAAACAGTAAAGCAAAAAGTGATAGATATACATCAATGTTTTCTAACATTTTATAATGAAAAACCAATTTTATGAGATTCTAATTTATTTGCAAGTTCAAATTCAACAAAATAATTAACTTAAAAACATTCATTATTAAAACAACTTGATACATAAAAAATTAAATAAAAGGTGAAACAAAAAAGTAATAAAATAAACTTACAATATCTTCATTTTTAACATTTGATCCATTAGAACAATTTGATTTATCCAAGAATTCCAGCAATCCATTCTTTTTGATTTGAAGTTGCTAAATTTGGTGTCCGAAATGCAAATGCTGGTATTTGAAGAACAAACTTTATTTCAGGATTTGCATATGCATAATCTGTTACAAGTTTGGTAATTTTATTATTTGATCTTCCAATATCTGATGGAGAATAAATTTTAAAAATATCTGTTACAACAATCGTAGTTCCAGCTTCAATATGATGTTCAACTTGTTTTGTTCTTTCTTTGCCTAAAAAGCGATTATTGTAAGATCCGTTTATTGTATTATAACTATTTTACCTTGAATAACAATTCGAACACCATCTTCTATTCCATTTCTTTTGTACTTACAATTGTAACCTTTCCAATTAAAGCCATTGAAGATAATGCTACACCTCGAAATCCAATTGTTAGAATTTTATATACATCATCAACAGATTTTAATTTTGGGGGAATGAAATCGGTGTGCAATTTTTTCTTTATCATCAGGATGAATCCATTATCCTAAAAATAGAAGCAATGAGGAATGAATAATAATGTAAAACAAGAACTTACTCGAATCATAATTTCTTCAAATCCTCCATCTTTTAAAGATACAATAATATAACCGGATTTTGCATCAAGCGAATTTTCAATTAATTCTTTCTCAACATTCCATGGTTGATGAATAACTTCTCCAGCTGCAATTTGTTTAACAATATATGGATCCAAAGGTTGAATTCGAGGTTGAAAAGTAGATCATCGGCATCTGTTGAACATCATTTACCAGCAAAAAAATCTTTATCAATAAACATGTCAAAATCCTTGTGATAAAATTAATTACAAAACAATTTATAAAAGTGTTAAAAATTTTTCTTTTGAAATTTAAAAGAAAAAAAAAACAGCTGCGCATGAGCTTCCGTTCTCAACACGACTGTTTGCCCTTTTGTTTTTGTTTTGACTTTGATTTTTTTATAAAAAATCTCTAAGTGTTGGCTATTACATTTTAATGCAAGAATTTAAAAAATTATTAGTTTGAATTTTTTTAAAAACAGATATGTAATATTGACAACAAAACATTACCATTTCACAAATTTTGCAAGTTTCCTGCAAGAATTCTGTAGCTTTAATATTAGATTCCTGCAAGTGCGAAAATCTTGCAAGATTCTTACAACGCATTTTTTTCTTGGACGTTTCTTATAACTGCCGCTTTTCTGCAGCTTTATTGCACCTTTTTGCAAGCGAAGGTCGGGTATAAGCCTCCCGGTCTTCGCTTGCGGCGAAAATAAGAAAGCTGCAGGCAAGTTGCAGCTCAAAATGCAGGTCCAAAACAAGAATTCGCGCGTGTCTTGCAAGAATCTTGCACGTGTTTTTAAATCCTTGCATTTTTCTTGCTACATATGCAAAAATGTTTTGTAAGAATTTTTCCAAGTTTTATTCTGGACTTTTTTTCTGGATATTTTTACTTTTTTAGCCATAAATTCGATTTTTTTCATGGTAAAACATAAAAATATCAGATTTTTAGCCAAGAAGTAAAAAAATCCGGAAAAAATGAAACAGTTGTGAAAAATTTTCTAAGTCCAGAATAAGACTTGAAAAAATTGTTACATCCCAAAAATAGTAGAAAAAATTGTTACATCCCAAAAATAGTAAAATCACGTGTAAAATTTTAATTTTTCACACTTAAGCTTTGGATTTTTCTAAAATTTTGCCCCTGTCTTAATTTTCAGAATGTCTTTAAAAAAATGAACTACATAAATTTTATAAAATACAAGAGATGCCAAAATTTTGAGTGCATTTTTGAGATCTCCGCTACAAAAAAATTGATATGTTATCATTAACTTTTAAGATTATGCACAGTTTGTTAAAGTTAATGAAGAAACGGTAAAGATTCCTGGACTTTTAACAGGATCACCTTTACAGTTAACCATCGACAAGAAAAAACTGTGCAGAAAACTAAATATTAAAAATAACATCTCAAAAAATTTATAGCGGAGATTTAGAAAAACCGCTTTATTGATTCAGAAATTCCTGGGCTTTTAACAGGATCATTTCTTTATCAAGTAAACAGTATTTAAAGTTCTTCACAAACAATTAAATGAATGCTGTATTAGTTGCTGCTTTTTGGTGGTTAGAAAAACTCCAGGGCTTTTAACAGGATCATCTTTGTAACCAACAAAAAGCAAAAAAATATGGCAATCATTTGCTTGTTTGTGAAGAACAAACTAGAAAAAATGCACTCAAGATTTTGGCACCTATTGTAAAAAGTTATCGAAAAAAATATAAAATAAAACTAAGTAGATTGTAGCAGGTAGAACACGAATTTAGTTCAAGACACCCCAGTAGAGTTGCAAATGTTTTACTTCTATTTTTTAGTAAACAATATCAAAAATAAACAAATAAAAAATATCTTTAAGGATTAAACCAATGAAAACTCAAATAAAACAAACTTTATTAAACAAAAACAACAAGTTTCACATTTGAAATGCGTATTAAAAAAGATATTTAACCGTGAAAAACGGGTAATACAAATTAAATAAAATTCTTTATTATAGCACAGTACATCAATAAGATGCTAAAGATATGAAAACGTTGTTATACGGGTATTAAAGCAAAGAAAAATCATTTACTAATATATCAAAATAAAAAATAGAAGCAAAACATTTGCGCATCTATGACGGTGACTCCGAAAAAAAGTAAAGACAAAATTTTCACAAGATTATAGAGTGCGCTGTTTTTAGGTAAAAAAGCAAATATGCAAAATAATTTTTTTAAATTCGTGTTCTTTTGCCTGTTTTTAGTCATCAAATGAGAGACATTCACGTGGGGGGTTTTAGTTTTTACAGCTGTTAATGGATGACTCGTTTGAAAGAAAAGAGTGTTAGTCTTTCAAGAACAATACCTTTCATTCTTGGATTTTTTATTGAAACTAAAAAAAAACTTTTTAGTGTAGCGTTTCTTCTATTCAGTTTTTAAGGTTAAAAAAACAAGTTTTAACTTAAAAGGGGTTTAATATTTGTTAGGTGTAAAGTTAGACTTTTGATAAAAATTAATCTTAATTGAATTCTTTCTTTTAAAAGGCGTTCTTTTTTAACACCAAATTATTCATGGCCATTTGAATCCAAAAATTTGTATTTAAACAAAATTTTTATTTTAACACTATCATTTTAATTTTTCAGCATTATGGCTCCTTGGTTTGAATATGAATCAGGACATGCTTGGTGTGAATCTGCATACAAATATCAAACTTTAACATTTGTGGTAGGTTACTGTAGTTTTTAATAAAGTGTTACTATCAAAACTACAGAAAATGATAGCAACACTTTTTTTGATTAAAAATTTTTTCTGTACTTATTTGAAAACAAAATTTTTAGGCAGAATTTGCAAATTCTGCAACAAATTTACCAATTATTATACTTCCATTGGTTAATATTGCAATATTATGGAGATATATTCGTGAAGTAAATTGGATGATTATGTTACCACATTTGTTATTAACATTTAATGGCTTTGCATCAACATATTAGTAAGTTTTATTGTTAAAATGATAAATTTTCTAAAAAATAAATTTTTAGTCATGCAACTTTAAATCTTTTTGGGCAACTTGTTGATGAACTTAGTTTAGTATGGCTTATTAATATGTGTTTAGTTGTTTATATGCCTGTAAGCATTATTTCATAAATAAAGTGCCCTTTTTTAATTTATTTATTTTTTTTAGGTAATGAAGTGGTATCCTCAACAATATAAAGATCATATGTAATTATTAACAATTTTTGAAACAATGATATTAATATAGTATTATTTTAGGGATCGAATTCGATGGAGTATTGTTGGATTTACAACTCTCCTTTCTGGATTATGCTTTATTAAACCAAATTTGAATGCTTTAGCATTAATGACATACATTTTTGTCATTTATTATGAAGGTTCAAAGTACGTTTTTTTTATGTTTGAGACATATAAATGAACGGTTATTTAAAAGAGAAAGAGAGAGACATCTGCGTCTATACATATTTAAAAAAAATTGCGATGACCTTTAAATTTTTAATGCACGAAAAATTTTAAGAAAAATAAAATTATTTTAATGCACGAAAAATTTTAAGAAAAATAAAATTATCAAAAATGATTTCAAAAAAAAATTTCCTCACAACCGTTTTAAAATCATCGAAAAATTGTTTACTAAAATTTAAGATCAAAAAAGTATCAAAACTCTGACATCATTTTTTTTTCCATCAGAAACCATAAATAACGAATTTGCCTCCTCTTTTTTTCTACAAAAGTCGAAATTGTTATCAGGCAAATTTTAGTTTTTTGACCTTCTAGAATGATTTTTAGAAAGAAAAAACGTGACAGGTCTCAAAAAATGGGTAACAAATTTGGAGGCAAAAAAAGTATGATAAAGCGAAAAGAGGTTTCAAAGGTTTGAAACAAATGCAAAAGTACAAAAAATAAAATAAAAAAGGAGGCACAAAATATAAAAATTGTTTTAAAAACGATATAATTTTGCAAAATAGAGCAGAAAAAAAAGAAAGGAAAGAGATAAAAATCAAAGAATAAAATATAAAATTTTTTTTAAAAGGTGATGCCAAAGAATAATAATAATTTTTTGAGATTTTTTCTCTTTAAAGAAAAAGAAGACTCAAAATCTCTCTTCCAAAAAAATACGGGTTACGCCAAAACTGGAAAAAAGAAACATAAAAAAATCATAAGATTTGATAAATTCTCGATTGAAGATATTTCCAGTTTTTGTTCTATCATTTTGGATCAATGTGCAAGTTTTAAAATAGTAGCATCAATTACAACCTTTTATCAACTTTTTTTTAGTTTTTGGTTTGTTATACCAAAAAAGTAGTATGATTCTTTTTTTGAATCAAATATTTTTCCAACATGGATTTTTTTTCAAATATTAAAAATGAGGGCATCAATAGCGAAAAAAGAGAGGGAGAAAGAAGAAAAAAAGGGGGGATTAAAGCACGAAAAAAGAGAAGGGGATATACGCGAACATGATAGTTTTCATAAAATCAAACACCAAACTTTTTGAGGCATAAAAAGTATTAAAAAAAATGTGTACAGTGAGACAGGCACAAAGTGGTGGTCAGTGGTTTTTTTTATATGTAGCGTTATGCAATTGAATGAGTGCACTTTTAATGCATTAAATTTAAAGATGAATTTAAACGGCAAGAGGGATATTAAATGGTTTTAAAATATTCGTCACTTTTCACACATATAATCATTTTACGATATATTAAATAAACATAAAAAACCGCTCTGTTTTCACACGTGATGGTAAAAAGAAAAAATTGAAAATACAATTTTCGATTGCTTTCTTTTCCATAGTAATCCACAAAAAAACTATTTTCAACATTTTTATTTTTAGTATCCTTCTTATGGGTAGAAAATGTTTTACACTATTTGCATTATAGCTGTTTTCTAACAATTTACTTTAAAAATCCAACACAAAAAGCAGCTCCAATTTGACAAGAGTTAGTAAGACAAAAAATTTAAAAATGATTCTTTTGCTTTCATCATTTTTTTCTTACTATCTTATATGTGTTATTAGCGTAAAATAGTCAAAAAAAGAAATAAGCTTGTTCAATCAAAGTTTGTACATTCAAGCTACAAAAATAAAAAAAAATAAACATGAAATGAAAACTGAACGCCAAAATAAAAAATTAAATGCAAATGAGCAGCAAAAATTAATTAATTTCTTTTTTTTTGCAGAATTTAAATACTCATATTTTAATAGCGCTACATAAAAATTTATGTGTTATCTTTAAAATCAATTCCACCTCTTTCGTGGTATTTCCGGGTATATATCCCCTCATTAAAAAAACAAGATTTTATAGGGAAACAATAACACAGTATCCAGTTTTTTCAAGTGATCAAAAATTAATTTATGTATGAATGCCACGTATATTATTGTTATTAAAATTGAGATATTTTAAAGGAGGGAAAGAAATTGAGGAGGGTGCTTTTTCGGAGTTTTTATAAGAAGAAAAAAATTGACACAAATTTTTTTTATAATAGCGCCCAAGAACTTTTAAAAGAAGAAAAAAAAGGAAAGACTCTTTTTTGCTGTTGAAAAAAAAAGAAAAAGGGGGGATTTTATTTAGGTTACGAGAATCCCCCCTTCTCTTTTTTGCATTCAGTTTTAGAATATACCTTTTTTTTACTTTTTTGAGTTGGTTGGTTGAGTTTCTCTTATCTTTCCTCAATATAAAAAAAAGATCTAAAATTTTGACAAGCCCCAAAATCGGAGGAATAAAAGTTTAAAAAATCATGGTAAAAATCTTATCTTATAAAATCTCAGAAAATCGGGCTCTCCTCCACTTTTTTGAAGGGAAAAGGGAAAATTAAACAATCAATTTATATTCAGAAACTTTCGACTGCGTTTATTTCAAGCACTTTTATTTTATGTGACCTTTCTTTGAAAAAAAGGGAAATTTATTTTTACTTTTTCGATTTTTAAAACCGTTCCTTTTTTGCTTTTTGAAATTTGACATCAACTTAAAAATTAAAATCATAATTGCATTAGAAACACCATTTAAATTACGTAATAATAAAAATCTCATGCTAAAATCACTCACAAAAACAGCTGTACTTTGACAAATGATAGTAACAATAATAAATTCTGCATTTGCTATGCAGATAAGTCTGGGGTATCGCACAAAAATTAAAAATGTTTATTTTTTGCCGAAATATGAAACGATGCCAAATGTCTAAAACGTTTCAAAAAAATGTTTCAACATCAGCAACTTTTTTAAATTTACAATTTTTATTTCTGTAATATTTAGAACATCTTAAAATTATGAATTTTACCAATGCTTTTTTTCATCTTCGAACATTTGTTGGGAATGCTTTAACTGCTGCATCAAAAACTTCAACAATTATTCCATTATCAACGGCAGCATTAACTTTTCGATCGTTGCATACTACATCTGTTAATTTCCAAGAATAATTGTTATTGGTATTCGTTTTTATTTGTTATTGTTTTGATATAGAACTAATATTATATCAATGTATGTAGTAGGAGAAAAGGATTAATAAAATGTTTGCTTTCAAAAAATACTCCAACTCTTTGTTGAAATTTGCATAATGATGTTTTTGTGGGGAAATAATTTGAATCAATTTTGTCTATAAATACTCCGACTATCAATCAAAACCTTTTCATTTCATTGATCGCATTCAACTTTGAAACGGTCGTCTGATTTTTTTTATTTCGTGAATGCTAAGAATAAAAGAAAATGATCACATCGCCAACGCTCGCTAGAGAGTCGCAACAACGCAACAAAAAAAACGCTCCCGTTTTGTTCGTGTCGAAAAAAGCTCGAGCGAACTTTTTGACGACAGAGTGCGCGTATTAATTATTAATAGAAATCTGTAATTTGATATATTTTAATGTATTTTTTTATCATTAATAGTAAAAAAGTGTATGTAGAATGTATATATAACTTCAAAAACCTATTCAAAAAAGAGAAAAACATAGAAATTTGAGTTGCAGCTAAAAATCAAAAAGTTCGCGGATTCTTATTTTTGCCATAACTTCAGAATGCATGCGAATGCATCCACAGATTTTTTCTGTGTTATTGCTAGGCTCATAAGATATCTTGTGAAAAAACACTGGAGTCCCTGAAGATACCTGGAAAAAGTTACAAATAAACTATTAATTTAAAGTGAGCATAAACTAAAAATTGCTCGCATTTCTCCGCTATTGCATTTAAATGCAAACAGTGACTTTAAGCACCTTTCCCATATGTTAATTGTGATTAAGTGACAAAAAAAACACAATTAATAGTTAAATATATTACCGATAATTACAGAAAACACCATTTAATGTAGATGTTCAACATTGAAAAACTACTGTTGGCATTCAGTCACAAAAAAAAAAGTTGAATGCATTTTTTCTTTTGCGAACAAAAAAACGGGAGTTTTCTGAATTCTTGAACCCATGACTCAGTTTCAATTTTTTTCTCTTTTTTTCTTTTTTAAGGCTTATTAACATTAAAATTCTGATATTTTAAGATATAGATTGTCTAATAAAACAATTTATTCGCTGAGATTTTTAAAAAAGAAAAATAACGTTGCGACTCTCTAACGCTCGCTTCATTTTTCTCTCTCTCTCTTTTTTATAGTCATCGTTTTTTGTGTTGTCTTTTTTATTCGATCATTCCTTGCTGTTGATTTGTTGATTTTATGTTGCTGGCCGCTGCGCCATAATATTATTAATAAATAATTAACTAATAATTAACTTGCATAAATAAAGAAAACCTTTATTTACAACAGTGAATAAAAAACTGATCACAAAATCATGGCAAAAGAAGGTACTGATGGTGGAAGAACAACAACAGCAACGTCAAAAAATCTTCTTCAAATGAAAAAGGTTCGAGAATTTGAAGAATATGCTAAAAGGTTGGTTCTTGTTTTTACTTTCATCTTTAATTTGATCCTTTTTTTTTAGTTCTGCAAAACCTGGAATACATAATTATAATGTTTTACGGGTCCTAAATCGTTGCTATGATTCTGAAGATGAAATTGTTGAAGATTTTCAACTAGTTGAACAAGCTACTGGTAATCGTCTACAATATACAATGCAATGTATTGAATTGAAAGATCGATTAGCTGTAACTAATACTGTAAGTTTCTTTTTTTTTTTTTTGGGATTACGAGAGTTACTGTACTTATTTTTTTAGCTTCGTGAAATTCATATCCTTCAACATTTCGGTTGTGATAAATTTATTATGAGCATGTATTCTGTTTTTCGGCATCGACAATATATTGCTATGGTTTTTCCTGCATTTGTACCAATTCGAAATCATTTGGATGTTCGATATCGATTCAAAAATGAAGGTGGAAAACCTGGAACTGGTGAAGCAAGATTTCAAGAAGCTTCTGATAATTACTATGAAAAATTTGTAAAAACATGGCGAGAAGAAAATTATCTCAAAACAATTGGTCTCTTTAATCGAGATGCTGTTTCACATGTTATAAAGAAAGCTGCAAAAGGTTTTGTTTATTTTTTTGTTTTATGAAAATGATGATAGTTGTGTTTTAGGTCTTGACTTTGTTCATTCAAAAGGTTATGCTCATACAGAACTCTGTGCAAATAATACATATATTGATAGCCGAGCAAATGTTAAAATTGGCGGATTTCTTCATTGCAAAAAACTTGGATCAAAGTAAGTCTATACTTTTTTACAGTAATCTTGGTGCATTCGTTGTTTTTTATCGTAAAACCTTTAGAAGTCGTAATTTTACTGGTGATCCAAATTGCTTACCTCCAGAATGCTTCGATGAAAAAAATAAAGATTTTGTTGTTGATAAAAGCATTGATTATTGGTCATTGGGTCTTTTAACTCTTGAAATGATTACTGGTAAACGTCATTATCTTAAAGAAAAGAAATCTCAACGTCTTGCTCGTGAATATGTAAGGGTTATACTGTACTTTGACAATAACTTTATTCTTTTTTTTAGCTTGATGGTGTACGTCCATTACCAACTCTTGGTGCAAAAGATCCAAAAACTTTTAAAAATGGTGTTCAAATTTATCATCCATCAATTGATAGCTTTTTATCACATCTTATCACTCTTTTGCCTAAAAAGCGAATGACATTCAAAGAAGTTTTATCACATCCATTCATTGCTGATCCGGTCAATAAAGAAGAAATTATTCGACAATGGAAAAGTAAGTTTATATATATTTGTTACAGTGTTCTGTAATGATTTTGTTTTTAGTTACAATTGATCATTTTTCTGGTTGTGAAGGTCCTCGTTCACTTTATCATGATATGTATGCTTCACAAGGTTCAAATCCATCAGTCAATGAAGAACTTCTTTTGAATATTCTTGAAGCAATTCGACATGTTGAAGTTGATGATTACCCAGTTTTTGCTAAAATTCCTGAATCACAACTTTGCAAAAATTATGTTGGAATTGAAGCATCTGTTGCAATACCATATGATGATGCAAATTGGTCTCGAGATGTTTTGGATATTTCACAACGAAATCTTTATGAAAATGAAGATGCAAAGGAATATGATTCACAATTTCATCAACGTGATGATGATCTAGATTCTGAAGATGAATGGGAAGATTTAAAAGATGCACGTCGGAGAAAGCGACAAGTTCAAGCAAATGAAGATAATTTGAAATCTGGTCATCCTGGTCTTGAAAAAGATTATCAACGATTTGAAATTTGCTTCTTTGTTAAAAAAGCTTGGTCAACAAAAGAACGTCAAATATTTATTGCAATGCAATTTGGTCGTTGGTATCAACATGGAGTTATTCAGTAAGTTGTTTTCCGGAAGTGATTACTGTATTCATGTCAATATTTTTAGCTTTGTTGATCTTATTCGTGTTGTTGATGAAATTGAAGAAGTTTTACATAAATATGTTCTTAAAGAAACTCGTTTTACTGATGTTGAACATCATCTTCCTGAAGCAGTATATTTTGCATCACCGCGTGGAGAAATTCGTTTTCATCCAGAAATTATGGCAGATCGAGCAACCCGTTATCTTCAACATATTTATGTTGATGTTGCACTTCATGAATCAACAAATAAAACGAAGCTTCGTAAATTTGATGAACTAATGGAAGGTGATCCCCTTGAAATTCCTGATGGTCTTGCAACTTATCAAGCATCGGTTTGCTTTCAAGATATTGATCCACAACAATTTGAAGAACTTGAAGCACATATGCTTGGTGAAATTAAATGTGATGGCTGGGAAGTTGATGATTTACAACGGCAAGCTGATGCAACACGTCCTGAAACAAAAATTTAGTAAGTCTTTTTCGGAAGGTTACAGTAATATACATAAATATCGTTTTTTGCAGCAAACTTTTGTATGAACGTCGTCGAAATTGGTTTAATACTCGAAATGATTCATCAAATGAAGGTCAAGCAAGTAATCAAGCTCGATGTGAAAAAATTTGGGGTGATTTTCGTCGTGATTATATCTTTCGATTTTGTACATGGGCAGACTTACCACATCAAGTAAGCTTTTAATAGTCTTTGCAAATTTCTAATCATAAATTTTTAGGTTGATCGACCAGAAGCTAAAAAACTTTGGGGTGATCCATTTCTTGATAAAAAGGCAATGGATGAAGCAATTCGATCCCAAGAAATTACCGAAGAAGATCTCCTTGAAAAGCAACTTGCTCGAACTCAAATTAAACAAGAAAAGGATGTCGTTGAACAATTTAAACGGGTTGAAGATGTTGATTTACGCCAAAAAGCTCTTGAACAACATAAACAAGAATATCAAGGCCAAGAAGGATATTACAAATTGGAAAATCAGCTTTCACGTGGAAAAGGTGCAACAAAAAAAAAATTTGATCCCCTCGCAACTCCAGCTGCACATGGTACTCGTCGAATTGTTCGTAAACATTAAATTATGATTGATTTATATTGTGTGATGTATATATATATAATATCTGACAATAAAGTTTTTACTAACTATTTGATTTTGGAAATTTATTTAAAAAGGAAAAATTTTTAAAAGTCTTTTATATTTTCTATAAAAATTTTGAAAAAACTTGTATTTATCGTTTATAGTAACTGTAGATTACTTTTATTTGGTTTAAATATATTTATTCTTTCCATAAAGTCTTGGTCGGCCGACCGCAAGCTTGGAAATATTCAACTATATAAAAGATAGAATAAGAGAAATCGAAAAGAAGGAGAAAAAGGATGCGTTGGCGCCTTTTTCTTCTTTGTCTGCTACCCTTTAAAGGTGCAGGTGTTTTGAAAGTGGTGGAAAGCGCGACGATGGTGCCAACCGTCGCGACAGTATTATTACTTTAGTTTCATAAAGAATACAACATTGAAGAGTTTTTGAAAAAAATTAAAATTCATTGAATGCAGTGTTGTGCTTTCGGATTTGAAATGATTCCGGCTGTGACTCCGGAGTCGGGGTCGCTGGAGTCGACTCCGGAGTCATTTTTTTAATAGTTGAAAAAAATTTTTTATAAGAATTTTAGAATCCCAAACACGTTTAAAGTGTTAGTTTTAAGATAGCAATGTTAGAATAGCGTGATACTTATTACGTTAAAAAACAAAATCAGAAAAATAAAATTTTAATTTCTTTTAATTTTTAATTTAAAATTTCTTTTTCCGTTCCCGTCCGTTCCGGAACGGAAGAACGGACGTTCCAGAACGGAACGATGGAAACACTGAATGGCACTTTGTAATACCGCATTTTTACCTGAAAATGGAGATCGCCTAGAATTTGGAAATGGAATTATTCAAATTAGTATTTGAATATTTCAAAAAATTTAAAATTGATCTTCCAAAAATTAAACTTCCAAAAATTTTTGTAAAAATTTCAAACAAAAAAGGAATTATGAATTATAAATTAAAAAATGATTATAAAATCAATGAATATTGTATTAAAATTGGAAACTGCGAAAAAGTAATTCCATGGATTTTAAAGATAATTCCAGAAACTCATAAACATATTGAATTTTCAAAAACTATTACAAAAACGAATGCAAACGGATTAGGAAATGTTTTTTATCCAGAAATTCAAGGTTTTGATCCGTTAAGTTTTTCAGTTGGTCCAATATTTCATTTTCCAATTGAATTATTGTTCCACAAAAAATTTACAACTATAAAATTGATACAAAAATATTTGTAAAGCCTCCATCGCGGCGCTATTACAGAATACGCGTCCAATATTTTTATACGCGTCCGAAAATAATTTTTCTTTTGGACGCGTATATTGTAATAGTGAAGGGGGAACTGTAACAGTATAGGCGTCCAATGTTAAAAAATTATTTTCGAACGCGTATAAATTCATTGGACGGTTGAGTTTGGCTTTGGACGCGTATTCTGTAATAGCGCCTCCATCGCTCTTTAAACTTTTCATTTTCATCCAATTGAAAAAAAATTTCCATACAAAAATTACAGGAAAATGTATTGTTAAACTTGAGAATCCGGAAAACGGAAAAATCTATTTTCAAAAAAATTTCAAAAAATTAGTAATATGGTGACATATATGATCAAAAAAAGTGGTACACTTTTCTTCCAACCGGAGCAACAGATCCTTGGATTATTAGAATTCGATGGGAAAAAATTTTTGAAATTTATCAAGAATTTTTTGAAGAAGAAAATTTTGATTAAAAAGCTTATTTAAAAATTGATTTTGGAAAATAGCATGATTTTATTGTATTTTTATTTTACTTTTTCTCTGGATAAAAACTTTTTATTAAAAAATAATATTTTTTAAAAAAATACTAAATTATTTGGTCGTAAAATTTTTTCAGTTTTGACTGTGTTGGCATTGTGTGTTTTACCGTAATCAAAAACGAAACATTTTTTGCAGCAAAGAAACACGCTTTTTTCTTTTGATAAAACAAATATTTATTCCAATTTGCTTGTTTTACTTATTTATATTATATTTAATGCTAAATTAATTTTGGTTAACTTTGTACGTGCAATAAACACAATGATTCTAAAAGAATTTTATAATAAATTCTGTCCTGCTTATAAGAAAATACTGATGAACTTGAACACATGATTACTGCTACAAAGATTTTGAATGACGATAACGTCACCCCTTAATTGCATACGGGGTGACCCACCAAAAACTGTATGCATGTATAACTCTTTAAATTTATAAAAAAAATTAAACTGATTCAGAATCTGCCCAGTCTCCAAGATTCAGAAGTCTAAAACCGAAAAAAAAACTCTAAATTACGAATCTCCATCAAAAACTACCCTAATCCTCATCTTATCCTATCACCAGGACACCATAAACTTAAATTTGTGGCTGGTTTGCACTGGTTTGCACAAACCAGTGCAAACCGGTTTGCAGTTTGCATGGTTTGCATGGTTTGCACGGTTTGCATTTTAGTAATAGCCTTCGCCTGAACTTTCGGCATAAAAAGCGGCTGAAATCCAATTAACTTTTAATAACCAAAATCGAATTGTCTATTTATCTAAAATCAAAATATTTCGGTTTTGGATGCGATTTCGGGTTTTTCGAAATCAAAATACCGATTTCGCATAGTCCTTACCAGGGCCCCCCTGTCGATAATTTTTTTCTTTGTATGAATAGAGACGTGCATTGTTTTTTCTTCTCCAAATGTAATAAATTTGGTACCATCAGATGCGTAATAAAAATATTATTGGATACAAAAAAAAAGAAAGATTAAAAAAAATTAATATTGATGATTAATTGATCGTTAAAAAAAGTGATTTTTTTCAGTCGGGAACACATTTCTTTCATAAATATTTTCGTGTCGCACTTTTTTTTGTCTGAAAAAAATTGCAAGGAACGCTTATGTTTAACTACGCGCGTGCACGTCCCTACGTATAAAAATCATTTTCATGTAAATTTCTGAAGTTTAGGCATTGTACCAGTTTCTTATCTTTCCTATGTACCATATTCCGGATTGTTTACAAACGATTGGGGAAGTTCATGGGAATGGACAGACGGGAGTCCAGTTGATTTTTTGTATTGGAGACCAAATTATCCTGATTTAACAAATCCAAAACCAACTACCTGTGAATCTTTGACAGATACTGGCTTAGAAAACTATGATTGCAGCGCAGCTAGTGCTATTGTATGCAAAATAAATTTAAGTCCTCAAACAATTCTTCATCCTCCCACAACAACTGCCCCAAAATGTTCTGGAAATTTTTCATATTTTGAAGCAACAAATTCGTGTTATGGAGTTTTTTATGGCAATTATGCTTACGGTCTTACTTGGCATGATAGTGAAAATGTATGTAAAATTTTTAATGGGCATTTAGCGTCAATTCACAGTGACGAAGAATATCGATATGTTTACGGTAAGTTTTCACAAATTGAAACCTTTAAGAACACCGGTGAACTTTTTTTAGGTATTTCATTTTATTCGTATCGAACTGGAACATGGGCAGGACTTTTTTCAAACGATCATGGTAATACATGGAGATGGTCAGATGGAAGTCCTGTAGATTATATTTACTGGCAACCCGATGCACCCTATCGTACATCTGGTTGGAACGAATGTGGAATCATGGAGTATAATGGATTTTTAGATTCTGATTGCGATCGTCACGTTACTTTTGTTTGCAAAATTAAACTTTAAAATAAACTTTGTTTTTTTATTTATTGAATCACACTTTTTTCTTTTTATTAAAACCTCGAGTTTCTTCAAAAAAACCTTTGAGAGTTTAAAAATGGAATGGAAGCGACTCCAAATTCCAGCCTAGAGAAGTCTCACATTGCAAGTAGTGAACGACCCGAGTTACGGTTTTTAAAAACCCAATAACTTTTTTACTTTTAAGTAAAAATGGCTATTAAATATAGTTGACATGGCTTGGTCAGAATTATAGATATGACAACTTGATGAGATAACGTATTCACAACTATTATAAAAAAAGCAAACTACAGCAAATTTTTCTAAAATTGTCTTTAAAATGTTATTATTGTTAGAAAGAAACACACCATTTTTGATTTTGTCGGATGAAATATGGTAAACGTTTTTTAAGACTAAAAACATTATGATAAGAAGTTTTAAAGATATAAAAAGTTATTATAAAAAACGACAATTTAAAAAGAGAGTCGCACCTGCAGATTTTAAAATTTGGGAGAAAAAAAATTTTTTTAAGAGCTGTGAATCCCCCTTTAAAAACAGAAAAATCAAAAAACATCTGTTCCAAACGCAACTCGAAGTCAAAACATCAGACAAAAACCAAATTTTTTAAAAGATTTTTCAACATATGGAACATAAGCCACGAAAAAAAGCACACTATCATTGTTGTTATCACTTTCAACGTACAGCTGTCGATCTTTAAAAAAAATGTGAGAAATGTTTCAAAAACGATAAAATGACGGAATGGTAGAAAAGCAAACCAGAACGCTTATATAAAGCAGAAAAGGAATTTTTCAATACCATATTTCATAAAAAGTGACAATTATGTTTTAACAGATTTTTTTCAATTTTAAACATGATAAGAAACGGAAACAGTAAAACGCGGGTAGCGGGTAATATGTCGCGGGTGCCATAAAATTTGTGTTGTATACTGCAATGTTTTTTACTTTTTTTACCCGCGTTTTATAACCCTCTACCCGCGTTTTACTGGAACCCGATAAGAAATAGTCATTCATTGATTGATTCATCGACAAAGAGCGTTGATTCATTTTTAACAATAAGAAAAAATTTGATTTTTGGTTTTATCATAAAAATCAGCTTTTTGATCATTTCATAAATTGAAACATTCGATAAAAACTGCAAAAGAAACAAATTAAAATGGGAAATATGTATTCACAGAAGCGTTTGTTTTATAAACAGTAAAACTTTTCAACAAATTTAGATAAATGATGGTCATTTGTCATCAAAAGATTACAAAAAAAATTTTTATTTTTCAAAAAATGCTAACAATAAATTAACGATTGTCATTAATTCTGGAAATAAATGAGAATAGTTAGTACAAAAACTCGAATCAATTTGGGATGTGTTGGGATTGAAAAAATGCAATTTTGTGCAGATTTTTAGCTGGTTTAGAGACCAGTGTATTAGGGATGCATTATTACCGTAATGAGACCTCTTGAAAACTTTCCAAGTTCGTGGTAAGAAGCATAAAAACGTACGACACAAAAATATTGTGGTGAAATATAAATTTATTTACACGGTTTAAAATATGTAACAAAAATTTGTGGCAAATTTTCAAATATAACATTTAAGATATCCCTAAAAAGAGACTACAATCAATACCCTAATATTTATATACAGGAATTCAATTTAAAGATCAACTAATATTTGTTCTGAGATTGCATTTGCAGGAGTAATAATATCCAACGATGCAACATTGGATGAAAATGATCGATATGGATCCATAACTCTTACAGAAAATATTCCATAAACTGCTTTATGATCTGAGACTGTTATTGGCCAAACACAATCATATCGAATTGGACGAATATTATCAGAATGTTTACACCAAAATAATATTCTATCCTAAAACAGATATATTTTTGAAACATTTTTTTAAAAATATCTTTGGCATACTGTATATGATGGCACTCGGTGTTTGGCATAATTTTGTGTACCAATAGAAAATTTATATGTTGGTGGAAATGAAATAATGCCCTCCTTAAAATCATGAAATGCCAACTTTGTTGAAATACATTTTAAAAGTTCATCTTTTTCTAACAACTTTTCAAATGTATTTCTTTGTATAAATAATTGATTATTAAATTCACGGCCAAGTTGATCAGAATTTAGGCGATGTGTTAAACGAAAATTTAAATCACCAAACCAAAAAACATGATCCGCATTAAAAATTGAATGATCTTCTCGAATATTTGAATGTGGACTTAGTGTTGCTCGAAAATTGAAAGATGTTGAAGCTTTTCGAAAATCTAATATTCTATTTCGTAAATTTCCATCTAAAAACAGAATTTCGATTTTTTAAAGTTTAAACAAAAAAAATAGCACAGAACAACATTTTTTGTCACTATATTTTTTCTACACCTTTTTTAAATTTAAAAACTTTCAAAACTTACGTGAAAAATGTGATGAAATAAAAACAAAAGAAGTTTTTAAAATTCTAAAACAAATTGCAATTGCACCTTTTGTTCGAAATGGTTTTGAAATTGCATTCGATCCAACAAATTGATATTCAGGTCCTGCAACGATAATTCTTATTAAAAAAATGTAAATTAATAATAATAACATACTTGATGTATATAAACACAGGTGTTTTTTCATAAATACAATTAACATTTGTGACCATTGTCGAACCCAACAAAAAACTCGATGCGTTTCATTTATTGATTCTTCAATTCCATATACCATTTGATTATGAAATCGACTAAAAAAATTAGTTATATATAAGATAAAATAATAATTTTTGGGAAGTTTACAATCTCAAATATTATGATAGTAATACAAATATTATTCAAAAAAAAATTGATTATCGTAAAAAATATAACTATGATAGTAAAAAAAATAAGGGTTTATTGTCAAAAAATGTTATTCGAGTAACAATTTTTGGGATACTGTAACTAAAAACACAATTTTCTTTCATTTTAATCTTTCGTCGAAGTAATGCTGATTTTTATGAATAATTTAAGAGAAAATTGAAATTTAGTTTACATTCTTTAAATAACTTTTAATTAAAAATAAAACTTACAATGTCGTGGAAGTTAATTCTTGTAAAGCCACCGCAAAAACATCTGGTCGATCTCGAGGATCTATTTTTTTAAATAATTCATTTATTGATCGAATTGTACTTATTGACTACAAATGCATATTGTGAGTGATTTAAATAAAAAAAAGAAACTAACCCGATTATTAATATTCCATGTAAAACACATAACTTTTATCCTTTCTTTATCTTTTAAAAGTTCTGCCAATTCTAGTTTTAGCGGTAATGCAACTCCACCCTTTCCACAAACAAATGGCAAACTTTTTTGCTCTTTTAAATATTTATCATCATTAAATTGACTACAAAAATGTGTATCATTTTTTGTGACGAGTTCTAAAAAGATATTTTTAGAAGTCACAAAAGAACAGTATTGGTGCAACTCCAACTTTGGAGTCCATGGCTCTGAGGTCGGAGTTGGAGTCAAAGCAGGTGTCGTTTAAACACAAGAATCCGAATAATGAAAAAATTGTTTCAAAAAACTTACTCGAAGTCGGAAGCTGATCTTTTGAGCTGCTGCTATTTGTTGAAACTGTTTCAGCATCTTTTGAAAATTCTGGAGATGAAAATTGTTTTACAGATTTTGGGGAATTTAAATTTTCATTATTTAATGACATTATTTAATTTTGTATTTTTTTTTGTTGCTGTTGCATAAAAACAGCAAAAAAATAAATACGAAAGGAAAAAAACAAAAAAAGCAATAAAAAAGCAAACGAAAGAAAATGGTTGTCGTCGGCATGTTTCCATGGTTACAAAGAAATATTTCTGCTTCATTGACACGTAAATTGACAAACTTTTTATTTATGAACTTATGGTTTTAACTAGTCTTTTCATAATATTATTATTGTAAATAAACACAAAAGAAAACAGATTAAAAATAATACAATCGTATTTCATAAAATTTAAGGTTCAATAAAGTATAATAGATTTTAATTTGCTTTTTATGAGATTACAATTACACTGATGCAATTAACAAAATATGTTCAAAATGCTGAAAAAAGACAAAGTTCTCATAAAAAACAGTCGTTTTTCTGTTTCTTTCTCTGCAGTAATTTTTCAAATGCGACCCCGAAGGATTATTCTGTTCGAATACTCTACAATGTGTCACTCAAATTAGGTGCACAAAATTATATTATTTATTGTTTTTTTTAAACATATTTGTGTGCACAGCCACTTAAGGATAGAAGGAAGGAAAGGAAGAGTATTGGCCGGTTTGTCCAAAACGAATGCCATTTTCTATGAAAGGAAGAAAGAAAAAAATTGATTGTCAGATTTTGATTTATTTCTTTGCAACAATATTTTTGTGTCTATCAGTTTTGTTTTTGGTGAAATTTGAACGAAGGGCGCTGTTGCAAGATAGAACAGACTGTCGAGGAATAGCTAATGTCCGCATCTTATTAAAATCCCTTTTATCAGTGTTCTCTCGTTTATGCTTTTGTAAATTTCTACTAACTCTAAAAAACGACATTGACAAAATTACTTTACTATTTGTTAATAATTGTTTCTTTTTTAAAGCTTTAAAATTTTTTATTTCCTCTTAATTTTTAAGTACAAATAATTTATAAAAATACGGTCAGAAGCAAAACGATTTTTAAAGAATATGAGAATATGAAAGTCCGAGCGAGGGTACACTGATATCAGCAGTTAAAATTTTGTAAAAGTGATAAAATGGTTCATCTTAACTGCAATTCTGTTAGTCATGAAAACGAAAATTATGATGATAAAATTCAAGAAAAGATTCCCATTTCTGAAATATGTAAATGTTTTGACGATAAGACAAAGAATAAATCAGATGATGAATTAAAAGAACACGTTTTATTGTGTTCAAGAAGAATTCAAGGTAAGGACTTTTCGTTTGAATGACCATCGGCTGTAATGTGATGGTCATTCAAAAAGTAGTTTTTGTTGTAACTTTTTAGGAATTAACTTATTTCTTCCCAAGCTTGATTAACAATTGTTTCACGATTTTTGCAAACTTTTGAAATAGAAGAAAAATATTCAATGGTTTTTTCTTCACCAAATGGCATAAACATTGTGCCATTGACTCTTATCAAAATTCGAGAGTCATATTTTAGTGGTAAAAAATTTTTTTTTTGGTTGCAACGTCGTTGTAAAAACTATGACCCTATGTGAATCTTATTTCGCGAAAAATATAAAAATCATTTCGCATAAAGTGATAGTAAATTTTCATATCGACAACAAAGATGTAGCAACTCTTTTCAAACGTTAGTTCATTTTTTTAACATTTTCGTTTTGGAAATTTTATTATCGTTGCCACTTTTTCTTGTTTTTTTAAATTGTTATAAGAGCTCTGTCATGGAAAACGGTATATTTAAGAGATGACAACAAAGGATAGTTTTTCGTTTTTAATAAACAATCATAAATCATCTGTTAATGATAATTGTGAAAAAATCAATTCATATTCTGATCTAAATTTAAACCAAAATCATAAATATTCAAATTTACTTCTTGTTCACATAGTAAATATACCAGCCTATTATTGTTCCGAAAAAAGGGATGATAAATGAAACCACAATAATTATTTTATAATTTTGTTAGAAGACGTTGTTGCTACTTTTTATTCTGTTCAATTCCAAAAATTTTAACGTACATTTGCATTTGAAAATAAATTTTTTTTTGCAGTTTTTACAACTTTTGTTTTAATTATTACAACATTCACTTTAAGAAATATAATTAATGTGCTAAAATATTTTACTCTCGAAAAAAAAAGATTTACAATTGTTGGTTGTAAATCAATGCAATTTTAACACCACAAAAACAAGATGATGATTTTTTGTGTTCTCGAAAAAAAACCCACGAGTGCACTAAAATATTTTGCAATATGTTAGTGCATTCGTAATTTAGATTAAAATATCACGGTTAAAAATGAATCCAACGAAGTCGTAACAGCTTTGTTAGTATTCTTTTCAAAGGCTTATTGAAAAATGTAATTTTCTAAAATTAAGCTTCTTTTGTATAAGGACGTGCGCAGCAGTGTGCGACGCCAGTGTTCCCCTTCATTTTTTTTCTGTCAAAAGAAAATGAAAGAGAGGTATACTGTAGAAATTTAAACTTTTTTTTAAAAATTTAATTTTTATCCATCTAGATGTAAAAAAATACGGAGATTCCGAAAATCCAACTTTTGAATATCACTTCAATACAAAAAATGGGAGAAAAACGGTTTTTTTGATCTGTATTCTGTCTTACACCTTCTTCCTTTTTAAAACCAGGCCTATTCGACTCAGAATTTTTTTTGCTGCATCGAATAGTATTTTTAAAAATTTCCCCGGAGGCCCCCCTCAAAAATTTGCGCCTATGGCGCAGCTGCGCCATAGACGCAAATTTTTACTAGTGGCAGAGGCGCTGCGCGACAGTTTTCAGTCGTTTGGGTCAAATGTTCGACTCCCACAGTCGTAAACTTTTTTTTAAAAAAAACTGCTTTTATTTTTGGGTTCTCCATAGTCGAAAGCATATATGTACCAAAAAGCAGCTTAAAGCCATGTGTTGCGACTCATACGAAAAGCTGCCAGGGTTTTGCAGGCAAAGCGCGGGAAAATGGTACAAAAAAACATTTTGAAAAAAAATCAGCAAACAAATTTTTTTTTTCTTTGCGAGAAATCTGGCAGCTTTTCGTATGAGTCGCAACACATGGCTTTAATCGGAGATAAAAAATATTTTTGTGTTTTCTGCGGTGAAAAACAAATTTTTTTTGTTGCAAAAAAAGTGTTGTTTGTCCAAACGACACTTTTTTTTGCAGCAGTTTGTGAATGCGACACGAAAATATTTATGAAACAAATGTGTTCCCTGTCAGAAAAAATTTTTTTTTTCTATTTTAATATTAAGCAGTAATATTACTTTTTTTTTACTCATTTCTTTTTTTCTTTCCATCAATATTTTTACTGCGCATCTAATGATACCAAATTTATTGCATTTGGAGAACTTTGAAAAAACTGCGCACATCCTTACTTTGTACATCGATTTTCAGAATCGCTGTGTAATGATCTTCATTTACATTTATTTGCAAAATTTATATTTTTGCGAAATTATGCAAATTTGCTTTCTTTGATGCCCCAAGGCACAAACCATTTCTTTCTTCCCTATAATAATTATTTCGGAAAGTATCCCTTGTGTGGGCATAAAAAGCTTTTTTGATTACATTGCAATAATTTACAACCAACAACTGTAAATCTGCTTTTTTCAAATATAGAAATATTTTGAACATTAAAACACCCTCTGCAGGTAAGTACTAACACAAATTTTAGATTTACAGCATTTTGTAATTTACTACTTAATATTTTTGTTATTTTTATTTAAAGTGAATGATGTAAAAATTAAAACAAAAGTTGTAAAAATTGCAAAAAAAATTTTATTTTCACATGCAAATGCACTTATATAGTTCTGAAATTTTTGTTATAACAATACTCATAATTTGATGTTTAAAAAAAATGGGTTTCTTTAGCGATTTTGGAGTAATTGAGAATTTTGTTCACGATTTGCTTCTGTCAAGAATCATTTTTTTTTGTTTTTTTCCTTTTTTTCACCAAATTATGTATAGTAAATTATTCATTCAAAATTATTACTGTAAAACTTAGTTTGTCTTACGTTACAGTAATAAACTTGTTTTTATTTATAAGTTTCCCACAGTTTTAAAAGCTCATTAGAACAACCTGATCAATGCTATAAACTCTGTGGTACGTAGTGATGAAAAAATGTGTATTAATTCAAATTACAAAAAGGGGTGTGGCAAATATTGTAGCAAAATAACTACTTGAAAAATTTATATATAAGAATTTTCCCCATACACAAAATTTATTTTTTATTCAAAAAGAATTTTTTCTACACATTAGAACTTTAAAGTTTCTACAAAAATGGAATACCTTTTTTGGAGGAAAGTAGAGTATGAAAAACTTTACAATTGCTCGTTTTATGATTACAACAAAATTCCATATTTGGAAAGATCCCACCCAATTATTGGTTCAACTTTTATTGTTTTATTTGTAATCTTTGAGCTTCTGTATATTCCATCTTTGATTGTTATCCGACAAAAACGATTTTATAGTCAGCCATGCTATAAAATAATGTTTTATGTTGGAATTGTGGATGTTGTTTGTCTCTGTGTGAATGGGCTTGCAACTGGAATTTTCATGATTGCAGGATATGTTTTTTGTTCGTCACCTGTTTTGCTTCATTCATTGGGGACGACTGGTTTGGGTAAGATATTTTATTTTCGACTGAATTTGAATAAAAAAAGTTTTAGGTTTATGGATTGCTGAAAGTGATGTTGGAATGATTTTAGCCATAAATCGGTGCTTTGAAATGTACAATCCCCATGTAGCTGCATCGTTTTTTGGTGGAAAAAAAGCTTACATTTGGTTGATGATACCAACCATCCATGGATTATATGCCTTCCTCTTCTCAACACCTATTTCATTCAATTCCATCTTGCTTTCTTGGTAAATTGCTTTGATTACATAAAATTGGTTACAACATAAAAAATTTTGCAGGTTTTTCAATCCTCATGTTGGTTACTATAATGATGATTCATTAACAGTAAGGTTTTGGGATACATTAATTAAAATACGGTTTTCGTAAAACTTTATAGTATTCAAATTGGTTGCATACTGTAAACAATCTTACTGTACTTGTTGTAATATCAATTTTATACATAATCTTTTTAATTCTATTCTGCCGAAAATCCAGTGGCCTCCAAAATAATGAAATACAAAAACAGGTATAAACTGCTAATTCACGAGAATACTTATGCAAATTTTCATTTTTTGTAGATCTTAATTCAAGTTTTCTGCATTTGCACTTTTACTGTCATTGCGGCAGCTGTATATGTTTTTGAACAATTTTTTCCTGTTTCAAATATTTTTATTTTAATGGGATCGTATGCTTGGTGCTGTGCCCATGGCTTTCCTTCCGTTATTTATGTAACAATGAACAAAAAAATCCGAAAACAGATTTTTGGACGCTTTAAAAAACCTCAAAAGTTCTCATTTTATACGTCAAATGTTCAATCGCCAAAATCAACAAAAAATAATGTCATAAAAAAACTTTTTGGAAAAATGAATGATGTAACAAATATGAAATTTTAAAGTTTAAACAATCTTACTGTACTTGTTGTGATGTCAATAAATATTTGAATGTGGTGTTTCTCAAAATAAGGATGGACAATGGCCCATTTTAAACTCCAAAAATACGAATTATCTATCTTTTTTTTAAAAACAAGATGAAAACAAAAGTTTGAATTTTATTTTATTTAATATTTTATTTCTATCTGCTCTAATGCTTTTTAAACAATTTCTGCTAGTGTTTTTTTTTTGATTTTAGGTTTTTTGTACAAAAAAAAAAATTCAAAAAATTAGAAAAGAAAAACTGTTTTTAGTAACGAACAACAAAAAAACTGCGATTGCAAAAAGACGAAACTGATTGATCGCTTTAAACAAATTTTTAGCAATAAAAATCAACATTTGTTTTTCTGCTGAAACCGTGGAAGGGAAAACAGAAAAAAGAGGAATGGCAAAAAATTGTCGGAGCGATTGCCGAATAGCGAAACAAATATTGGGACAATTCTTTGTGTTGTAACAGATATAGGTGACTCAAAATTTGGACGCCGTAAATATCATAGGAGGTATCGAATAGCGAAATCTGGGTTTGTGGTAGCCATTGAACGATCTTTCGGTCGTTTTTGAACGTTTAAAAACACATGATTAAAAAACTGTACAAGCTTTAATAAGACGACGGATTAAACATGGAATAACGACATATAGTGATTCTTATTCCATGTTTAAAGCCATGTGTTGCGACTCATACGAAAAGCTGCCAGGTTTCTCGCAAAGAAAAAAAAATTTGTTTGCTGATTTTTTTTCAAAATGTTTTTTTGTACCATTTTCCCGCGCTTTGCCTGCAAAACCCTGGCAGCTTTTCGTATGAGTCGCAACACATGGCTTTAACCCGGCTTATTGAGAGCTTAAAAATGAAGGATTCTCTCATGACACCTTTAATAGTTCAGAAAACTTCAAAGATCCTACTTCAGGGGCGGGGGTTAACAGGGAAAAAAGAAGTTGTTCCACTATTTGTTTCGCTATTCGGCAATTATACCAAATTGTCGAATTCGGTAAAAAAACTTGTTAAATATAGTATTATAAAAATATCGAAAAATGTTGAGAGTGTGATTAAAATAGAAATGTTTATGCAAATATGAACTTTCCTTTTTTCAAAACAATGTACCCGAACTAACAAGGAATGCAAACAAAATGCAAAAACAAGGCATAAAGAAGGCGTAACACGAGAAAATCAAAGATTTCGGCAAAGTGTTTTCCCGTGTTACGCCTTCTTTTTTATTTTTTGCTAGTTCGGGTAAAAACAGCAAAAAATTTTCTAACTTTTTTAATGTTGGAAATAATTACCATTTGGTAATATAATTGTTTTTACCAACGTTGTCGCTGATTATATATTATTTAATTCTCATATTTTATAATCTTTAATATTTTTATGTTTTTTATGTTTCATACATTTTTAAAAATTAGAAAATTTTCTCTTTTTTTATATATTTGATTATTCATCCTTTTTCCTCTCTTTTATTGTAAATGTGATCAACAGACGATCCGTTATTCTGTTATTTTTTTTCTCTGTCTATGAGTATATAAGTAACTCATAGATTCTTCCTTTTCACCTTTCCTTCCTTTCGTCATCATTTTAACTTGATTCCTTTTATCGAGTTTTATTTAATTTTCGTGTTTAATTTTATATTAATATTTTTGTATTTTTTGCTTCTTTATTTAATAAAATATTTTGTATTTTTTTGTTTTATTCAAAAAAAACAAAATATCTGTCGATTGTTCTTAGCAAAAATCAACAAAAAACTGCAACTGCAAAAATGAAAGTGGAACAAATGGTTTTTTTCACAAATTTTTAGCGCTAACAAGGGAAGTACACGAAGTGTTTTTCGAGTTTTTGCTTGAAAATAGGTTTAAATTAAAGATATGTGTCCGCAAACGTATTTGTGAAAGTATTAGCGGCCAATGGCTATCCAAAAAATTATAATCTCTTTGGGAAAGTTTTAAAGATCAAAGGAATGCCGCTGGAAACAAACAGCGGCAACAAAGATCAAAGGAATTCCTTTTTTCTTTATTTTGAGATTATAATTTTTTTGATAGCCATTGGGAAGTAATACTTTCATAAATACGTTTGCGGCATAAAATCTTTAATTTAAACCTATTTTGAAGTCAAAAATCGAAACTCACTTCGCGTACTTCCCTTGTAAATGTTACCGTTGCTTTTTTGTTAAAAGCGGTGTAAAGAAACCAGCTCAACATAGGCAATTCACATTGGCGCCTTCAATGCAAAAATAAATTTTTTTGTCTTCATTTGTTTCATATTTTAGCTCACCACAAACAAAAAAGCTCTCATATATTTTTTTGTGAAAAAATTTGTCAAAATTTTCTTAATGATGTCATTGAATGCTGCTTTCACTCAGGTAAGTATTTATAATGTAATAGATTATGTAAAAAATACAAAATTGCATTTTAATGCTAATCTTTTTTATAAATGGTACATCAGATCTTGGAAAATATTGTTTTTCAAGATTTGAAACAACATATGCTTTTTCTTTTTTAGTTCTTTATGGATTTTTGTAAAGATCTTTGGGACACACTAAATGGTGGATGGACGGTTCCGGTGGAGTGGACGTCTAAACGGTGGATGGATTTTTGAAAAAAATTTTTTAAAAAATTTCAAAAAATTTCACCATACGCAAATCAGAATCCTTCCGGATTCGTCCTCTAAAATTTTTGAATTCCAAATTTTTTTTAAAAATTTTTTTCAAAAATCCATCCACCGTTTAGACATCCATTCCACCGGACCCGTCCATCCACCATTTAGTGTGTCCCAAAGATCTTTTACATTTTTGTTATTTCAGCTTGTTACTCAGAAGAAATTTTTCAAATGGACAATCCCAAATTTTAATGAATTCAAAATTTCAAATATGAAAAAGGAATTACTTTATGATGATTATTATTATTGTATTGAAAGTCCTTTAATGACTGCAATTGATCCTTATGATGGTAAACAATACACTGCAACTTTCAAAATCATGTCCTTAAATCGTCAAACATTTTTTATTCGACAAGCAGTTCCTTCTGCAACTTGGCGCTTTTATTTTACTATTAATGATGATCCGGAAGAAAATATTTGTTGTGAACGTCATTGGACTGATAATATTAAAAAGATAACAATATATGCTGATCTTGTGGTACATCGAAGTTTTTTTGTTCCAACTTTTGCAAAGAAGCCACAAATAAATCTTGCAATTCGTTTAACAGAAATTTGGAAGAATGATTCATCTGTCAAATATACAATTAAATGTGGTGAAACTTCTTTTGATGTAAGTTTATTCTTTTATTATTGTTTTTTAAACTAATATGTATAACGGAATGATAGTAAACAGTAATTGTCATAAATTTATTTGTATGACTTTTATACATTTAAACCATTCCTTGCTGCAAATTCATTATTTTTCAAAGATATGTTCGATGCTACAACCGAAAATTTTGTTGAAATTAATGAATTTGAAGTTGAAACTGTACAAAAAATGATTGAATTTTGTGAAACTGATAATATCAAAGATGTGAATGGTTATGAAAGTGATCTCTTCAAAATTGCTCATAAATTTCAAATCCCAGATCTTATGGTAAGTATTTTTTTTTCCTTTAAGTTATAAAAGCTAAACTTTGCATCTTTTTAGGAATTTGCTGTTGAAAAAATGTCTGAAAATGCAAATACTTCAAATATTTTTGGTTATCTTCAACTTGCTATCAATTATAAATTAAAAGATTTTGAAGAATGGTGCATGAAATTTGCTTTTCCTTCTAGTATTTAATAAGTTCCTTTGTCATCGTTTTTATATTGTATTTGATTTTGTAGAGTCACAAATTTTTTTTATTTTTTTTGTAATAGTTAAACAAAATCAAAACAATATTTTTAAAAAAAATTTGCTACACAACAGGGATGATTTAAGTTTCATTTTTTGTTACAAAAAAATTTGTATTTATTTTGATAATGGGAAATATTGGTAGTTTCGTAGTGTATTTTATGAACATAGTATTTTGAATAAATACAATAATGTTTCAATTTGGAGGAATCACGTGTTGGTACCAAAGCCGATAGCAAAAAAAGAGTACTTAAATTGTAAGGTTTTTAAGGATTGGCGATTTCGTGGGAAACCTCTCGTTTCCCGTTGTAACTCTGGAAGTTTTCAGGCAAATCGCCAATCCAACTTTTTTTCTACTTTTTTTAAATATGTTTCTCTAAATATGATTAAAGAAAAATATTTTGCTTTTCTTTAATGATTACACATATTCAACCAAAATTCTACCAATGATCGCAGATGCTATTTCATTTATTCTAATTATCTTTTTATTGAGAATTAATCAAAAAAATTATTGATAATAATCACAAGAAAATGATCTTGATTTTTAGCCTTCGATTGTTTTTTTTGAATAACATCATTTCGAAAAATTAGCTGGGAAAAATTTGAAAAATCTAATTTTTCGAAGAGATGCTATGTACGATTTGCTTCAAACTTTTGTTACAGCTTCTTTGAAGTTTTTGCAACACATTTACGAGAGAATTTTAAAAATTTTTATTTTTATAGCCCTGATGGAGCTGGAAATTGAAGGAAAACATAAAAATAAACGGAAGGCAGTTTATGACAAAGACATCTTAAAAGAAAGAAAAATTAGAAATACAAAAGAAATAATTAAAACTGCCAAAAGCACTTCAAAATTAAAGGAAAGAAAAGATTAAAAGGCCAATTACAAAACAAAATAAAATGTCAGATCTGACATTTGTTAGTTAAGTTGCGTTTGTAATGCATCAGCATTGCGAAATACTGTAAAAAAACACGAAAAAAATTTATCCTTTAAAAAGAAGAAAACGAAAAGAAACGAAAAAAAAGGTTTCTAAGCTCCACAGATTTTGCGGGAACTTTTTCGTATGAATTTTTTTTATTATTTTGCAATGCATCAACTAAAGCAATTCCTTTAAGCCTTAAACTTAATATGGGCTTCCAGGTTCATGATAATTTCCCATTTCATCAATACCGCCATATGGATTTGAACATCCCCAACCGCAGTCATCTTCGTCATCAGAATTTATACGTTCACTTCGTTTTATATAATAACGGCTATCGATTACATATGTTTTTTTTGGTGCTACAGGTTCATCATTCGTTGAAATATGACGTTTTGGAGCAGTTTTTAGTTGTTGGGGTACATTTTTTGATTCAGAAAGCGTATTTTCAACAACAGCTTTATTAACACTGTCACAATTTTTGTCAATTATATTTTGAACAACAATTATATCAGATGTTTCCTTTTCAATTGCATAACTTTGTTCAACATTTTCAACATTTTTCGCAATTAAAATATGTTCATCAGCAGCATCCGAAGAAGGTGTATCAACTGTTTTGGATTAATCAATTTCATTTTCTGCTTTGGGATCATCATTTTTTGGGCCGCCAGAAAGCACAGCAACTTGATCACCGCCTTTGAGGACTACATCTTCATCATGAACATCAACAGAACTTGGAATAGAAGCAACCATGATTGAAACTAAAAAAATTGTTTTGAAAAAAAAGGGTTTATTACAATAGAAAATCATTTCACGCTAACTGATTGACAAAAAGAATTTGACAATGTTTGTAAAAGAAGAGTGCTCGTTTAAAAAGGGTTTTAAAGATGCAAAGATAAAAATAAATTAGTAACAATATAAAAAATGGTTTCAAAAATGTAAATATTTTTTTTTTGCTTATCGAAAGGATTACTACAATTTTGAAAGTAAAATATTCTAGCAAAAAAAATTAAATGAGAAATGAAAAAATCAATTGCGATTTTTTATATCTGATAGATCTCGAAAGGTTTCAGCTAGCGGTGAACAAAAAGGCATGTAAATAAAAAGGGAACATATCTGTCACAAAGGCATAACAGAATAAGAAAAAAGAGATCAAAATAAAAATAGTTTTAGACTTAAAAAAACTTTTTTTTCAACAGCTTTTTTTTTGCTGTATTTTTCAGCACTGTGAAATAAACCAAAATAAAAAAGACGAGCAAATATTGGGAATGTTTCTACCACTAGAGAACAAAAAAAAGAAGGCGGATCGTTTGGTCAAAAATTTTTTTTACAAAAACACGGATAGACATAATCCTTTTTGTCTTCACTTTGCTGATGACCCTTCTCTTTTTTGCCATTCTTTTTTTGAAAAGCTGTCATCGCTTTGTTGTTATAATCCCATCAACCTCTGTTGTGCAAATGCTGTCCATAAAAATTTGTTTTTGACAAGGGATGAATGATAATCTTTTATCCTTTAAAATCTTTCCAATGTAACACAATAAATGCGTTGTAAACTATCGTTGTTGTTTTTTAAAAAGGGAAAGGAACGCAATATTATGCGCGCGAAAAACAATATGTGATGGCATTTGCACAACAGAGGTTAATGGAATTATAAAAAATAAATAAGCGGTGACAGTTTTACGAAAAAGAAAGAAGAAAAAAGAGAAAGATCACCCAAAGTTGAGAGTGTGTGATTAAAATAGAAATGTTTATGCAAATATGATCTTTCCTTTTTTCAAAACAAGTTGAAAACAGCAAAACATTTTCTAACTTTTTTTAATATTGAAAATAATTTGGAAATAATTACCATTTGGTAACATAATTATTTTTAACAATGTTTTGCAACGTTTTTCCTTCTAACATTATTTCAAAACATTTACGACTTTATAGTTTTAGGAAATGCAATTAAATATTCAAAAAAACAAAATATCTGTCAATTGTTTTTAAAAAAACTCAACAAAAAACTGCCACTGCAAAAGTGAAAGTGAAACTGATGGTTTGTTTTTCACAAATTTTTAGCGCTAAAAGTAACCTTTGCTTTTCGTTAAAAGCGGTGAAAACAAAAAATGCAAAAGCTTTTGGTTTCTTAATGGGGCAAACAAAATATGAGAGTCAGATAGTTTTTACAGATGTAAAAATGGTTTTTTTTCTAAGCAAAACACAAAAATTCTGCTGCTTTGAATCTTTAAAAAAAAGAAAGATGATATAATAACATATCATTGATATTTACGTATTAATAAGTATTTCTATCTCTGCTTTATTTATAAAATATTACATAAAATAACAACTAAGAACGTAATAGTTACAGCACTTGAAATAAAAATGTGAGTTTTTGTGTGCTGTTGTAAGAGAGTATTCATGGATAGTCTTTTGTATATTTTAAAGACAACCAATGCTAGTTACAACATCCATTTGACGAAAAAAAGTCCCAGAAGCACTATCACAAACAATAGACTCTTCAACAGTATTTTGGCTAATGGGTGGATCAGCAGGCGATGCTTGAGTATATACTCTACAAGAACCTCCACATTGAATAATGATCGTATTCATTTCATTGCATGGCATAATATTTGGAGGGCAATTATTATTCAAATTTCCTAGCGGAGAACAAGCACTGCATGGAGCTGAAAAAAATTCATTTAGTTTTGAAAGTTAATAACAGTTATAATCTTCTTCTAAAAATCAAATCAAGTAAATGGCACTTTTTTAGCATTCACATGGGAATCATCAGGCAAGATATCCGAGTTTTTAGAAAAAAAATTTTATCGTAATCCCTTTTTGTTCAAACATATTTGTGCAAAAATTGGTGGCCCATCACATCTTACGAAAAAATATCGCCTGCTACTCTATGATGTGCTTCTCCGGAGCCTTGGAGCCAGAACCAACAAAAAAAACGGAACGCTGCTACTTGAGGATCGGCATTTTATGATTTTTTTATGATTGTAAGTTTAGAATGGTAATAAAAATGCCCAGTCTAATGTTCGCCAATAATAAAAATAGCTTTTATCTGGATTTTAAAAAAAAGGTAGCGGGCAATATCGTCTACTACTACGCACTCTGTGGGCATTTATATTTAAAGAGAATATTTTAAAATATAAAGGGATTACAATGAATCACTTTAAAACTCTATTATCACGTCTGACGGTTCCCTTGTCAGTTAAGTGAAAAAAAAAAACAGAAGCCATGCGTGATTTTAGAAATAAATTTTCTTCGATTTTCCGTCAAAAGGTTTCTTTGAAACGCTTACTTGGTCGCATTGGAATAATAGTAGTCGCATCTGGCAAAGGTGGAGTCCTCATGCATCCAAAAATATATAACGGAAAAATTATCAATAACAGGAATAAGACGTAAAAGAACCGCATTTTTTAAAACGGATTGAAAAGTGAAAGTGAGACTTTTGTTTTTTTTTTCTTTACACATTTTTTAATGAAAGAAAAATATTATCCTTTTTTAAAAACAGGTCAAAGAAAAGGTTTTTTTTTGATGCTTTAAACCGCCTTAGGGTGTCATCTGTAACTGCACGCTTATTTTTGTTGATTTTACTTGTTCCACAGCAACCATACATATCTTTCGATTCTTGAGCTTGTCTGCCACAAAATTTGTAACGTATCTTACAGTTAATTTTTGTTTTTTGATTTTGTTCGTATTAAACCTTAGGGTAATTTTGTTTTTCACTTTTTACCTATTACTTTTTCATGGGTACTTGAATTTAAATTTTTTTACATTCAAACATTTGTGAAATATTTGCGTTCCTTTTTTGCAATTCATCAATGAATCTTTTTTTTTCTTTTAAAGTGGACTTTTCACGCTCTTAATATAAAGAAAGGAAGAAGAAAAAAACATTCGATGCCTAAAAAACGGCCGCCCATGTCAATTTGGGTGGTCTAAAAATGTCATTAAGTCATTAATCTGTTTTTATTACCTCTTCAAAGAGTATTTTTGCCAAATTTTCTTTTTTGCTCAAACAGTTTTTGTATTATTTTCGGTTTTATCTCGTTTTGTTCAAATTTTGGATGGATATCCATTGGCATTTTACATATCATAAAAATTAATAATTATGCACCACAAAATTAATTCAGAATGCACAAGATAAAATATGAAAGTTTTATCAAAATGTATAAGCTCCATTTTTTTAAACAAACAAAGCAGCAACAATTTCTTGAGTTTTATTTTATTTATTGATTTCAAACTTTTCTTAATATTCTGCAATACTGCTTTTTTTTAAACAATTTTTACGAGTATTTCTTCTTAGATTTTATCAGAAAAATATTAATATTTACAATTTTAACATTTCTGGTGATAAAAAACAATTATTAAATATTGGAAAAAACAAAAACAAACCAAAATGCAATAAAAAAATATTCGTAAAAGCACATTTTGTGGGGACACACTAAATGGTGGATGGACAGGTTCGGTGGAATGCACTTTTGAGAAAATATTTTTTGCTTCACCTTTTACGGCAGGTGTTTTATTCCTTAAAGACGGAGCAATTCATTGAAATTCATTTCCTTCAGCAAAAGTTGTTGAAGATATTATATCTTAACGAATTACTTTAAATTTTAGAAATGTGATGATGTTTTTACCAGAAAGATGTGGGACACACTAAATGGTGGATGGACGGGTTCGGTGGAATGGATGTCTAAACGGTGGATTTCGCATTTTTTGAAACAGAGAAAATAGAAGAAGCTCCAAAACCCGAGCTACCAGAAATTTTACCAATTATTTATGCTCCCCCACCGCCTATCATTACTCCAACAGTTCTTCCATCACCTCTTAATGTTACAGTATCAAATCCATCCATTCCTGCTCCAAAATCAGTTTCATCACCTCCCCCTCCACCACCACCACCTCCTCCACCACCGCCATCTCAATCTTTAATGCAAACATTACCAAAGTTACCAGATTTAAGTAAAGGTCGCTTTGATTTGATGGAAGCAATTCGAACTGCTGGTGGAACAAAAAATGCTAAATTAAAAACTATATCTACAACCGAAAAGGTACCATTATTTAAAGCTTTTATAAAAACCAAAAATATATTTTCCAGAATCCAACAACTTCATCCCCCAAATCTGTTGCTGCTGATGATACAGGAGATGATTTAATGTCTTCCCTTGCAAAAGCTCTTGAAACTCGCCGAAAAGGAATGGCTGGAAATTCAAGTAAAAAACTTCAACGACTTGAAAATAAAAAAGCTATTAATAGCAGTCGTTCGGGGCCATCTGAAGCATTTTCAAGACTTCGAGAAAGTCTTCCTGTTATTCCAAATGAAAATGGGCATAATTCTGATGATGAAAATAATACAAATTGGAAATAAATTATTTTACTGTATATTTTATAAAATAAATTATTTTTGAAAAAAATTCATAAAAGTCAACGCTTTTAACAAATACCACCGAAAAAGTTTGAAGATCAGACGTGGGCATGGGGTACATTTTGGTACTGAGATCGTACCCTACCACGCGCATCGCGCAGCGATGTGCAAGCTACCTCGCGCAAAATTTACGATAATTTGTAAAAATGAGAGAAAAAATAAATGCAAAGGGTACCCTCTTTGAAAAATAAAGAAATCTGACCCAAAACAAGGCACAGGGGGGACCCTTTGCGTTTTTTACCTCGCGCAAAATCCAAAAAATTGGTGTACCTTCGTGCCCACGTCTGTTGAAGATCGTTCTACGAAAACTTGAAAATGAAAAAATTGTTACGTCAAAGAAATCATTTAATTCTTAGAAAAATATAAGAGAAATATGAAAATCTTTTTTTAAAAATACAACAAATGATTTTTGACATTTTTTGAAAAATTGTGTCAAAAGTTCAATATAACTGTAATTTAAATTCAAAGATCAGCTCTTGAAAACACCTTTGGATTTATAAACCGTATCCATGCAACATTAATCATGTTATTGTAATTCCTAAAATACAATATAAGGCAGTAATGAGGATAAAGAGGGATCCTGTGTAGTAACCTTGGTGTAGCGATTGGTTCGGCCTTGTGTTTTTGAGGTTGTGGTCATACAATCTCCGCGACTCAAGTTGTACTTTGTGTTTAATCTTCAGCCATTACACCTGCGTGACATGCTTCAATATCGTTATTTTAAAAAAATTTTCCGTGTTTTTTAGTTTTTCGAAAAAAGCCAAACTTTTTTAAAAAAAAAAGCAGCACGCACTAATATTTCATTTTTCAATAAAACCACTCTCTCTCTAACCTGTCATCAATCAGCCTTAAAGGTTCACAATTTTTTTTATCTGTTAAAAATTTTTGGGCAAATCTGTATTGATTTCCTAAAAAAACAAAACTTTCTATCCATTTTTATTTTTTGTAGGCACTTATAACTATTCGAATACTCTTAAAATTGTTGTATCTAATGCTACCAAGAAATAAACAATTTTGTCGTTTGTTTCTTGGTTGTTCCTTTTTTATTTTGAATAAAGTGGCGCTTGGCAAAGTGTCATTTTTTGCAGCAATAATTTTTGTTGTTGTTTTTTATCCGTTTTATCTTGAGAAATTAAAACAATTTCAACAACGTTTCTCATTTTTTTGTCACGTGAAACCCTGAGAAATCTACCCCCATATGCGTGTTGTACTCCCATCTTTCTAACACTATTTACACATTTTCGGTAATTTTATTCCACTTATTTTTTACAGGTTTTAGGCGCAAATATTCTGTAAAAATGGAAGAAAACGTTGAAAAAGTAAGATTCCTTTAAAAATAAAAATAAAAAGGAATATTTTTAGCGTCGTCCGAATGGAATCCATTTAATTGCTTCTGATAAAAATCATATTTTTCAATATCAAGGCTTTTCCAAACTTGTTATTAATCAAATGCAATCACTTTTATTTGTTGAACCAATAAATGAAGGTTTGTTTGCTTTTTCTAGAATTCAAATTGATTTCTGCAATGTTTAAATGGAAATTTGTTGCTCAAAAGGTATATTTTTTATCTTTTTAATTCATTTTAACGGTATTTTTTAGAATATTTTATTTGTTTTTGCCGAACATAATTTTCAAGATTTTATGCTTGTTTTTAATAATGAAATTCGATGCAAAAAAGTTTATGATTTAATTTATCGAAAAAGGGTATGTTATTTAATTGTTGGATGTTAATTATTAAATGATATTATTTTTTAGGCAAAAGATGTTGTATCAAATGAAGACATTTATGATCGAATTCTTTCACCAATTTTTAATAAAATTATTAAAAATTCAGATACTATTGTTACTGAACTTTTATTAAAATGGATGAATAAATTAGAAAAGAATGATAAAGAATTTTATATTAAAAAAATGAAAGAAAATGAAATTTATCAATTTGTATTTCCAAATGTTGAATCAACTGAAGAAAGTGGTAATCAAGTTAGAATTCAACGAAAAAGAAGATTCTGCAAAACTGATACAAATTCTGCTTATTCTGAAGACGAAGGTTTAAATGGTGATAACGAAAAACTGTAAGTTTACATACTCAAACTTTTTTAACACAAAATCGAGGAAGAGAAATCCAAAGAATTTTTTTCGCATGTTTTTAAATTTTGTGTCACATTTTTAAGGGTACTTTATAATTTAATTGTTTTTTAGAGTAAAACAATCGTCGTCAAAAAAATTTGTCAAAAGCAACTCTGAATTCAAATTGGTTAAAGGAAAACGAAAGTTGTTAAAAAAAAAAAAAAAGATTTTTTCATCAAATGATAAAAGTTCCTGTTATGAATATTCTCGAAAATTACTTAAATATGGTATTTTTCAATGTGTTAAAATGGGAAAAAAAGTATTTGCAAAAATTGATGAAAATGGAATTCTTAAAGTTGAAGATAAGAAACATATTTGTTCAAAAATCCCATGTTCTCCTGAAAAATATTTTGATCTTCAAATCATTCAAAAACCAAATTATGAAATTTTGGAAAACTGTAACACAAAATCTGGAAAAGTTTTGATTATTTTAAATCCAAATAATCAAAGGCAGTGTCATGAATATCGATGGAAAAATTGTAAAAAAGCATTTCGCTGTTTGAGCTGTGATTTAACTGTTAATATTCAAAATGCTTCAAAAGAGACTGAATATATTGAATTGTTTCATTTGAACCATGGATGTGAATATCGTCAATTTAATCGTGAAAAATATTTCAAATTCAAAAATTTTGTTTTATCTCCAAATTTTGAAATTCAAACTGAAATGATTGGTGAAAGAGAAAAGAAATCGTTGATAATTTTTGATGAAAATGACAAAACAAAATGCTATATTTATTCTTTTCGAATTTTCGACAAATTATATAAATGTATTAATTGCGAAAAACAAAATGTTAATGTTTCTGCAAAAATGGAACAAAATTCAGATGGTGAAAATTATATTATTTTATCAAATGCAAAACATGTTTGTGAAATGGTAAAATATGAACCTCAAAAAAGCAGTGACATTATTCTTCGTGCTCCAAATATTCATGTTATGGAAAAAACTTCAAACGGAACTCCAAAAGTATTTATTTTTGATTCTGCTGACAATAGCTTATGTTATGTTTTTTCAAAATTTACCAGTGAAAAGAATCGTTATCAATGTCTTGAATGTAAAGAATGTTTACAAAAAACCCAAAGGAATTTTTATTATTTATTTACGCAAAGATGAAAATGGAGAATATTTTGTTCAAATGAAAAACAATCAAAAACATGTTTGTCATCCAAGGAAATATGAACCTGAAAAATATGAAACAAAAGAAAGTCAAAACGTTTACGAATATTTTTTTTATCGAAGAAAAACATTACAGAAATCCATAAATGTTGCAATTATTGATTCAAGTAATTCAACTTTATGCTATCCTTTTTTGTATCAAAAAGCTTCAGATAATTTCCGTTGTTCAAATTGTTCAAAGTTAAAGAAAAACTATGTTACTACACTTCTAAAAACTGATGAAAATGGTAAAGAATATTTTATTCATGATTTTCAAAAACATAACTGTAAACCAATAAAAGTTTCTTCTGTTCAAAATACTTATAAATTTCAACGTCTTGAAAAGAAAGATATTGTTTTTAAAGAAAAAGAAATGAAAATTGACGAAAGCAGAATTTTAAAATTACCAAATTTTGAATTTCATCCAAGTAAAAATGGTAAACCTGATGGAAAATTGGTTGTTTTTGATACAAATGACAAATCATTGTGTTATGAATATTATTTTTTAACTCAAAAGAAATGTTTTATTTGTTTAAATTGTGAAAGAAAAAAGCATCGTGTTACTGCAAAATTACATTTGAATAATGAAACAAATGAAAAATTTCTTGAACTTTCTGAAAAGCAACATGTTTGTGAACCAATTAAAGATGAATTTGCTGATAAAATTATTGATGCATCAAATTTTATTGTTGCTGAAAGAGATGATGAAAGAAAGCCAAAAAAAGTTATTGTATTTACTTCATCCACAAAAGAATTTTATTATGAACTAAATTACTGGCCTTCAATAAATTTGTTTCGATGTAATCCATGTTCAAATTGCAATAAAAATGTTGGTGCTAAATTATGCAAAAAAGAAAATGGTGAAGAATATTTAATGTCTTTAAAAAACGAACATGTATGTACTCCAAATAAATATGAAAAAGAAAAAATTCAGCCAAAAATTATTCCAAAATCAATGTTTGAATTATATAAAAATAGCAAAGGTGAAGCAAATAAAAAACTGATTGTATTTGCTTCTGAAAAGAAAGATTTTGTTTATGAATATTTTTGGAGGGGATCTTTATTTTTTTGTTCACAATGTGGGAAACAAAAGAAATATGTAAGCGCAAAAATTCGTGGTGAAAATGAAAAATTTATTGAATTATCAAATGTCGAACATGGTTGTTCTCCTATAAAATTTGTTGAAAGAAATTATAAAAAATGATTTACTTCTTTTGTTTGAATTCTTTTCTTTTGTGTTTTTCACCGAATAAAATGGATATATTCTATTTTGGATTGTTTTTTAAAACAACAGAATCAAAAATTTTTGTGGGCCAACTTTATTTAAAAGCTTCAGTGATTCCGTGCAGAACACTGAAACAAATGTTATAGAATAAACAACTTAATTCTATAACATTTGTAAAATTATAGGATTAAGTTGTTCTATAATTTTACAAATGTTTTCTTTGGAAATTTATAAAACACAAAATATAATATTGTTTTTATTCAATAATAATTAATTTATGAGACAAAAATCTTTTTTTAAAAAGTAATCAAAAGAACTATAATAATTCTTATTTTTTTTAATTTTTGCACAGCGATTTTAAAGGCGTCCAAGGAAACTGAAAATTGAAAGAAAAAAGATAAAAAAGAGAGGAAACTGACGAGGTACACGTATTATGCAAATATTAAAATATTTGCGTTCCTTTTTTGCAACTCTTCATCTGCTTTTTTTTAAAGTGGACTTTTCACACTATAATAAAAGTAAAAACAGAAAGAGGTGAAATTCTACAGAAGGCCACGGAAGTTGCGGCAGTTTTGTTAAAATACATGAAAACGAAAACTGAAGAATTTCAAGGGAAAAGATTGGACAAAATTGTGATAATGTTAAACAAAATTAGGAAAACAATTTATTCCTCTTTATAAAATTCAAATTACAAAGCAAACAAATAAATAAATTTTTACGAGTCTGAGGTGGATGTCGAATGCCAGTAATGAAACAATTTTTACAAGAGATATTTCCATCTGCTGAACATTGCTTTGAAGAGCATCCTGATGAAATTGGAGCTTACAATATTTTTTTATCCAATGAGAAATTAGTAATATTTAAAAATTTATTATATTTTTACTAATAAAGTCAAAATTGTGGTTTTCATTTTCTAATAGTTACAGATATATTTATTTATTCATTTGATCGCACCCTCAAGTAGCGTGACATTCTTTTTAAAGATTTATTTATTTAACATAATTTTAATACCTTTTGTGAATGATTTCTACTTTTAAAAAGTTAAATCAAAAAGCATGAATTAATCATATATTTTATTCAACATAAACTTATTGCAAAAATAATGAAAATAATCATTTTAGTATGATACATGGGTTTATTGCAATGCAATTGCTTCAGAAGTCATATCACATGCATTGATGCCTCTTTTCAGTCGCAAATATCCTAAAAGTATTTTTTAAAAACTAAATAACTGAAACTTTGTTTACCGTTTTCACCCCAATATGTACCCCAACTATTTTTAACAATCCAATAATCAGAGCTGTATCCAACAATCACTGGACTATGATATCCAATTTTGTCAGCCATACAAATTCCTTCATCCATTGAAAATACTCCACCAGTATAATATTGAAGAGCAGAAGGACAGACCATAGCTAAAAAAGTAATTATTTGTGTGATTGCATTTTTCAAATACTCTTACAGAAAAGAATCGGTCCATTATTGTAAAGTGCATTTGCGATGGCATTTTCATCAGTGAGATAAATATAGTTTGAAATTTTGAATTTCGGGCCATTTAAACTTTGACATGATCCTTGTCGATCTTGATATGGATATGATGAAGCTTTAACGAGACCGGTAGTTTTTGCAACGTTTAAAGCTGAGTTTAAATATCCATAAGTACAACCTTTACTATATATGTCACAATCAACGATCTGAAATATCAATGTGCTTTTCTTCAAAAAAATGCAAAGTTGATTAACGGAAAGAAATGAGCAGTCTTGTGGCCACACGTCCATGTGGAGACCAAGAATTATTTTTGGTAACCAAAGCAAAAACGGTTAAACTCCCATTGTTTTTAGTTTTTCACTTCTTTTGATTTTTTAAGACACTTTGTTTCTTGTCCAGATTTTTTCGGAGATTCGAGTTGTGCGGACTCTTTCGTTTTTTTGAGTTTTTATTACCTATTTTGTCGCTTCTTTTTTCGCTTTTCTCCTTTTTAAAAAAAAACGAAAAAATCCTCAAACAAAAATATGGACGCAAAGTTTGTGAAAAAATGACCCAAAACGTACCTGTTGTTCAGATAAATCATATAAAACCCCAGTTTTTATTGCAGTATAAGATTCAACAACCGCAGCACTTCCGAAAGCATAACAACTTCCACAATCTTCTAAAATTTGAAATCTTTTTTACCCCCCCCAAACTTCAACTTAAAAGATACACGAACCTTGATCTTTGTTGCTTGTAACAACATTTTGCGATCTCCAATCAAAATATGTTGGAGCTTTTGTTGAAAAATTTTGTGGCAAAAATTCTTCGGAATTTCTAAGAAGAATTGGACGTTCGGTCATAACTCTTTTACTGAATTCTTCTTTTGTTAAATGTGTGAAAGATGTAATTCCAAAAGTTGCTTCAGGATATTTTACATTTAATTGACTAATTTCTTTGAGATTGTTTGAAAAAACGCCAAATCGATATTCTCTTTCACTGTCATCTTTAAATTTTAAATTGAATCTAAAATTTTAAAGTTAAGTAAAAACTTTTTTTAAGAAATTACTTTTGTTCATATTCCAAAAAAGCAGCATAATTTTGTCCTTGAAAAGTAACTGCATCAAGACTCCAAATAACAGCTGCTAAAAAGCAGTAGCAAACGATTATTTTCATTTTATTTCTTGCTTGAAAATGTGACTTTTGTTTCAGAAAAACCTATTTTTATATTCATTTTTTAGATTTAAAAAACACGCCTTTTTTTGTTATCAATAATAATTGAAAAAGTTTGCTTCTTTGTTTAATCGTTATCGTCCGGAAATATTGGTAATTATTTCCTTTTTTTTTGATATCAGTGATCATAGGTATTTTCTCATGGGTTTTTGTCTTTTTGCATATTTAATCTTTTTCAAACTTCTTAAAAAAATTTTAATTGAAGAAATAACAGTTTTGCATTTTTTGCCAACATAATTAAAATACAGCAAACAAAAGATAATGCATAATTTTTTGATATGTGTGCTACAGTACTCGAAAGCCGATTGTTTTTGTTGATTAAAAACGCAAGAAATGAATCAAAACCGGAGCTTTTATTACGGTTTCTTAACATTTTCATTTTCGTGTGTAACTCATGAGCGTTTTTTAGAATTATAAATACGACTTTCAACATACGTCTGTCATTTGGCAATTTGTTATTACGTTATTTTATTATTTGTCTATGATCGCTGATATATTAACGATAGTCTTCTTTCTCAGAAATTTCTGCAAACGAAATTCTCAATATCGAAAACTCTATTATATTCTGCGGGTTATTTGATTTATAATACATTTTTGTGACAGTATTTTTATGAATTAATACTGGCGCTATTACAGAATACGTGTCCAAAGCCAAACTCAACCGTCCAATGAATTTATCAAAAGCATTGGACGCGTACACTGTAATAGTTCCCCCTTAACTATTACATTATACGCGTCCGAACATATTGGACGCGTATAAAATCATTGGACACGTATTCTGTAATAGCGCCTTAATATTAGATCACCTCTTTAAACACAATATAAATTACCGTATTTTGAAATATTCATATTTATTCATTTTGCCTATTTTCAAACATTTTATTCAATTTGAAATGCAATTTTGGTGTTGAAGGGGTCGTGACATAAAACCCCGAAAAGCCCATGACATAAAACCCCCTTCAATTTCATTGAATTTCGTTCATGCTTTTTTTTGGAGTTTTATGTCAGGGGTTTTATGTCATGACGCCGTGTTGAATAAACTTACTGCACTTTGGTTTCCTTTAAAACACGATACAGTAGGTCAACTGTGTAACGAAGAATTGAGATAGACAAATTTAACGGAGTTTTCTAGCAAGATTATGCACGAGTTTAAACAGTGTCGACAAATGCACAGAGTGAATGCTGCACTTTCTTTAAAATTTTGATGAGTACCTTGTATAATGCTTAATGCCCCGGTTTTTACATTTACTTAATATTTGTGCTAATTTCGATTGTCTAAATCCCCCTTTTTATAACGAAGCTGAACCCGAAATTCTTGCCGCCGTTGTGACTTCTTTCAAGATGACAATGACAATGAAAAAAATCGCTAAAAAATGCGATTTGAAAGTTTGAACGAACAAAGAAAGGAATTTTATAAGAAGAATGAAACTTGCATTGAATCTGTGAGATTTCTCAATCCGAGTTTTTAGAATAAAAAAATAAAGAACAACAATTATTTTATTACAAGTTCATCTTTTTTTGCAAATCAATTACATGGATCAATCTGTTGAGGAGATCCGTCAGTCCAATCGGATCTTTTTGAGCATGATTTTTTAAGGGGGGCGGACCCTTTGATCCATTTAAAAAAAAAGAATTTCGAAATATTTCTTTTTTTTCCAAACCATCGATATTCGTGATCAGGGTGACTCTTGAAACGAAAATGCAGCTTTCCTTGTTTTTATTTTTTTAACAAAGGAAACTGCATTTTCGTTTCAAGAGTCACCCTGATCACGAATATCGATGGTTTGGAAAAAAAGAAATATTTCGAAATCCTTTTTTTTTTAAAAAATGGATCAAAGGGTCCGCCTCCTTTAATCTAGAAAAAAATTGTATATCATTTTCAAAAACGTATAACGGTCCTTGAGAACTCTAACTTATACAATAATATATTATACTGCTCCCAAATGTTTATCATAAATTTGTTTGCAAATCAGATACAACGTTAATTTGACGAAAAAACATTGAGCTTTTGAAGTTTAGCCTTCTCACAGGTTCTTTTTTACCAACTGTAAACACACTACATTAGAACTGAACTTTATCCTTTATTTTTTTTGATAAAAGCAACTTTCCCATACACTCCTTTATTTGTGGACTGATAAAGTTTTGCAAGCTACAATAATTTTTAGTCATAATTAATGGTTGTGTTCTTATCTGTAATTACTTTCTTAATTCTGCAGTACACAAAAAAAACATTTCAAAGATCAGAAGAAAAAGTTCTTTTATTGACCGTATAAAATCATACCCAAAATCACCAGTAATTGCGTTTAAAATGCATTTTTTAATTTTTTTGCAAATATTCGCAACAGCGACAATTTTCATTGGGGTTGAAGCAGCACAGTATGCCCGATGTGATCAAGTACATTTAAATCAATATGTTCCTCGATGGTATTCAGATGTAGCAATCGTTTTTAATTTTTCTTTGGATATTTCATTCACTTCTGTTGATGAATGGAATACAATGGTAACACTTAGAAATTTTGTAAGCTCTTCTGCAGATGATAGTCTTTATTATCAAACTAAACCAATTCGATACAATACTTATGAGGAACAAAAAGTGCCATATATTTATTGTCCCACGATGAAAGGTGAATGTAATCTTACAATTTTTAACACGGCAGGTGGATTTATGGAATTGCCATTATATATGGCTGGATATTCGTATGATGATTATACTGAATCAATATTAAGTGGTTTAATATTTGATTCCGGTACACTCATTGATAATATATTTGGAGCTGTATTTAATCAAGGAACATATACATGTCAAACAATTACGCAAAGTACAGTTGCTGGGACATATATTTACATTCAATATTGTTGTACTCATTGGAGTTACGTAACTATCCCTGATAAAATGCCACCAGTGCAGTTTGAAAGCAGTAATACATTCACTGATGAAAAAAAAAAAAAAAAAAAAATCCAGCTTGATATGGACATTAGTGTAGAAACATATTGAAACCCTGAAAGAAAATATGCCGGAATTGCAACTATTGGCAGAATTCTTCGAAGAAAAGGAATGCTTCTCAAAGATTTAAATACTCCATATACTCCAGAAGCTCCATGCAAGCAAGTAAATCCTCCCTTCTATGAAAGTGGCTTATCTAAAAGCAATTTTTGCTGTAAGAAATTTCGTGCTTTTGATAATGCTCAAAGTTGTGCAGAATATCGATCATTCACCAAAGTTTATTATGCAGCTTATAAAGGAATTTATTTTGATGTAAGATATAAGTTTAATGGAACTGCTATGATTGTATCAATTTTATCATACGGTAATCCTGTTGTTTCAACAATGCAAATAGAATCATATTCAACTGATACATTTTCTCAGACATGCCAGTAAGTTACAAATTGTTTTACTTTTCTGTTTCTTATAAAACGGATTTAGAGTTTCAACAACATCCCCACAAAATACATGCATATTCAAACTTTCTGCAACCAATCAATACCAACTTCTATTCCGTACTTCTGAAAATCGTGATGGCATTAATATGATAAGCCTTTACGCTTCTGGTACACAAATTTTTGACCCCTATTTAAGTCCCTCAAAACCTTGTAAAGCTTGGTATCAATTTAGCAACTCAAACTGTAAGCATCTTTTTAAAATTTGAACTTTAATCAACCAAGAAAATTTAGCCAATTATGGAGATCGCGCTGTAACAGAATTTTGCTGTATTTCTCAACCTGGTGGAGAATGGCCTGGAGCTCTAAACAGTTTTGGATATCCTAATCCTTTTGGTGATAATCATTTCCCGTTGCAAAAACAAGAACGTCAAATTGTGGACAAAACATATATAACAACAAAATCTAAACATATGTGAAATCTGAAATTTTTTTGCAGTATTTTTTGTACATATTTTTTTAAAAAATAAAACATAGAATAAATAAGTTTTTAAAAATTTATTGTAATACTCTGTCATAATTATTTTAATCCATTTTTAAATGACAGATAAATGACAAACATTAATTAACCTTTTTTCTCGTTTGTTAAATGAATGTTCACAAAAGCAAAACAATTTTCCCTTCATTTTTTCTGTTGCCCAAAAAACTTGATTCACACATTCGCCCATGTAGAAAAAGACCATTTTTCGAAAACCAAATCTTTCCCTTTTTTGCTCGAATTTTTTGGGACGAAAAAAAACAGAAGTGCTTTTTTAAAATTTATTTATTAAAAAAAAGCAAAAAATGAAAAACTCAGTAATCTTTAGATTATTTCGCTGTTAAAAATAAACTGTTTCTTTTGATATTATAAATTGTAGCATTTCTTTGCATTTTTTTGACATTAAAAATAACATTAACAAATTTTTTAACAGTATTACGGTATCCATTTACCACAGAAATTACAACTATCACATCTACAATTGGATATAACATTAAAATACTGCAACAAGTCTGCGCAAAAATTTTCAACAAAGTTGAATTGCTATAAATAAAAAATGTCGTCATTCCAATTCCGCCAAAGAGACAAAAAATGAGAGTTGTAAAAAATTGAGTTACTGTAGCTTGAAACATTAAGGCAAGTTGTCTTCGAGTTCGTTCAGATATATTCATTTTAGTGGGTTTAACAAATTTATAATTTTCTTTTAAAATGTGGCATAACATTCCAACTCTGCAAAACCTCTAGAAAAAAAGACTTGAAAAAAGTAAATAAACAAGTTTCATATTATCAAAATGCAACAAAAACAGAGATGGTTGAACCGTAAGAATTTGTTGAACATTTTCAACTTCTGATTTAAGCAATTGTTGAACATTTTGATCATCCAGATTTAAAAATGTTAGAAGGATAATTGAAATTGCAACAGAAATAAATGATAACAGCATAAAAAAGTATGTCCAAAAACGAAATTTTTTAACTTTTTGATTTCTGTTTGAAACAATTCGAAAATATCTTTCAATAACAATTGCCGCCAAAATATCAATAACCAAACCATGGCACATAAAAATGCATGCTCCAAAGCCTGCTGAAACTGTTGAAGACATTGGAGCTAAAATTCCAACTGGATAAATAATTGTGTATGGTGATAGACGAATTGGCTTCCAACAAAATAGTAAAGTTTCAGTAAAAATACATACAAAAATATAAAACAATGTTAAACATCGAAAAAATTGCATGCTTTTATTTGTTGAAAAATATACGACTGTAGCATAAAATAATTCCATTATTACGGTTAAAATAAAAATGATTAAACTGTAATTTTGGAATACTGTAATGGAATCAACATCAATAATATCAGAAATATTGTATTTCATTTTTTAAAAATTCAAAATGAAAAAATAGCAAAGTTTATAGCAACAGTTAAATTATATTTCAATAAACAAATGGCAGACATAATTTTTTTACACATGGGCTAATTTGAGACATTACTTTTGTAAATATTATTATTTGCAAAAGCTAAATTAATTTATTATTATTATAATATTATAATAAACAAAATGTGGTTTTTAAAAGAATATATACAAAGAGACAGGTGTTATTTTTAAGAGATCAAAAGACTAAAAAAATTATGGTATAAAAGATTGAAAATCAAAAGAAACTAGCAAGGGACCGTTTTGAGATGCCAGACGCGGTTTTCTTAGCTATTATGTGGAATGGGTAGTACACCTCGAGTTATGAAAAATCCCTAAACATTAGCTGCCCTTTCGGGGTTTTACCGAAGTTATGGGATTCTGAAGTTCACATAGTAACCCACGACCCCCTGGTCGTGGATATAATGGGAAAAAATCGAAAAATTTTTTTTCTTGTTGTTTTGAGTAAAAACTGCTCAAAATAATTTTTTAGGCATTGTTATAAGCGTTTATGATTTTTTAAGGCATCTGAAGCCTATTTTTTTGCTACGGGATTCTGAAGTCAAAAATCCTAAAAAATCGAAGTTCTGTCTATTTTTCCTAATTTCGCGTATTTATAGGTTTTCGACTATGGGGAATTCAATGGTAAAATTAGTTTTTTGTAAAAATTATGTTTTCGCGTTGAGATTCTACTTCTGAAGAAATCTGTAGGGGTCAACTTTAGTTCAAAGAGAAAAAACGAATTTCTGGTTGATTTTTCTAATCTTTCGTACTCATACGATTTCAAATATAAAGAATTTTATAGAACACGACGTTTCAACAAACATCGTGTTCCACTATCATTTTTCAGTGTTTGTCATGTCAATTTCAGATTACTCATGACTGAATTGGATTTTTAAAAATTAAACCATGATAAAAAATGTTGTTTAAAAATCTAATTTCAACAAACACTGAAAAATGATAGTGGAACACGATGTTTGTTGAAACGTCGTGTTCTATAAAATTCTTTATATTTGAAATCGTATGAGTACGAAAGATTAGAAAAATCAACCAGAAATTCGTTTTTTCTCTTTGAACTAAAGTTGACCCCTACAGATTTCTTCAGAAGTAGAATCTCATTGCAACTGATGCAAAAGTATGGATTGAACAAAGACAACGTGATGAAGCTCAAAAAAGACGTAAAACTGGAAAAGAATATCATCCAAAACTCTTTGAAAGAAATGGTGATAATTGGATTTTCAAATATTCGTTGGAAGGAAAGAAAAAACAATTTTCTGGTTCATTTGAAGGAAAAAAAGAATTATAATTTTTGTATAGCTGTAATTTGCTGTACTGTATTGCTTGAATAAACTTAGTGTATTTTTGATTTGTTTTTGGAGGAAGTATTTTTGATTTGATCGGGTTGTTATTTTTATTATGATTATTTCATTTCATTTTTTTTCTTACATATTTTATATTAATCTTTAAATTTACAGCAGTTTTTGGTTATTACGTAAAGGTTAACGAGCACTTAGAACTTTTTCTTTTGTTCAGGAACTTTTTGCAGCAAAACAATTGTATCAGTTAATCGATTTTTTTCAAAGGACGAATTTCCCGACGATCAACGGTACCAGGACACACATGGGCATGACTAGGGATTAGTAGGGATTTGTCCCTAGTGACGTATAGTGTAGGGTATGGCAAAATTGGGGACGTAGGGTAAAAAAAAGGAAAAAAAGAGAAAAAAAAATTTAACTTGGGGGACCAAGCAAAAATAAGAATATTTTGAAAAAAAATTTCATAAGAAAAGCACATGGGGGACCCTTTGGGTTTTTACGTATGGTAAAAAAAAATTTTTTCGTCCCTAGTACCTGCCCATGTGTGTACCAGGACGATAACGATGTGGTTTCTTGACACTACCAGTTTCTGGTATAGATCTACGTCCAGCTATGGTTGCCAATTGTTTACGAGGGGCTTTACCACCAGTTGATTTGCGAGCTAAAAAACCACGAAATTTAACATGTTATAAGGGGCTGTCCAGACTTGACGTCAGCACTTTTAAGGGTGGGGGGGGGGGGGGGGGTAAGCCAAATCTGATGCGGCTTTGATGTGCGGCAAAAGATCAAAGGAAAAAATCTGACGATAACGGTGGGTGGGTATCAAATTTTTGGGTTTTTTGCTGACGTCAGATCTGGACAATCCCTAAAAGAAATAGAGCTCTAAAGGAAATTGATAAACCACATATAATCTGCATTATCCCTATCTATAAAAACCGACGTTTACGTCCAAAAAGCTTACGAATAAGGATTGGACAGGAAAAATTGTTTCGAATGTTATAGACAGGGATAATGCCATAGATAAGATACAGGAATATATCAAATCACTAAATTATATAAATAAAAAAAACATACCAGTTTGCTTTGTACGAGCCATTGTTGAGTTAGACGGAAAAAATTACTCTGAAAAAAATGAGTGGCAAAAATGGTACTTTTATCGTTCCCCCCCCCCCCCTTCAAAAAATTCATTCACAAAAGCAACCGCTCATTCAACCCACCCGCCCCCCCTTTTGAATTCGCAGTAAAAACTCACTAAATTCTTTTTTTTTTCTAACGAAAGAAGAAAAAATGGAAAAGCTTATTGTTTTTCAAAGTAAAGCAAAATGTAATAATAAAAGTTAAAAAATTTATTTGAAAATTTTAAAAAAGAATAATAAATGCACTTTTCAAAATCGAAATTTCGATTCTACGCAACCATGCTTCACGTTTGATTTTTTGGAAACAAATACATTTCAATGGCTTTAAAAGCTTTGTTTTACAGTTTGGCTTTGGAAAATGCCTTTATTTTATTATGAAATTCATTTTATAAAAATTTGTTCTTTTATTATAAAAGTTTTATATTTTACCTTTTAACTTTTATCTTCCTTCTTTCCATAAAAAGATTTGCTTTTCCAATATTTTAATCTTTCAAAATAAACTTCTGGCTTTAAGCTATAATAAATAGTTTTTAAGGGATATTTGGAAAAAATAAGCGCTTTTAAAAACATCTTAAAAACAAATTATGTATTTATTTTGCAAAAATGTAAAAAAAATGAGGTAAACAATAAATAAAAGAAATTTAAAAATATTTAATCGAAAAAGTTGATTTTAAAAAATGCAAAAAGTTCGATAAAATTTTTATATAAAAATAATGTGGATTTCGATAAACAAAAAAAAGAAATATCCATAACTTCAACATATACCAGGTCGTTCATAAAGTTTTGACCAATGGTTTTTTTTGATGGCATTTTGAAATAAAGGCCTCAAAAAATCTGAAATTTTGCATGAAGGTAGCCTGTGACCTCGGTCAGAAGGTGCGATGACGCTTTTTTGTAATACTTGAATTTTTCATAGGATTCTGGAGCATTTTCGTGGCGGGACCAGAATTTTTGAAAATTTTCGATGAACGAGCTAAAAGAAAAATAGAATTTCTGTGTTTAAAAGGTTAATCTTATGTGTTGTGGTCCCCCAGACATTCATCTGATAGAATATAAATGTTTTGGGATTTTCTCGGCTTTTCCAGATTCTTAGGATTCTGAATACCAAACTCTGTAAAGTCCGAGATCAAACCATTTTTTAAAAACCATTAACAGTATTCTGATGTAAAGAAAATGCTTGTAATTTATTAATAACGAAGTATATGATATTAATGAAGTGTAAAATATCGGGTTTTGAGGATTCTGAGGGCTGGATTCAGAATCCAAAAATACGATTTTTTTCGTTGAACGATTTTTAAAAAATAAATCTGGTGTAACAAAATATGGGGAATCTAATGAAATAGGTTTCAGGAATTCAAAATATGATCTGGCTTTAGAATCTCGGATTCAGAATCCGAATATATAAGTTTGCGTTGAACGATCTTTAAAATATGAATCTGGGGTAAACGAATATGGGGAATCTAATGAAATATGTTTCAGGGATTCAAAAAATTTTTGTGGCTTAAGCAGTGGTATCAACGCAGAGTACTATGAACAAAAATAAACTATTTCATCGTAATGAGCATATTTTTTTTTACCCCAGACGCAACCCTTATCGCCCGTTCGGCTCATTTTTTTGTATTTTTGGATTCTGAATCCGAAATTCTGAAGCCACAAAAATTTTTGAATCCCTGAAACATATTTCATTAGATTCCCCATATTCGTTTACCCCAGATTCATATTTTAAAGATCGTTCAACGCAAACTTATATATTCGGATTCTGAATCCGAGATTCTGAAGCCAGATCATATTTTGAATTCCTGAAACCTATTTCATTAGATTCCCCATATTTTGTTACACCAGATTTATTTTTTAAAAATCGTTCAACGAAAAAATCGTATTTTTGGATTCTGAATCCAGCCTTCAGAATCCTCAAAACCCGATATTTACACTTCATTAATATCATATACTTCGTTATTAATAAATTACAAGCATTTTCTTTACATCAGAATACTGTTAATGGTTTTTAAAAAATGGTTTGATCTCGGACTTTACAGAGTTTGGTATTCAGAATCCTAAGAATCTGGAAAAGCCGAGAAAATCCCAAAACATTTATATTCTATCAGATGAATGTCTGGGGGACCACAACACATAAGATTAACCTTTTAAACACAGAAATTCTATTTTTCTTTTAGCTCGTTCATCGAAAATTTTCAAAAATTCTGGTCCCGCCACGAAAATGCTCCAGAATCCTATGAAAAATTCAAGTATTACAAAAAAGCGTCATCGCACCTTCTGACCGAGGTCACAGGCTACCTTCATGCAAAATTTCAGATTTTTTGAGGCCTTTATTTCAAAATGCCATCAAAAAAACCATTGGTCAAAACTTTATGAACGACCTGGTATATGTTGAAGTTATGGATATTTCTTTTTTTGTTTATCGAAATCCACATTATTTTTATATAAAAATTTTATCGAACTTTTTGCATTTTTTAAAATCAACTTTTTCGATTAAATATTTTTAAATTTCTTTTATTTATTGTTTACCTCATTTTTTTACATTTTTGCAAAATAAATACATAATTTGTTTTTAAGATGTTTTTAAAAGCGCTTATTTTTTCCAAATATCCCTTAAAAACTATTTATTATAGCTTAAAGCCAGAAGTTTATTTTGAAAGATTAAAATATTGGAAAAGCAAATCTTTTTATGGAAAGAAGGAAGATAAAAGTTAAAAGGTAAAATATAAAACTTTTATAATAAAAGAACAAATTTTTATAAAATGAATTTCATAATAAAATAAAGGCATTTTCCAAAGCCAAACTGTAAAACAAAGCTTTTAAAGCCATTGAAATGTATTTGTTTCCAAAAAATCAAACGTGAAGCATGGTTGCGTAGAATCGAAATTTCGATTTTGAAAAGTGCATTTATTATTCTTTTTTAAAATTTTCAAATAAATTTTTTAACTTTTATTATTACATTTTGCTTTACTTTGAAAAACAATAAGCTTTTCCATTTTTTCTTCTTTCGTTAGAAAAAAAAAAGAATTTAGTGAGTTTTTACTGCGAATTCAAAAGGGGGGGCGGGTGGGTTGAATGAGCGGTTGCTTTTGTGAATGAATTTTTTGAAGGGGGGGGGGGGGGGGGGGGAACGATAAAAAAAAATTCAAGTATTACAAAAAAAAAAAAACCATTGGTCAAAACTTTATGAACGACCTGGTAAAATCCGAGAAATAAAAACAAATTATTTTAAACTTTTAATAATTGAATATTTTCGATTTTCTTTCATTTCCAAAAGCATTGTTGGAATATCGGAATCTGTTTCACTCCAATTTCCAAATCTTTTCCAATTATTTCCAACAAAAATTCCAATTCGACAATCAAACCATTTTGAAATTGTTTGAAAATGTAATTCTTTGATTGATTTTGAAAATAATGTTTCACCTTCTTTTTCACGAGAAATTGGATTTTCTAAAAAAGCTATAATTATTACAATAAAATTTTCTATAAAAACGTACGAGAATTTTGATAATAAAAATGTTAATTAATTTTTTCACGAATAATTGCAGCATTTTCTTCATTTCCAGTAAAATATAATGAAATACATTCAAATCCATGATAAATTTCTTCAAAAGTTTCATAAATATTTTCTGGAATTGAATTTGGTGAAACTTTTTGAAAATTAAACCAAAACATATTATATGCTTCATTGAAAAAATTAATTTCAAGCTTTTCACAAGATTTTTTTAAGAAAAATGTTGAAGGTTTATAACATTTAATTGTTGTTGTTAAATCTGATAAATTTGATGGAGTTGTTGTTGTTGAAGATGTTGATGATGGAGTTGGAGAAAGGATAAAATCTTTAAAAGTTCTTGTTGGAGTTTTGTTTGTCATAACTTTGTTAACGAAATTTGCCGTTGATGATAAAGGTAAAGATTGGCTTGAAGAAGTTGAAAATGGAGATGATGGAGATGAAGCAAAGGAAGATGGAGCTGGAATTTTTGCAGAATATAAAATTCTAGGTTTTGAAGATGACGAAAGATTGATTGGTGTTGAAATATTTGTTGATGAAGTTGTTGAAGAAGTATTATCCAATCTGTAAAAAACGATAACAGTTTTTTTTTAAAATGTACTTTGAAAAGCGTACGCTTGTGTTCCATTTTTACTAGTATTCTGTGAATATTTTTTTCGATTGAAACAAAGATTTTCAGTTGATTTTGTACGTTGCACTACAGGTCCACCGGTTGATACTCCTTTTGCCAAAACAGCATTTTTCGATGTTAAACATGTTGATTTGATCGTATAAAAAAAATGTTAAACATTAATTATTATTAATTAATTTAATTAATTAATGTTATTTTTTTATTCCTTTCCCTCAAGATGTACTTAATAAAGATATTAGAAATCATAGTTTGCATTTAAATGCAATAGCCGTGATTTTTGAGCGATTTTAAAATGTTGCTCAAAAGTGAGCAGCATTTTATTTTTTGAAAAACTTTTTTGTTTATATCAGTCCAAAGGTTTTGTAATTTAAAAATGATTTGGAAGGTCCTAAAGATGAATGCCTAACTGTTTGTTTGAATTATCGTGTGTTTGTTTCTGATATTTTTCGTGATTTGTGTTTTATACCGTATATTTATATACAGATACATTTATTTTTTAGATACTTTTCAATTATCACTCAAAATGATTAGCAATCAACTACATTTTATCAATTACATGGCTTATATCCAACAAAAATGCTTTTCAACTCCAATTTTTTGCCACAAATCCCGTCCAAATCAACAACATCCTCAACATCAAAAAAATCACCAAAAATGGTGAAAAGTCATCAATCAATGATAGTTGAAATGCTGCAATAGTTGAGAAACCTTATTCTAATGGTTACGTAAGTGTTACAAATATAAACTTTAATTAACTTTACTATTTTAGATTTTTTTATCCATATCAGCAAGATTGCGTATATACTGTAATTTTCAACTGTGATCCGTGGTACTTATTTGTTGTATCTTTAAGTTGCAGATGCTTATTTCTTCATATTTAATGTAAGCTTTTTTATTTACAACGTGTTAAAGTTTAATTTCAAGCATATTCTTTGGAAAAATGAACTACACAGCTCATACATAATACTGTAGCTAAAGAGCATTTAAACATTCTCAAAATGAACTTTAACACGTTGTAAATAAAAAAGCTTACATTAAATATGAAGAAATAAGCATCTGCAACTTAAAGATACAACAAATAAGTACCACGGATCACAGTTGAAAATTACAGTATATACGCAATCTTGCTGATATGGATAAAAAAATCTAAAATAGTAAAGTTAATTAAAGTTTATATTTGTAACACTTACTATTGTAGTTTACACATTGAATCAAAATATTCCAAAGGTTTACATTCATGTTCCACAGAAGTATAAAAGAGTCCCCTTATTTTAATTACATATGTATCTGGCTTTTTCTTTTGTACACACCGAATACCTTGCCAATTTCCTTCAGATTTAATTATAAATTCACGAACTAATTGTCGACCTGATAATGGTTTACAAATAATTACCACAAATTTTCCAGATTTTGAAATTCCAAATTCAAGATCATATAAAAATAGTCTTCGGATATTATCTCTTTGAATGCTTATCATAATGATAAACATATTCAGGATTTTTCTTTTTGCTAACAATAAGACGAGAATTTAAGCGTTTGTTAGAATTTAAGCCAAATTTAAATTCTGTAGAATCAAATTTATCAAATTGAAGAAGAAGAATAAAAGTCAGCATCACGTTCTCTAAAAACATAAACAATTATAATCGAAAATAGGTACTAAAAACGCTTACAAATTACATGGATCACCAAAAATGGATAAATTTTGATATTCTATTTGTTCCTGAAGAACTGGTTGACAGTAATGCTTTAATGGTGCAAAAACTTCTTTATTATTAATTCTAATATAAACTTTTTTACTAAAAGTTCGACAATCGCAACAAGTCCAAAATTGATTCATTCGATAATATTCTCGTGCAAAGGTTTTATCATTTGGTTGATAAACAATTAGCAAAGCATTATCATTACCATTTGATCCATATCCATTAAAATAATCAGTTTATGGAACTTGTCGATAAAAGCTGATAAATGGGATTGAGATTTTAGAGGTACATATTATAAATAAAATGCTTACTTGATTTCTTCAAGTGTTGCAAGAGGATTTGGTGGAGCAGGTAGTGCTACAGTAGTTTGTTGGTCCACAGTTTCTTCTTCATCTTCATCATTTTGTTGAATGATTAATGCTTCTAAAACAACGAGATAAGTTGTATCAACTAATGTATAAACAGTAAACTTACTTGCAGCTCTGGCTTCTTTACATTTCTTCTTTCTTTTTGCAATACCAGCTTTTCTAATTTTATCTTTTTAAAGTTTCTTTTGTACAAGACTATATCCAACATTTGAAAAAGTTGAAGGTGAAAATTCAGAATAAACTTCAACTTTTATTTTTTTCTTCTTTTTAGGTTTTAAAACTTTTACAACAGCTGATCGATGGAGAATTTGACTTGTTGATGGTGGTGATTCTGTTGGTTCTTGTTTTATTTCCAGATTTGAAAATGTTGATGATTCTTCTTCAACTTTTACAGCCTTTGCTGCCTTTTGTTTGTGGCGTGCTTGTCTTGCATTTGCAGCAGCCTTTTATCTTTGCTTTTAAAGGTATAAACTATTATGTTTTAATATAAAAAACTGTTTATATATACAAAAATATTAGTTTTTAACGCAAAAATTTTAAAAAAAGCAAGAAAAAAATAAAAATTTTTCTCCAACGCAACTTTTAAATTCCCGCTTTTTCCTTGTTAACCCTTTAATCCAGTTATTTGTCATATATATGCGGATATTTATGCAAAATCTTGACTACCCCCGAGTTCTCCGAAAAAAGTTCTAGGTCAAAATCTAACAAAGTTTTCATCAATCAGTTATTGTATTGAATATTATCAGACGAGAAACCATTAAAATAAGACAGTTGCTATTCCCAAACATCAATAAGGGTTTATTAAGCTTCCCTAAAATATATAAAATGATAAATTAATAAAATTTAATATTTAAACTCACTAAATTATATATGCAAACCATACCAAAGTCCTTCTTTCCGCTTGCTTAAAAAACATTTTCCTCATTCAATGAAAAAACGTGCTGTTGCTAGGTTGATATAGATGGTATAGATGATGAAGATAGTTGAGAGAGCAATAAAAAATATATAAGACAAAATTCAGATAATTTAATTGGAGATGTTTAATTAAAATAGCAGCCGATGCTTTTAAAAACAACAAATTTTTTACTAGCTTTGGCAAAGTGAAAAAGAATGCCATGCGTAAAACAAAGTTGAATTAACATAATCGATTCTGAATCAGATTATAAGATATTTGTCAGCATTTCACACTTTTTTCTTTATTTTTTTTATTCTAAAGCTTTAAAGGATAGAAAATCCAATATTTTGAGCCATTGCTTGTCTTTTAACACTACAGATTAGCTGAGATTTTTGTAAAAAACGAAAAAAACTGCATAGGCCTAAAAAAAAGACAATCTTTTTGTAAAAAGTTTGATGTGAGCCTCGACAATAAAATGAATTACATTCATTTTTAGCGAATTCTTTTCCATGGCTTTTATCATTTTCATCAAAAACAAAAATTCTCCAATTTGCTTGATTCCATACTCCAACACCAAAAACATATCGATCAGCTGGAATAAAACGTTTATCACTGTTTGGTGGTGGCGGTTCATAATATACTGGTGCAGTTGGTGTACGGCTTCTTAACCGCTTTCTAATGGAACTAAAATTAAAATGAAAGTTATATGTATTTAATTGTCCGCCTCGTTTAAGCAAATCTTACTTTTGCAAGGATTCAACAGAAAGATGTTGTTGTTCATCATTGACAGAATTTTCATCGGAGCCAGATTCATTTTCTTCGTTAATATTCCGTTTTTCAATAATTTCTTTTTGTTCATTTTTAATCTCTTCATATGAAAATGGATCACAAAAATGTTTTTTTGGAACAACTAAGATTTCAGCATTAAAACGTGCTCGAATATTTTTCTTTGCTTTTTTAAAACATCCCCAACAGTACCAACAATTGTTTGAATTTACAGAATATTGACGAACTTGAATCTTTTCTTCATTCTCAAAAACAATTAATCGAGATTTCTTTCCTCGAGTATTATATGCCCTTTGATATAAATCTGGACATACAAAACGAAATTCACTGAAATGTTTTTTTAACATTAAACGATATTAATTGCGTTAAAAAGAAACATACGATTCAAGCTTTTCTGATGCAATATTTTTTGCTGATGGTGTTTCTTTTTGAAAATCAGGATGAATTTCATCATCATCATCAATGTAAATATCATCATTTACACGAGGTGGTCTAAAAAGATATAATATATTTTTCAAAACACCGATAAAATAAAAGCTTACTGTTGATTGACCATAGAATTTGATGATGATGAAATATCGATTGGTGGAAAAGTAATAACATCAGATTTTGACGAAATAGAAGCTTGTTGCATATTTCCAGCTGCAGAATAAATTCCATTATCAAGTTTTGCTTTTATTTTTGCTTCTCGATTTGAAGTTAAAAGAAATTCACAACGATGCATTTTTGGAGCTTTAACAATTCCATTCAATAAATATGCATAAACTTTAAATCCATGTTTAAAATAACAACTTGAACAATAAAATTTTGTTTCAGTTTCAGATCTATATTTTCGATATTGTTGCAAATTTGATTCATTTACAATTAAAATCTTTCCACCCAAAGGTTTTTCATTAAATTCATATAAATTTGATGGAACAACAAAATAATTTGTATTGTCAGGACTTTTGGGCAGAAAAGCCCTGATTTATCAAAACCTTACCAGAATTTTCCAGAAAAACCTCTGAGAGATCTGTCTGGGTCAAGCTCCCCCATAAAAGCAGCTGAATGCAAAGAAAAAGGATAAGTTCTTAGTTCTTCAAGTTCTTCCAGTTTATTATTAACTGCCTGCCTGCTCACGGCTCCCTGCCCTTTTGTATTATTTTATTATTATTATTTTTACTGTGTATTTATTATTGTGTTTTGTATTGTATTGTGTTTGTTTTATTTTATTATTTTATTTTCAATAAACTTATTTCCCATTTATTCCTCCTTCTCATTTCTACATCAGTATAGAATCTCGTGACATGTATCACTAAAATTGATTTTATTTGTTAAAATATCCATTAATTACAAAAAAAATTTGGAAATTTTAGCGAAATTTTTACAATGTTGGTTTATCTTTTTTTGATCTATCAAAGTTTTTATATTTTTTTTGTGCCAAAATAATAAGCCAATAGTTTAATGTTTAAAACTGATGATTGAAATCAAAGTCAGAATTTAACCTTTTTTTTATTTTAAAACAACTAACTTTTCGGTGATTTTTGTAACATTAACAAAATTGTTAGAAATATCCATTTTTAAGTTTATAAACTTTAATCCAGAACGAATTATTAATTGAGCAAACCTGTGTTGCATAGAATAAAAATGATTTACAAATTTAAATTTTTTTAAGAAAAATGAGAGCAAAAACGATAGGGGTTGTGAAATCGTGATGAACCAACAACATTTATCTTTTTTTTAAAGAACAACTCCGAGCCATCGTTATTTCTTTTATTCCAGAATATTCGGCAAAAATTTGTATATAGCCATAAGAAAGTGAAAAAAAGAAAATAGAGACTAAAATGTGAGCAGCAAAAAATCGAAAGATGTTTTAACATTTTTTTGCGCACAAAAAGTAGAATTTTTCTTTTTTTTACAGCAAAAAACGAAGCAATTAACGCTAAAATTAACAAAGAAATAAACATATTTTCTCTTCATCATATAAAAAATAAAAGGTTAAAAATGAATGAAAAGTGTTTTTTTTTTGTTCAGAAATTTGGCGCTTTTCGAAGTTTGCACAAAAAAGCAAAGAAAAATGCCCCACAAAATTGGAACAATTTTAAATAAAATTTAAACATCGTAAAAAAAAGCAAAAAAATTTGTGACATAAAATTTAAGTTAATAAAGTATTTCAATAAGGAAATGCTAATCAAAAAGATCAAAAATACCTGAAATAGTTAAAATTAAAACATAAATAGCTTTTTATTTTGTTTTTTTTTTCAAATCAAAATATAGAAATCATAAAAATCTTTTTTTGCATCCTGATTAGCTTCTGTAAAATTTTTTTTCAAGATTGAAAATAACGTTCCAACGATTGGCTTTTAAACACTTCTTTTGCTGGTTGGCGTCGGCAGCATTCATTTTGTCCAATGAAAATAAAACAGCTGATTTTTTTTTCTAAAAATTAAAATTTCCTGAAAAAGAGATTTTTACATTGAAAGGACAAAGCTTTTTTTCTTTTTTTTTGCTTTCGATTTTTACAGGGCCGCAACTGCTTTGGTGAACTTGGTGGCAGTTCACCCTCCTTTGTGCCAAATTTTGGGTGAAAAATTTAAATTCATACTAGGTTAAATGAGATCTTTTTGGTCTTTAATGATGAAGTTCACCCCCCACCCCTGCTACCGCCCAATTTGCGACCCTGACTGCCAAAATTTATAAAGTTTCCTACAGTAATCTAAATTCCACTAGTTTTTAGATTTTCAAATTTTACAATTTTAAAATATTACATGTGTAAAACGCCTTTTAATTTGTATTTTGTTTTGAAGTAAACTATAAAAATTTATTTAAAAAAATGTTTTTATTTAAATACATTTGATGCTAAAAAAAGTAAATAATGATAAATGCTTGTATCATAATTGAAGTTGAATGGAGATATATTGAAAAAAAGAAAAATTATTCGCATTTTGGCAAAAACGTTGGCTCTTTTAACAACCCTGAAATATTTATGTTATTTTGTTGAATAGTATCATAGCAAACTGCCCCAGAAGGTTTTCTTTATTTTTAAAAGTTGGAAATGCATTCTTATGAAAATATGGTTGCTTGCTTTTTTTATAACGTTTTATAAGCCATTTTTTGTAATTTTCGACTTTCTCGTCGGATTTCCAAAAAATGGCTTTTATATCGCCGTTTTTTATTTAATTTTTTATTTATATAGGTTTGTTTAGTGTTAAACGGATTTATCTTCGTAGTGATTTTTTCTGTACTCTAATAAAATCAGAAGAAGGCGATATTGTAAACTATAAACTATACATTTGTAATATGGGAAAATAACTTCTTATTCATTAGACAGAGCATAATTTGCAAAAATGGATTTAACAGTTAAATTAATGATTTGTGCCATATTTAAAAATCAAAGTTACATGTAAAATGAGAATCCTGTTAGGTATTTATCCATTTTTAAATGAAAGATAAATAACATACATTAATTAACCTTTTTTCATTTGTTAATTGAATGTTCACAAAAGCAAAACATTAGTCACGAACATTTTTCCCTCCATTTTTTCTTTTGCCCAAAAAACTTGATTCACACATTCGTCCATGAAGAAAAAGGTCATTTTTCAAAAACCAAATCTTTCCTCTTTTTTGCGCGAAAAAACAGAAGTGCTTTTTTTTAGGGAAGCGTTGTCCTTCGACATATTCTTTTTTTATGATTGCCATTTTTAGTTTGTGTTTGGAATAATGGGTTTTTTTATCGTCAATGAAAAAAAAATTTTTTTTGCTTTATTTTTCCCGCTCAAAAAAATCAAATTTGTTTTAAGTCCTTTTTTTCCTTTTTCTCATAAAAAAACAATGACAACCAACTCAAACCCTTACAGCAGAAAAAATGAAGAAAAAGAAAGATGCCGATTTTGAACGAAAGAAGGGGTTCTTCGGTTACCATTTTTTAACACATTTTTTTCCGTCTTCATTTCTTTAGAAAAAGAAGGAACAAAGAAAAAAAAGGATCCTATGTCTGTTTTTTCAATTTTTGGTACGCGCTTCTTCTTTTTTTCTTTCATTCTAAAAAACGATTCTTTCAATTTTTTGATGATGAAAAAAATAGTTAGTTTTTCTTCTTCTTTTTTTCATCGATGAGCTGTCAAATATGTGTTGTTTCAAAAACGAATAAGAAAATAAAGAAGTCCAAGAAAAAACTGTCGATTCTTTTCTTCCAAAAAAATATTTTTATAACAAAAACATTTTTTTAATCAAAACACAAAAAAAGAAGAAGAAAAGAAAAGCTTGGAAAAATTGGTTCTTTAGATTTTGTAATTCTTTTGTTTAAAAACGGAAGATAAATTATGGGAATATTTAGTTTTTGGCTTAAGAAAAAGTGTGAATTTTGATAGTTTAATTTTTTAAAGAAGTTCGTTGATTTCAGTGGTTTCATATTTAAGTAAATCCAAATATCAAAAAAAAATTCCATTTTTTCAGATCAAATTCAAGCATAAAAAATCAGGAATTTATTTTAAAAGTCAAATAACGAAAGTTCTTTAAAAAAACTCTTTTAGTATTTTTAATTTTTCAATGTTTTGTAATTTTTACAAATTTGTGTTTTTTGCTATTTTTTAAATTTCTTGTTGTTTTTTTTTTCAATCACATTATTTTATAAAAAATAGCCTAAAATAATTATTACTGTAATATTCCTAAAATCTTGTTCCGTGTTTCGATAAAATCAATCTCTATAAAAATTTTTTTTCTGTTTTTTGATTGACATAAAAAACTTTTTTCACTAAAATATGATCTTTAAAAAACTAAAGGCCCTTCTGTCTTTTTTTAGTTTGCTTTCAATTTCTATAAATGGAATGGAATGGAACACAGGGAACCAAAAAACACATCCTTTTTTTCTTAAAATAAAAATTGAACACTCTTTATTTTTTTCCTCTTCCTTATTACTAAATCCGTCTAGGGAATTTTCACATTGGCACTCGTAAACAAAGAAAAAAAGGTTTCTTTTTATTGCTAATTTTTCTCATTTTTTTCAAACCGGAAACATTTCTCAAAAAATAACATGGAACAACTGTTTTTTTTTTTCGTAAAAAGTTTTTTTTGCAGTTCCCTTTTTTTACCTTTCTTTTTTTTACCCCCAATTTTTTCGGTTTTTTCTGATACAAACTTGCATATATTTTTCTACTTTCTATTTGTCTTCTTTTTCAATACTCACGCGTTTTTATATATTTGTTCCGCAAAAAATTTTCCACTGAGTTTTTTTTCTTTCACATATATATTTTTATAACTCAAAAATGAAAGAAAGAAAAAAGCAGTCGTCCAAAAATACGCAAAAGCAAGCGTTAATGCTAAAGTGTGTAAAAGTGCGTCGCCGTTCTTGAACAAAAAAGAAATGCATTTTTTTTGTCTCAAAAAAAAAGTGGAAGAAAAAAAACCCAAGGAAGACAAGGCTAGGAACCGTCACTGTCTCAAAAAAGAGAAAAAAAATGGTCAGAAAAAAAAGCCAAGCAGGCCGTGAGTACGCGTTTTGGTGTCTCTGTGGTTAGCACTTCCGCCTTTCATGCATGGTCGCACGCATGGCCTGGTTCGAATCCCCGCCGGTGCGAAAAAAATACTTCATAAAAAAAAGTGGTTGAAAAAAGTTTTTATATTATAAATTACTATTTGTAGTTTATTAAAAAGTTAATTATATGTAATTTAATAATACTTTGTTAAAAATAGTGGTTTTTGATTATTTATATCAAAATTGTTTTTTTTTCTATTTTTTCTGTTTTGCTTTTTTTTAAATAAACATTTAAACTGAAAAATTCTTTATAAAAGTTTTGACAAAAAAAAGGGAAAGAAATAGAGTGCACTTCTTTTAGATCTGTCACCATATGTCTAGCCGATATCCAAAAAAAGATAAATCAACATAAGATCGCCGAATTTTTGCTCTACTAAGATGTTTTTTGTTCTTGGAAAGTTTTGTGTTTTAGATAGATTTGCAATAGAAATTTTTTTCATTTTTAGTTATTTAAGTTTCAGATGTCATTACGAGAAAAGTTTTTGACGTCTTCTATGAATCAGCAAAAACTGGTTAAAGAAGGTTCAAGCAACGATGGAAGAGATTTCAATTTATTACGTGGTTATAAACGTCCATTAATTGATACTGTAATTTCAAAAAGTTCATCGTGTGATAATAGAAAATCATTGTCGCATTATAATGATAATAATGATTTTTCCTCCCGAAATTATTATGGATTTCATGCAAGGCAAAACGGATCCCAAAATCTAAATCCACTTGATTATTTAAACATTAATTACCCCCCAAATAATTTGCAACAATATAAAAATTCAAGTATAAATAGCAGCACTTTATCGTTCGTTTTTATAAAATCATTAATACAGTAATATATTTTTTCCAGACTTCATATTATGGCGTATGAAAATAGTATTGAAGACACTGAAGTTGCATTGGAGCCATCTGTAAAAAAAATACTTCTCGTAAAACATGGAATCAGATGGAACAAATGTTTAGATCTGCAACACCACAAAAGGTTTTTACAAAAATTATTTGTTTTAAAAATTTTCTTTATAAAATAATTTAGAATCCATTTGAATTTCCAAGACAACAAAAAATGCCATCACATATTGTTTTTCGCGCGCATAATATTGCGTTCCTTTCCCTTTTTAAAAAACAACAACGATAGTTTACAACGCATTTATTGTGTTACATTGGAAAGATTTTAAAGGATAAAAGATTATCATTCATCCCTTGTCAAAAACAAATTTTTATGGACAGCATTTGCACAACAGAGGTTGATGGGATTATAACAACAAAGCGATGACAGCTTTTCAAAAAAAGAATGGCAAAAAAGAGAAGGGTCATCAGCAAAGTGAAGACAAAAAGGATTATGTCTATCCGTGTTTTTGTAAAAAAAATTTTTGACCAAACGATCCGCCTTCTTTTTTTTGTTCTCTAGTGGTAGAAACATTCCCAATATTTGCTCGTCTTTTTTATTTTGGTTTATTTCACAGTGCTGAAAAATACAGCAAAAAAAAGCTGTTGAAAAAAAAGTTTTTTTAAGTCTAAAACTATTTTTATTTTGATCTCTTTTTTCTTATTCTGTTATGCCTTTGTGACAGATATGTTCCCTTTTTATTTACATGCCTTTTTGTTCACCGCTAGCTGAAACCTTTCGAGATCTATCAGATATAAAAAATCGCAATTGATTTTTTCATTTCTCATTTAATTTTTTTTGCTAGAATATTTTACTTTCAAAATTGTAGTAATCCTTTCGATAAGCAAAAAAAAAATATTTACATTTTTGAAACCATTTTTTATATTGTTACTAATTTATTTTTATCTTTGCATCTTTAAAACCCTTTTTAAACGAGCACTCTTCTTTTACAAACATTGTCAAATTCTTTTTGTCAATCAGTTAGCGTGAAATGATTTTCTATTGTAATAAACCCTTTTTTTTCAAAACAATTTTTTTAGTTTCAATCATGGTTGCTTCTATTCCAAGTTCTGTTGATGTTCATGATGAAGATGTAGTCCTCAAAGGCGGTGATCAAGTTGCTGTGCTTTCTGGCGGCCCAAAAAATGATGATCCCAAAGCAGAAAATGAAATTGATTAATCCAAAACAGTTGATACACCTTCTTCGGATGCTGCTGATGAACATATTTTAATTGCGAAAAATGTTGAAAATGTTGAACAAAGTTATGCAATTGAAAAGGAAACATCTGATATAATTGTTGTTCAAAATATAATTGACAAAAATTGTGACAGTGTTAATAAAGCTGTTGTTGAAAATACGCTTTCTGAATCAAAAAATGTACCCCAACAACTAAAAACTGCTCCAAAACGTCATATTTCAACGAATGATGAACCTGTAGCACCAAAAAAAACATATGTAATCGATAGCCGTTATTATATAAAACGAAGTGAACGTATAAATTCTGATGACGAAGATGACTGCGGTTGGGGATGTTCAAATCCATATGGCGGTATTGATGAAATGGGAAATTATCATGAACCTGGAAGCCCATATTAAGTTTAAGGCTTAAAGGAATTGCTTTAGTTGATGCATTGCAAAATAATAAAAAAAATTCATACGAAAAAGTTCCCGCAAAATCTGTGGAGCTTAGAAACCTTTTTTTTCGTTTCTTTTCGTTTTCTTCTTTTTAAAGGATAAATTTTTTTCGTGTTTTTTTACAGTATTTCGCAATGCTGATGCATTACAAACGCAACTTAACTAACAAATGTCAGATCTGACATTTTATTTTGTTTTGTAATTGGCCTTTTAATCTTTTCTTTCCTTTAATTTTGAAGTGCTTTTGGCAGTTTTAATTATTTCTTTTGTATTTCTAATTTTTCTTTCTTTTAAGATGTCTTTGTCATAAACTGCCTTCCGTTTATTTTTATGTTTTCCTTCAATTTCCAGCTCCATCAGGGCTATAAAAATAAAAATTTTTAAAATTCTCTCGTAAATGTGTTGCAAAAACTTCAAAGAAGCTGTAACAAAAGTTTGAAGCAAATCGTACATAGCATCTCTTCGAAAAATTAGATTTTTCAAATTTTTCCCAGCTAATTTTTCGAAATGATGTTATTCAAAAAAAACAATCGAAGGCTAAAAATCAAGATCATTTTCTTGTGATTATTATCAATAATTTTTTTGATTAATTCTCAATAAAAAGATAATTAGAATAAATGAAATAGCATCTGCGATCATTGGTAGAATTTTGGTTGAATATGTGTAATCATTAAAGAAAAGCAAAATATTTTTCTTTAATCATATTTAGAGAAACATATTTAAAAAAAGTAGAAAAAAAGTTGGATTGGCGATTTGCCTGAAAACTTCCAGAGTTACAACGGGAAACGAGAGGTTTCCCACGAAATCGCCAATCCTTAAAAACCTTACAATTTAAGTACTCTTTTTTTGCTATCGGCTTTGGTACCAACACGTGATTCCTCCAAATTGAAACATTATTGTATTTATTCAAAATACTATGTTCATAAAATACACTACGAAACTACCAATATTTCCCATTATCAAAATAAATACAAATTTTTTTGTAACAAAAAATGAAACTTAAATCATCCCTGTTGTGTAGCAAATTTTTTTTAAAAATATTGTTTTGATTTTGTTTAACTATTACAAAAAAAATAAAAAAAATTTGTGACTCTACAAAATCAAATACAATATAAAAACGATGACAAAGGAACTTATTAAATACTAGAAGGAAAAGCAAATTTCATGCACCATTCTTCAAAATCTTTTAATTTATAATTGATAGCAAGTTGAAGATAACCAAAAATATTTGAAGTATTTGCATTTTCAGACATTTTTTCAACAGCAAATTCCTAAAAAGATGCAAAGTTTAGCTTTTATAACTTAAAGGAAAAAAAAATACTTACCATAAGATCTGGGATTTGAAATTTATGAGCAATTTTGAAGAGATCACTTTCATAACCATTCACATCTTTGATATTATCAGTTTCACAAAATTCAATCATTTTTTGTACAGTTTCAACTTCAAATTCATTAATTTCAACAAAATTTTCGGTTGTAGCATCGAACATATCTTTGAAAAATAATGAATTTGCAGCAAGGAATGGTTTAAATGTATAAAAGTCATACAAATAAATTTATGACAATTACTGTTTACTATCATTCCGTTATACATATTAGTTTAAAAAACAATAATAAAAGAATAAACTTACATCAAAAGAAGTTTCACCACATTTAATTGTATATTTGACAGATGAATCATTCTTCCAAATTTCTGTTAAACGAATTGCAAGATTTATTTGTGGCTTCTTTGCAAAAGTTGGAACAAAAAAACTTCGATGTACCACAAGATCAGCATATATTGTTATCTTTTTAATATTATCAGTCCAATGACGTTCACAACAAATATTTTCTTCCGGATCATCATTAATAGTAAAATAAAAGCGCCAAGTTGCAGAAGGAACTGCTTGTCGAATAAAAAATGTTTGACGATTTAAGGACATGATTTTGAAAGTTGCAGTGTATTGTTTACCATCATAAGGATCAATTGCAGTCATTAAAGGACTTTCAATACAATAATAATAATCATCATAAAGTAATTCCTTTTTCATATTTGAAATTTTGAATTCATTAAAATTTGGGATTGTCCATTTGAAAAATTTCTTCTGAGTAACAAGCTGAAATAACAAAAATGTAAAAGATCTTTGGGACACACTAAATGGTGGATGGACGGGTCCGGTGGAATGGATGTCTAAACGGTGGATGGATTTTTGAAAAAAATTTTTAAAAAAAATTTGGAATTCAAAAATTTTAGAGGACGAATCCGGAAGGATTCTGATTTGCGTATGGTGAAATTTTTTGAAATTTTTTAAAAAATTTTTTTCAAAAATCCATCCACCGTTTAGACGTCCACTCCACCGGAACCGTCCATCCACCATTTAGTGTGTCCCAAAGATCTTTACAAAAATCCATAAAGAACTAAAAAAGAAAAAGCATATGTTGTTTCAAATCTTGAAAAACAATATTTTCCAAGATCTGATGTACCATTTATAAAAAAGATTAGCATTAAAATGCAATTTTGTATTTTTTACATAATCTATTACATTATAAATACTTACCTGAGTGAAAGCAGCATTCAATGACATCATTAAGAAAATTTTGACAAATTTTTTCACAAAAAAATATATGAGAGCTTTTTTGTTTGTGGTGAGCTAAAATATGAAACAAATGAAGACAAAAAAATTTATTTTTGCATTGAAGGCGCCAATGTGAATTGCCTATGTTGAGCTGGTTTCTTTACACCGCTTTTAACAAAAAAGCAACGGTAACATTTACAAGGGAAGTACGCGAAGTGAGTTTCGATTTTTGACTTCAAAATAGGTTTAAATTAAAGATTTTATGCCGCAAACGTATTTATGAAAGTATTACTTCCCAATGGCTATCAAAAAAATTATAATCTCAAAATAAAGAAAAAAGGAATTCCTTTGATCTTTGTTGCCGCTGTTTGTTTCCAGCGGCATTCCTTTGATCTTTAAAACTTTCCCAAAGAGATTATAATTTTTTGGATAGCCATTGGCCGCTAATACTTTCACAAATACGTTTGCGGACACATATCTTTAATTTAAACCTATTTTCAAGCAAAAACTCGAAAAACACTTCGTGTACTTCCCTTGTTAGCGCTAAAAATTTGTGAAAAAAACCATTTGTTCCACTTTCATTTTTGCAGTTGCAGTTTTTTGTTGATTTTTGCTAAGAACAATCGACAGATATTTTGTTTTTTTTGAATAAAACAAAAAAATACAAAATATTTTATTAAATAAAGAAGCAAAAAATACAAAAATATTAATATAAAATTAAACACGAAAATTAAATAAAACTCGATAAAAGGAATCAAGTTAAAATGATGACGAAAGGAAGGAAAGGTGAAAAGGAAGAATCTATGAGTTACTTATATACTCATAGACAGAGAAAAAAAATAACAGAATAACGGATCGTCTGTTGATCACATTTACAATAAAAGAGAGGAAAAAGGATGAATAATCAAATATATAAAAAAAGAGAAAATTTTCTAATTTTTAAAAATGTATGAAACATAAAAAACATAAAAATATTAAAGATTATAAAATATGAGAATTAAATAATATATAATCAGCGACAACGTTGGTAAAAACAATTATATTACCAAATGGTAATTATTTCCAACATTAAAAAAGTTAGAAAATTTTTTGCTGTTTTTACCCGAACTAGCAAAAAATAAAAAAGAAGGCGTAACACGGGAAAACACTTTGCCGAAATCTTTGATTTTCTCGTGTTACGCCTTCTTTATGCCTTGTTTTTGCATTTTGTTTGCATTCCTTGTTAGTTCGGGTACATTGTTTTGAAAAAAGGAAAGTTCATATTTGCATAAACATTTCTATTTTAATCACACTCTCAACATTTTTCGATATTTTTATAATACTATATTTAACAAGTTTTTTTACCGAATTCGACAATTTGGTATAATTGCCGAATAGCGAAACAAATAGTGGAACAACTTCTTTTTTCCCTGTTAACCCCCGCCCCTGAAGTAGGATCTTTGAAGTTTTCTGAACTATTAAAGGTGTCATGAGAGAATCCTTCATTTTTAAGCTCTCAATAAGCCGGGTTAAAGCCATGTGTTGCGACTCATACGAAAAGCTGCCAGGGTTTTGCAGGCAAAGCGCGGGAAAATGGTACAAAAAAACATTTTGAAAAAAAATCAGCAAACAAATTTTTTTTTCTTTGCGAGAAACCTGGCAGCTTTTCGTATGAGTCGCAACACATGGCTTTAAACATGGAATAAGAATCACTATATGTCGTTATTCCATGTTTAATCCGTCGTCTTATTAAAGCTTGTACAGTTTTTTAATCATGTGTTTTTAAACGTTCAAAAACGACCGAAAGATCGTTCAATGGCTACCACAAACCCAGATTTCGCTATTCGATACCTCCTATGATATTTACGGCGTCCAAATTTTGAGTCACCTATATCTGTTACAACACAAAGAATTGTCCCAATATTTGTTTCGCTATTCGGCAATCGCTCCGACAATTTTTTGCCATTCCTCTTTTTTCTGTTTTCCCTTCCACGGTTTCAGCAGAAAAACAAATGTTGATTTTTATTGCTAAAAATTTGTTTAAAGCGATCAATCAGTTTCGTCTTTTTGCAATCGCAGTTTTTTTGTTGTTCGTTACTAAAAACAGTTTTTCTTTTCTAATTTTTTGAATTTTTTTTTTGTACAAAAAACCTAAAATCAAAAAAAAAACACTAGCAGAAATTGTTTAAAAAGCATTAGAGCAGATAGAAATAAAATATTAAATAAAATAAAATTCAAACTTTTGTTTTCATCTTGTTTTTAAAAAAAAGATAGATAATTCGTATTTTTGGAGTTTAAAATGGGCCATTGTCCATCCTTATTTTGAGAAACACCACATTCAAATATTTATTGACATCACAACAAGTACAGTAAGATTGTTTAAACTTTAAAATTTCATATTTGTTACATCATTCATTTTTCCAAAAAGTTTTTTTATGACATTATTTTTTGTTGATTTTGGCGATTGAACATTTGACGTATAAAATGAGAACTTTTGAGGTTTTTTAAAGCGTCCAAAAATCTGTTTTCGGATTTTTTTGTTCATTGTTACATAAATAACGGAAGGAAAGCCATGGGCACAGCACCAAGCATACGATCCCATTAAAATAAAAATATTTGAAACAGGAAAAAATTGTTCAAAAACATATACAGCTGCCGCAATGACAGTAAAAGTGCAAATGCAGAAAACTTGAATTAAGATCTACAAAAAATGAAAATTTGCATAAGTATTCTCGTGAATTAGCAGTTTATACCTGTTTTTGTATTTCGTTATTTTGGAGGCCACTGGATTTTCGGCAGAATAGAATTAAAAAGATTATGTATAAAATTGATATTACAACAAGTACAGTAAGATTGTTTACAGTATGCAACCAATTTGAATACTATAAAGTTTTACGAAAACCGTATTTTAATTAATGTATCCCAAAACCTTACTGTTAATGAATCATCATTATAGTAACCAACATGAGGATTGAAAAACCTGCAAAATTTTTTATGTTGTAACCAATTTTATGTAATCAAAGCAATTTACCAAGAAAGCAAGATGGAATTGAATGAAATAGGTGTTGAGAAGAGGAAGGCATATAATCCATGGATGGTTGGTATCATCAACCAAATGTAAGCTTTTTTTCCACCAAAAAACGATGCAGCTACATGGGGATTGTACATTTCAAAGCACCGATTTATGGCTAAAATCATTCCAACATCACTTTCAGCAATCCATAAACCTAAAACTTTTTTTATTCAAATTCAGTCGAAAATAAAATATCTTACCCAAACCAGTCGTCCCCAATGAATGAAGCAAAACAGGTGACGAACAAAAAACATATCCTGCAATCATGAAAATTCCAGTTGCAAGCCCATTCACACAGAGACAAACAACATCCACAATTCCAACATAAAACATTATTTTATAGCATGGCTGACTATAAAATCGTTTTTGTCGGATAACAATCAAAGATGGAATATACAGAAGCTCAAAGATTACAAATAAAACAATAAAAGTTGAACCAATAATTGGGTGGGATCTTTCCAAATATGGAATTTTGTTGTAATCATAAAACGAGCAATTGTAAAGTTTTTCATACTCTACTTTCCTCCAAAAAAGGTATTCCATTTTTGTAGAAACTTTAAAGTTCTAATGTGTAGAAAAAATTCTTTTTGAATAAAAAATAAATTTTGTGTATGGGGAAAATTCTTATATATAAATTTTTCAAGTAGTTATTTTGCTACAATATTTGCCACACCCCTTTTTGTAATTTGAATTAATACACATTTTTTCATCACTACGTACCACAGAGTTTATAGCATTGATCAGGTTGTTCTAATGAGCTTTTAAAACTGTGGGAAACTTATAAATAAAAACAAGTTTATTACTGTAACGTAAGACAAACTAAGTTTTACAGTAATAATTTTGAATGAATAATTTACTATACATAATTTGGTGAAAAAAAGGAAAAAAACAAAAAAAAATGATTCTTGACAGAAGCAAATCGTGAACAAAATTCTCAATTACTCCAAAATCGCTAAAGAAACCCATTTTTTTTAAACATCAAATTATGAGTATTGTTATAACAAAAATTTCAGAACTATATAAGTGCATTTGCATGTGAAAATAAAATTTTTTTTGCAATTTTTACAACTTTTGTTTTAATTTTTACATCATTCACTTTAAATAAAAATAACAAAAATATTAAGTAGTAAATTACAAAATGCTGTAAATCTAAAATTTGTGTTAGTACTTACCTGCAGAGGGTGTTTTAATGTTCAAAATATTTCTATATTTGAAAAAAGCAGATTTACAGTTGTTGGTTGTAAATTATTGCAATGTAATCAAAAAAGCTTTTTATGCCCACACAAGGGATACTTTCCGAAATAATTATTATAGGGAAGAAAGAAATGGTTTGTGCCTTGGGGCATCAAAGAAAGCAAATTTGCATAATTTCGCAAAAATATAAATTTTGCAAATAAATGTAAATGAAGATCATTACACAGCGATTCTGAAAATCGATGTACAAAGTAAGGATGTGCGCAGTTTTTTCAAAGTTCTCCAAATGCAATAAATTTGGTATCATTAGATGCGCAGTAAAAATATTGATGGAAAGAAAAAAAGAAATGAGTAAAAAAAAAGTAATATTACTGCTTAATATTAAAATAGAAAAAAAAAATTTTTTCTGACAGGGAACACATTTGTTTCATAAATATTTTCGTGTCGCATTCGCAAACTGCTGCAAAAAAAAGTGTCGTTTGGACAAACAACACTTTTTTTGCAACAAAAAAAATTTGTTTTTCACCGCAGAAAACACAAAAATATTTTTTATCTCCGATTAAAGCCATGTGTTGCGACTCATACGAAAAGCTGCCAGATTTCTCGCAAAGAAAAAAAAAATTTGTTTGCTGATTTTTTTTCAAAATGTTTTTTTGTACCATTTTCCCGCGCTTTGCCTGCAAAACCCTGGCAGCTTTTCGTATGAGTCGCAACACATGGCTTTAAGCTGCTTTTTGGTACATATATGCTTTCGACTATGGAGAACCCAAAAATAAAAGCAGTTTTTTTTAAAAAAAAGTTTACGACTGTGGGAGTCGAACATTTGACCCAAACGACTGAAAACTGTCGCGCAGCGCCTCTGCCACTAGTAAAAATTTGCGTCTATGGCGCAGCTGCGCCATAGGCGCAAATTTTTGAGGGGGGCCTCCGGGGAAATTTTTAAAAATACTATTCGATGCAGCAAAAAAAATTCTGAGTCGAATAGGCCTGGTTTTAAAAAGGAAGAAGGTGTAAGACAGAATACAGATCAAAAAAACCGTTTTTCTCCCATTTTTTGTATTGAAGTGATATTCAAAAGTTGGATTTTCGGAATCTCCGTATTTTTTTACATCTAGATGGATAAAAATTAAATTTTTAAAAAAAAGTTTAAATTTCTACAGTATACCTCTCTTTCATTTTCTTTTGACAGAAAAAAAATGAAGGGGAACACTGGCGTCGCACACTGCTGCGCACGTCCTTATACAAAAGAAGCTTAATTTTAGAAAATTACATTTTTCAATAAGCCTTTGAAAAGAATACTAACAAAGCTGTTACGACTTCGTTGGATTCATTTTTAACCGTGATATTTTAATCTAAATTACGAATGCACTAACATATTGCAAAATATTTTAGTGCACTCGTGGGTTTTTTTTCGAGAACACAAAAAATCATCATCTTGTTTTTGTGGTGTTAAAATTGCATTGATTTACAACCAACAATTGTAAATCTTTTTTTTTCGAGAGTAAAATATTTTAGCACATTAATTATATTTCTTAAAGTGAATGTTGTAATAATTAAAACAAAAGTTGTAAAAACTGCAAAAAAAAATTTATTTTCAAATGCAAATGTACGTTAAAATTTTTGGAATTGAACAGAATAAAAAGTAGCAACAACGTCTTCTAACAAAATTATAAAATAATTATTGTGGTTTCATTTATCATCCCTTTTTTCGGAACAATAATAGGCTGGTATATTTACTATGTGAACAAGAAGTAAATTTGAATATTTATGATTTTGGTTTAAATTTAGATCAGAATATGAATTGATTTTTTCACAATTATCATTAACAGATGATTTATGATTGTTTATTAAAAACGAAAAACTATCCTTTGTTGTCATCTCTTAAATATACCGTTTTCCATGACAGAGCTCTTATAACAATTTAAAAAAACAAGAAAAAGTGGCAACGATAATAAAATTTCCAAAACGAAAATGTTAAAAAAATGAACTAACGTTTGAAAAGAGTTGCTACATCTTTGTTGTCGATATGAAAATTTACTATCACTTTATGCGAAATGATTTTTATATTTTTCGCGAAATAAGATTCACATAGGGTCATAGTTTTTACAACGACGTTGCAACCAAAAAAAAAATTTTTTACCACTAAAATATGACTCTCGAATTTTGATAAGAGTCAATGGCACAATGTTTATGCCATTTGGTGAAGAAAAAACCATTGAATATTTTTCTTCTATTTCAAAAGTTTGCAAAAATCGTGAAACAATTGTTAATCAAGCTTGGGAAGAAATAAGTTAATTCCTAAAAAGTTACAACAAAAACTACTTTTTGAATGACCATCACATTACAGCCGATGGTCATTCAAACGAAAAGTCCTTACCTTGAATTCTTCTTGAACACAATAAAACGTGTTCTTTTAATTCATCATCTGATTTATTCTTTGTCTTATCGTCAAAACATTTACATATTTCAGAAATGGGAATCTTTTCTTGAATTTTATCATCATAATTTTCGTTTTCATGACTAACAGAATTGCAGTTAAGATGAACCATTTTATCACTTTTACAAAATTTTAACTGCTGATATCAGTGTACCCTCGCTCGGACTTTCATATTCTCATATTCTTTAAAAATCGTTTTGCTTCTGACCGTATTTTTATAAATTATTTGTACTTAAAAATTAAGAGGAAATAAAAAATTTTAAAGCTTTAAAAAAGAAACAATTATTAACAAATAGTAAAGTAATTTTGTCAATGTCGTTTTTTAGAGTTAGTAGAAATTTACAAAAGCATAAACGAGAGAACACTGATAAAAGGGATTTTAATAAGATGCGGACATTAGCTATTCCTCGACAGTCTGTTCTATCTTGCAACAGCGCCCTTCGTTCAAATTTCACCAAAAACAAAACTGATAGACACAAAAATATTGTTGCAAAGAAATAAATCAAAATCTGACAATCAATTTTTTTCTTTCTTCCTTTCATAGAAAATGGCATTCGTTTTGGACAAACCGGCCAATACTCTTCCTTTCCTTCCTTCTATCCTTAAGTGGCTGTGCACACAAATATGTTTAAAAAAAACAATAAATAATATAATTTTGTGCACCTAATTTGAGTGACACATTGTAGAGTATTCGAACAGAATAATCCTTCGGGGTCGCATTTGAAAAATTACTGCAGAGAAAGAAACAGAAAAACGACTGTTTTTTATGAGAACTTTGTCTTTTTTCAGCATTTTGAACATATTTTGTTAATTGCATCAGTGTAATTGTAATCTCATAAAAAGCAAATTAAAATCTATTATACTTTATTGAACCTTAAATTTTATGAAATACGATTGTATTATTTTTAATCTGTTTTCTTTTGTGTTTATTTACAATAATAATATTATGAAAAGACTAGTTAAAACCATAAGTTCATAAATAAAAAGTTTGTCAATTTACGTGTCAATGAAGCAGAAATATTTCTTTGTAACCATGGAAACATGCCGACGACAACCATTTTCTTTCGTTTGCTTTTTTATTGCTTTTTTTGTTTTTTTCCTTTCGTATTTATTTTTTTGCTGTTTTTATGCAACAGCAACAAAAAAAAATACAAAATTAAATAATGTCATTAAATAATGAAAATTTAAATTCCCCAAAATCTGTAAAACAATTTTCATCTCCAGAATTTTCAAAAGATGCTGAAACAGTTTCAACAAATAGCAGCAGCTCAAAAGATCAGCTTCCGACTTCGAGTAAGTTTTTTGAAACAATTTTTTCATTATTCGGATTCTTGTGTTTAAACGACACCTGCTTTGACTCCAACTCCGACCTCAGAGCCATGGACTCCAAAGTTGGAGTTGCACCAATACTGTTCTTTTGTGACTTCTAAAAATATCTTTTTAGAACTCGTCACAAAAAATGATACACATTTTTGTAGTCAATTTAATGATGATAAATATTTAAAAGAGCAAAAAAGTTTGCCATTTGTTTGTGGAAAGGGTGGAGTTGCATTACCGCTAAAACTAGAATTGGCAGAACTTTTAAAAGATAAAGAAAGGATAAAAGTTATGTGTTTTACATGGAATATTAATAATCGGGTTAGTTTCTTTTTTTTATTTAAATCACTCACAATATGCATTTGTAGTCAATAAGTACAATTCGATCAATAAATGAATTATTTAAAAAAATAGATCCTCGAGATCGACCAGATGTTTTTGCGGTGGCTTTACAAGAATTAACTTCCACGACATTGTAAGTTTTATTTTTAATTAAAAGTTATTTAAAGAATGTAAACTAAATTTCAATTTTCTCTTAAATTATTCATAAAAATCAGCATTACTTCGACGAAAGATTAAAATGAAAGAAAATTGTGTTTTTAGTTACAGTATCCCAAAAATTGTTACTCGAATAACATTTTTTGACAATAAACCCTTATTTTTTTTACTATCATAGTTATATTTTTTACGATAATCAATTTTTTTTTGAATAATATTTGTATTACTATCATAATATTTGAGATTGTAAACTTCCCAAAAATTATTATTTTATCTTATATATAACTAATTTTTTTAGTCGATTTCATAATCAAATGGTATATGGAATTGAAGAATCAATAAATGAAACGCATCGAGTTTTTTGTTGGGTTCGACAATGGTCACAAATGTTAATTGTATTTATGAAAAAACACCTGTGTTTATATACATCAAGTATGTTATTATTATTAATTTACATTTTTTTAATAAGAATTATCGTTGCAGGACCTGAATATCAATTTGTTGGATCGAATGCAATTTCAAAACCATTTCGAACAAAAGGTGCAATTGCAATTTGTTTTAGAATTTTAAAAACTTCTTTTGTTTTTATTTCATCACATTTTTCACGTAAGTTTTGAAAGTTTTTAAATTTAAAAAAGGTGTAGAAAAAATATAGTGACAAAAAATGTTGTTCTGTGCTATTTTTTTTGTTTAAACTTTAAAAAATCGAAATTCTGTTTTTAGATGGAAATTTACGAAATAGAATATTAGATTTTCGAAAAGCTTCAACATCTTTCAATTTTCGAGCAACACTAAGTCCACATTCAAATATTCGAGAAGATCATTCAATTTTTAATGCGGATCATGTTTTTTGGTTTGGTGATTTAAATTTTCGTTTAACACATCGCCTAAATTCTGATCAACTTGGCCGTGAATTTAATAATCAATTATTTATACAAAGAAATACATTTGAAAAGTTGTTAGAAAAAGATGAACTTTTAAAATGTATTTCAACAAAGTTGGCATTTCATGATTTTAAGGAGGGCATTATTTCATTTCCACCAACATATAAATTTTCTATTGGTACACAAAATTATGCCAAACACCGAGTGCCATCATATACAGTATGCCAAAGATATTTTTAAAAAAATGTTTCAAAAATATATCTGTTTTAGGATAGAATATTATTTTGGTGTAAACATTCTGATAATATTCGTCCAATTCGATATGATTGTGTTTGGCCAATAACAGTCTCAGATCATAAAGCAGTTTATGGAATATTTTCTGTAAGAGTTATGGATCCATATCGATCATTTTCATCCAATGTTGCATCGTTGGATATTATTACTCCTGCAAATGCAATCTCAGAACAAATATTAGTTGATCTTTAAATTGAATTCCTGTATATAAATATTAGGGTATTGATTGTAGTCTCTTTTTAGGGATATCTTAAATGTTATATTTGAAAATTTGCCACAAATTTTTGTTACATATTTTAAACCGTGTAAATAAATTTATATTTCACCACAATATTTTTGTGTCGTACGTTTTTATGCTTCTTACCACGAACTTGGAAAGTTTTCAAGAGGTCTCATTACGGTAATAATGCATCCCTAATACACTGGTCTCTAAACCAGCTAAAAATCTGCACAAAATTGCATTTTTTCAATCCCAACACATCCCAAATTGATTCGAGTTTTTGTACTAACTATTCTCATTTATTTCCAGAATTAATGACAATCGTTAATTTATTGTTAGCATTTTTTGAAAAATAAAAATTTTTTTTGTAATCTTTTGATGACAAATGACCATCATTTATCTAAATTTGTTGAAAAGTTTTACTGTTTATAAAACAAACGCTTCTGTGAATACATATTTCCCATTTTAATTTGTTTCTTTTGCAGTTTTTATCGAATGTTTCAATTTATGAAATGATCAAAAAGCTGATTTTTATGATAAAACCAAAAATCAAATTTTTTCTTATTGTTAAAAATGAATCAACGCTCTTTGTCGATGAATCAATCAATGAATGACTATTTCTTATCGGGTTCCAGTAAAACGCGGGTAGAGGGTTATAAAACGCGGGTAAAAAAAGTAAAAAACATTGCAGTATACAACACAAATTTTATGGCACCCGCGACATATTACCCGCTACCCGCGTTTTACTGTTTCCGTTTCTTATCATGTTTAAAATTGAAAAAAATCTGTTAAAACATAATTGTCACTTTTTATGAAATATGGTATTGAAAAATTCCTTTTCTGCTTTATATAAGCGTTCTGGTTTGCTTTTCTACCATTCCGTCATTTTATCGTTTTTGAAACATTTCTCACATTTTTTTTAAAGATCGACAGCTGTACGTTGAAAGTGATAACAACAATGATAGTGTGCTTTTTTTCGTGGCTTATGTTCCATATGTTGAAAAATCTTTTAAAAAATTTGGTTTTTGTCTGATGTTTTGACTTCGAGTTGCGTTTGGAACAGATGTTTTTTGATTTTTCTGTTTTTAAAGGGGGATTCACAGCTCTTAAAAAAATTTTTTTTCTCCCAAATTTTAAAATCTGCAGGTGCGACTCTCCTTTTAAATTGTCGTTTTTTATAATAACTTTTTATATCTTTAAAACTTCTTATCATAATGTTTTTAGTCTTAAAAAACGTTTACCATATTTCATCCGACAAAATCAAAAATGGTGTGTTTCTTTCTAACAATAATAACATTTTAAAGACAATTTTAGAAAAATTTGCTGTAGTTTGCTTTTTTTATAATAGTTGTGAATACGTTATCTCATCAAGTTGTCATATCTATAATTCTGACCAAGCCATGTCAACTATATTTAATAGCCATTTTTACTTAAAAGTAAAAAAGTTATTGGGTTTTTAAAAACCGTAACTCGGGTCGTTCACTACTTGCAATGTGAGACTTCTCTAGGCTGGAATTTGGAGTCGCTTCCATTCCATTTTTAAACTCTCAAAGGTTTTTTTGAAGAAACTCGAGGTTTTAATAAAAAGAAAAAAGTGTGATTCAATAAATAAAAAAACAAAGTTTATTTTAAAGTTTAATTTTGCAAACAAAAGTAACGTGACGATCGCAATCAGAATCTAAAAATCCATTATACTCCATGATTCCACATTCGTTCCAACCAGATGTACGATAGGGTGCATCGGGTTGCCAGTAAATATAATCTACAGGACTTCCATCTGACCATCTCCATGTATTACCATGATCGTTTGAAAAAAGTCCTGCCCATGTTCCAGTTCGATACGAATAAAATGAAATACCTAAAAAAAGTTCACCGGTGTTCTTAAAGGTTTCAATTTGTGAAAACTTACCGTAAACATATCGATATTCTTCGTCACTGTGAATTGACGCTAAATGCCCATTAAAAATTTTACATACATTTTCACTATCATGCCAAGTAAGACCGTAAGCATAATTGCCATAAAAAACTCCATAACACGAATTTGTTGCTTCAAAATATGAAAAATTTCCAGAACATTTTGGGGCAGTTGTTGTGGGAGGATGAAGAATTGTTTGAGGACTTAAATTTATTTTGCATACAATAGCACTAGCTGCGCTGCAATCATAGTTTTCTAAGCCAGTATCTGTCAAAGATTCACAGGTAGTTGGTTTTGGATTTGTTAAATCAGGATAATTTGGTCTCCAATACAAAAAATCAACTGGACTCCCGTCTGTCCATTCCCATGAACTTCCCCAATCGTTTGTAAACAATCCGGAATATGGTACATAGGAAAGATAAGAAACTGGTACAATGCCTAAACTTCAGAAATTTACATGAAAATGATTTTTATACGTAGGGACGTGCACGCGCGTAGTTAAACATAAGCGTTCCTTGCAATTTTTTTCAGACAAAAAAAAGTGCGACACGAAAATATTTATGAAAGAAATGTGTTCCCGACTGAAAAAAATCACTTTTTTTAACGATCAATTAATCATCAATATTAATTTTTTTTAATCTTTCTTTTTTTTTGTATCCAATAATATTTTTATTACGCATCTGATGGTACCAAATTTATTACATTTGGAGAAGAAAAAACAATGCACGTCTCTATTCATACAAAGAAAAAAATTATCGACAGGGGGGCCCTGGTAAGGACTATGCGAAATCGGTATTTTGATTTCGAAAAACCCGAAATCGCATCCAAAACCGAAATATTTTGATTTTAGATAAATAGACAATTCGATTTTGGTTATTAAAAGTTAATTGGATTTCAGCCGCTTTTTATGCCGAAAGTTCAGGCGAAGGCTATTACTAAAATGCAAACCGTGCAAACCATGCAAACTGCAAACCGGTTTGCACTGGTTTGTGCAAACCAGTGCAAACCAGCCACAAATTTAAGTTTATGGTGTCCTGGTGATAGGATAAGATGAGGATTAGGGTAGTTTTTGATGGAGATTCGTAATTTAGAGTTTTTTTTCGGTTTTAGACTTCTGAATCTTGGAGACTGGGCAGATTCTGAATCAGTTTAATTTTTTTTATAAATTTAAAGAGTTATACATGCATACAGTTTTTGGTGGGTCACCCCGTATGCAATTAAGGGGTGACGTTATCGTCATTCAAAATCTTTGTAGCAGTAATCATGTGTTCAAGTTCATCAGTATTTTCTTATAAGCAGGACAGAATTTATTATAAAATTCTTTTAGAATCATTGTGTTTATTGCACGTACAAAGTTAACCAAAATTAATTTAGCATTAAATATAATATAAATAAGTAAAACAAGCAAATTGGAATAAATATTTGTTTTATCAAAAGAAAAAAGCGTGTTTCTTTGCTGCAAAAAATGTTTCGTTTTTGATTACGGTAAAACACACAATGCCAACACAGTCAAAACTGAAAAAATTTTACGACCAAATAATTTAGTATTTTTTTAAAAAATATTATTTTTTAATAAAAAGTTTTTATCCAGAGAAAAAGTAAAATAAAAATACAATAAAATCATGCTATTTTCCAAAATCAATTTTTAAATAAGCTTTTTAATCAAAATTTTCTTCTTCAAAAAATTCTTGATAAATTTCAAAAATTTTTTCCCATCGAATTCTAATAATCCAAGGATCTGTTGCTCCGGTTGGAAGAAAAGTGTACCACTTTTTTTGATCATATATGTCACCATATTACTAATTTTTTGAAATTTTTTTGAAAATAGATTTTTCCGTTTTCCGGATTCTCAAGTTTAACAATACATTTTCCTGTAATTTTTGTATGGAAATTTTTTTTCAATTGGATGAAAATGAAAAGTTTAAAGAGCGATGGAGGCGCTATTACAGAATACGCGTCCAAAGCCAAACTCAACCGTCCAATGAATTTATACGCGTTCGAAAATAATTTTTTAACATTGGACGCCTATACTGTTACAGTTCCCCCTTCACTATTACAATATACGCGTCCAAAAGAAAAATTATTTTCGGACGCGTATAAAAATATTGGACGCGTATTCTGTAATAGCGCCGCGATGGAGGCTTTACAAATATTTTTGTATCAATTTTATAGTTGTAAATTTTTTGTGGAACAATAATTCAATTGGAAAATGAAATATTGGACCAACTGAAAAACTTAACGGATCAAAACCTTGAATTTCTGGATAAAAAACATTTCCTAATCCGTTTGCATTCGTTTTTGTAATAGTTTTTGAAAATTCAATATGTTTATGAGTTTCTGGAATTATCTTTAAAATCCATGGAATTACTTTTTCGCAGTTTCCAATTTTAATACAATATTCATTGATTTTATAATCATTTTTTAATTTATAATTCATAATTCCTTTTTTGTTTGAAATTTTTACAAAAATTTTTGGAAGTTTAATTTTTGGAAGATCAATTTTAAATTTTTTGAAATATTCAAATACTAATTTGAATAATTCCATTTCCAAATTCTAGGCGATCTCCATTTTCAGGTAAAAATGCGGTATTACAAAGTGCCATTCAGTGTTTCCATCGTTCCGTTCTGGAACGTCCGTTCTTCCGTTCCGGAACGGACGGGAACGGAAAAAGAAATTTTAAATTAAAAATTAAAAGAAATTAAAATTTTATTTTTCTGATTTTGTTTTTTAACGTAATAAGTATCACGCTATTCTAACATTGCTATCTTAAAACTAACACTTTAAACGTGTTTGGGATTCTAAAATTCTTATAAAAAATTTTTTTCAACTATTAAAAAAATGACTCCGGAGTCGACTCCAGCGACCCCGACTCCGGAGTCACAGCCGGAATCATTTCAAATCCGAAAGCACAACACTGCATTCAATGAATTTTAATTTTTTTCAAAAACTCTTCAATGTTGTATTCTTTATGAAACTAAAGTAATAATACAAGTTTTTTCAAAATTTTTATAGAAAATATAAAAGACTTTTAAAAATTTTTCCTTTTTAAATAAATTTCCAAAATCAAATAGTTAGTAAAAACTTTATTGTCAGATATTATATATATATACATCACACAATATAAATCAATCATAATTTAATGTTTACGAACAATTCGACGAGTACCATGTGCAGCTGGAGTTGCGAGGGGATCAAATTTTTTTTTTGTTGCACCTTTTCCACGTGAAAGCTGATTTTCCAATTTGTAATATCCTTCTTGGCCTTGATATTCTTGTTTATGTTGTTCAAGAGCTTTTTGGCGTAAATCAACATCTTCAACCCGTTTAAATTGTTCAACGACATCCTTTTCTTGTTTAATTTGAGTTCGAGCAAGTTGCTTTTCAAGGAGATCTTCTTCGGTAATTTCTTGGGATCGAATTGCTTCATCCATTGCCTTTTTATCAAGAAATGGATCACCCCAAAGTTTTTTAGCTTCTGGTCGATCAACCTAAAAATTTATGATTAGAAATTTGCAAAGACTATTAAAAGCTTACTTGATGTGGTAAGTCTGCCCATGTACAAAATCGAAAGATATAATCACGACGAAAATCACCCCAAATTTTTTCACATCGAGCTTGATTACTTGCTTGACCTTCATTTGATGAATCATTTCGAGTATTAAACCAATTTCGACGACGTTCATACAAAAGTTTGCTGCAAAAAACGATATTTATGTATATTACTGTAACCTTCCGAAAAAGACTTACTAAATTTTTGTTTCAGGACGTGTTGCATCAGCTTGCCGTTGTAAATCATCAACTTCCCAGCCATCACATTTAATTTCACCAAGCATATGTGCTTCAAGTTCTTCAAATTGTTGTGGATCAATATCTTGAAAGCAAACCGATGCTTGATAAGTTGCAAGACCATCAGGAATTTCAAGGGGATCACCTTCCATTAGTTCATCAAATTTACGAAGCTTCGTTTTATTTGTTGATTCATGAAGTGCAACATCAACATAAATATGTTGAAGATAACGGGTTGCTCGATCTGCCATAATTTCTGGATGAAAACGAATTTCTCCACGCGGTGATGCAAAATATACTGCTTCAGGAAGATGATGTTCAACATCAGTAAAACGAGTTTCTTTAAGAACATATTTATGTAAAACTTCTTCAATTTCATCAACAACACGAATAAGATCAACAAAGCTAAAAATATTGACATGAATACAGTAATCACTTCCGGAAAACAACTTACTGAATAACTCCATGTTGATACCAACGACCAAATTGCATTGCAATAAATATTTGACGTTCTTTTGTTGACCAAGCTTTTTTAACAAAGAAGCAAATTTCAAATCGTTGATAATCTTTTTCAAGACCAGGATGACCAGATTTCAAATTATCTTCATTTGCTTGAACTTGTCGCTTTCTCCGACGTGCATCTTTTAAATCTTCCCATTCATCTTCAGAATCTAGATCATCATCACGTTGATGAAATTGTGAATCATATTCCTTTGCATCTTCATTTTCATAAAGATTTCGTTGTGAAATATCCAAAACATCTCGAGACCAATTTGCATCATCATATGGTATTGCAACAGATGCTTCAATTCCAACATAATTTTTGCAAAGTTGTGATTCAGGAATTTTAGCAAAAACTGGGTAATCATCAACTTCAACATGTCGAATTGCTTCAAGAATATTCAAAAGAAGTTCTTCATTGACTGATGGATTTGAACCTTGTGAAGCATACATATCATGATAAAGTGAACGAGGACCTTCACAACCAGAAAAATGATCAATTGTAACTAAAAACAAAATCATTACAGAACACTGTAACAAATATATATAAACTTACTTTTCCATTGTCGAATAATTTCTTCTTTATTGACCGGATCAGCAATGAATGGATGTGATAAAACTTCTTTGAATGTCATTCGCTTTTTAGGCAAAAGAGTGATAAGATGTGATAAAAAGCTATCAATTGATGGATGATAAATTTGAACACCATTTTTAAAAGTTTTTGGATCTTTTGCACCAAGAGTTGGTAATGGACGTACACCATCAAGCTAAAAAAAAGAATAAAGTTATTGTCAAAGTACAGTATAACCCTTACATATTCACGAGCAAGACGTTGAGATTTCTTTTCTTTAAGATAATGACGTTTACCAGTAATCATTTCAAGAGTTAAAAGACCCAATGACCAATAATCAATGCTTTTATCAACAACAAAATCTTTATTTTTTTCATCGAAGCATTCTGGAGGTAAGCAATTTGGATCACCAGTAAAATTACGACTTCTAAAGGTTTTACGATAAAAAACAACGAATGCACCAAGATTACTGTAAAAAAGTATAGACTTACTTTGATCCAAGTTTTTTGCAATGAAGAAATCCGCCAATTTTAACATTTGCTCGGCTATCAATATATGTATTATTTGCACAGAGTTCTGTATGAGCATAACCTTTTGAATGAACAAAGTCAAGACCTAAAACACAACTATCATCATTTTCATAAAACAAAAAAATAAACAAAACCTTTTGCAGCTTTCTTTATAACATGTGAAACAGCATCTCGATTAAAGAGACCAATTGTTTTGAGATAATTTTCTTCTCGCCATGTTTTTACAAATTTTTCATAGTAATTATCAGAAGCTTCTTGAAATCTTGCTTCACCAGTTCCAGGTTTTCCACCTTCATTTTTGAATCGATATCGAACATCCAAATGATTTCGAATTGGTACAAATGCAGGAAAAACCATAGCAATATATTGTCGATGCCGAAAAACAGAATACATGCTCATAATAAATTTATCACAACCGAAATGTTGAAGGATATGAATTTCACGAAGCTAAAAAAATAAGTACAGTAACTCTCGTAATCCCAAAAAAAAAAAAAAGAAACTTACAGTATTAGTTACAGCTAATCGATCTTTCAATTCAATACATTGCATTGTATATTGTAGACGATTACCAGTAGCTTGTTCAACTAGTTGAAAATCTTCAACAATTTCATCTTCAGAATCATAGCAACGATTTAGGACCCGTAAAACATTATAATTATGTATTCCAGGTTTTGCAGAACTAAAAAAAAAGGATCAAATTAAAGATGAAAGTAAAAACAAGAACCAACCTTTTAGCATATTCTTCAAATTCTCGAACCTTTTTCATTTGAAGAAGATTTTTTGACGTTGCTGTTGTTGTTCTTCCACCATCAGTACCTTCTTTTGCCATGATTTTGTGATCAGTTTTTTATTCACTGTTGTAAATAAAGGTTTTCTTTATTTATGCAAGTTAATTATTAGTTAATTATTTATTAATAATATTATGGCGCAGCGGCCAGCAACATAAAATCAACAAATCAACAGCAAGGAATGATCGAATAAAAAAGACAACACAAAAAACGATGACTATAAAAAAGAGAGAGAGAGAAAAATGAAGCGAGCGTTAGAGAGTCGCAACGTTATTTTTCTTTTTTAAAAATCTCAGCGAATAAATTGTTTTATTAGACAATCTATATCTTAAAATATCAGAATTTTAATGTTAATAAGCCTTAAAAAAGAAAAAAAGAGAAAAAAATTGAAACTGAGTCATGGGTTCAAGAATTCAGAAAACTCCCGTTTTTTTGTTCGCAAAAGAAAAAATGCATTCAACTTTTTTTTTTGTGACTGAATGCCAACAGTAGTTTTTCAATGTTGAACATCTACATTAAATGGTGTTTTCTGTAATTATCGGTAATATATTTAACTATTAATTGTGTTTTTTTTGTCACTTAATCACAATTAACATATGGGAAAGGTGCTTAAAGTCACTGTTTGCATTTAAATGCAATAGCGGAGAAATGCGAGCAATTTTTAGTTTATGCTCACTTTAAATTAATAGTTTATTTGTAACTTTTTCCAGGTATCTTCAGGGACTCCAGTGTTTTTTCACAAGATATCTTATGAGCCTAGCAATAACACAGAAAAAATCTGTGGATGCATTCGCATGCATTCTGAAGTTATGGCAAAAATAAGAATCCGCGAACTTTTTGATTTTTAGCTGCAACTCAAATTTCTATGTTTTTCTCTTTTTTGAATAGGTTTTTGAAGTTATATATACATTCTACATACACTTTTTTACTATTAATGATAAAAAAATACATTAAAATATATCAAATTACAGATTTCTATTAATAATTAATACGCGCACTCTGTCGTCAAAAAGTTCGCTCGAGCTTTTTTCGACACGAACAAAACGGGAGCGTTTTTTTTGTTGCGTTGTTGCGACTCTCTAGCGAGCGTTGGCGATGTGATCATTTTCTTTTATTCTTAGCATTCACGAAATAAAAAAAATCAGACGACCGTTTCAAAGTTGAATGCGATCAATGAAATGAAAAGGTTTTGATTGATAGTCGGAGTATTTATAGACAAAATTGATTCAAATTATTTCCCCACAAAAACATCATTATGCAAATTTCAACAAAGAGTTGGAGTATTTTTTGAAAGCAAACATTTTATTAATCCTTTTCTCCTACTACATACATTGATATAATATTAGTTCTATATCAAAACAATAACAAATAAAAACGAATACCAATAACAATTATTCTTGGAAATTAACAGATGTAGTATGCAACGATCGAAAAGTTAATGCTGCCGTTGATAATGGAATAATTGTTGAAGTTTTTGATGCAGCAGTTAAAGCATTCCCAACAAATGTTCGAAGATGAAAAAAAGCATTGGTAAAATTCATAATTTTAAGATGTTCTAAATATTACAGAAATAAAAATTGTAAATTTAAAAAAGTTGCTGATGTTGAAACATTTTTTTGAAACGTTTTAGACATTTGGCATCGTTTCATATTTCGGCAAAAAATAAACATTTTTAATTTTTGTGCGATACCCCAGACTTATCTGCATAGCAAATGCAGAATTTATTATTGTTACTATCATTTGTCAAAGTACAGCTGTTTTTGTGAGTGATTTTAGCATGAGATTTTTATTATTACGTAATTTAAATGGTGTTTCTAATGCAATTATGATTTTAATTTTTAAGTTGATGTCAAATTTCAAAAAGCAAAAAAGGAACGGTTTTAAAAATCGAAAAAGTAAAAATAAATTTCCCTTTTTTTCAAAGAAAGGTCACATAAAATAAAAGTGCTTGAAATAAACGCAGTCGAAAGTTTCTGAATATAAATTGATTGTTTAATTTTCCCTTTTCCCTTCAAAAAAGTGGAGGAGAGCCCGATTTTCTGAGATTTTATAAGATAAGATTTTTACCATGATTTTTTAAACTTTTATTCCTCCGATTTTGGGGCTTGTCAAAATTTTAGATCTTTTTTTTATATTGAGGAAAGATAAGAGAAACTCAACCAACCAACTCAAAAAAGTAAAAAAAAGGTATATTCTAAAACTGAATGCAAAAAAGAGAAGGGGGGATTCTCGTAACCTAAATAAAATCCCCCCTTTTTCTTTTTTTTTCAACAGCAAAAAAGAGTCTTTCCTTTTTTTTCTTCTTTTAAAAGTTCTTGGGCGCTATTATAAAAAAAATTTGTGTCAATTTTTTTCTTCTTATAAAAACTCCGAAAAAGCACCCTCCTCAATTTCTTTCCCTCCTTTAAAATATCTCAATTTTAATAACAATAATATACGTGGCATTCATACATAAATTAATTTTTGATCACTTGAAAAAACTGGATACTGTGTTATTGTTTCCCTATAAAATCTTGTTTTTTTAATGAGGGGATATATACCCGGAAATACCACGAAAGAGGTGGAATTGATTTTAAAGATAACACATAAATTTTTATGTAGCTATCGTTTATAGTAACTGTAGATTACTTTTATTTGGTTTAAATATATTTATTCTTTCCATAAAGTCTTGGTCGGCCGACCGCAAGCTTGGAAATATTCAACTATATAAAAGATAGAATAAGAGAAATCGAAAAGAAGGAGAAAAAGGATGCGTTGGCGCCTTTTTCTTCTTTGTCTGCTACCCTTTAAAGGTGCAGGTGTTTTGAAAGTGGTGGAAAGCGCGACGATGGTGCCAACCGTCGCGACACTCCCGCCGAAAAGAGAAGCTTTTAAAGTTAGTAACAAATTTTAAGTTTTGGCTTAAAGTTTTACATATTAATTTACAATAATGACAACTAAGGGGTTAGTATAAATTACAAAAGAAAAAACATGCAATGGTATAAACTATTTTGTAAAGGTCTGATAATATGAAAATGCATGCACAGGGAAGTGTTCATTGACAACTTATATGACTTACAATCCATAATGATTCAGCCTTGTTTATCCAAGTTTCTTGCCATGCATTTTGTTAGTAGAATGTAAACACTTTTTGAAAATATGTATTTTGAAGGAATGCTAATGCCAACGAGCAGCCCTCGCCGCCAAATAAATATCTCTTTGCTATTGAATTAATGGATTTTCTGCAACAATATATGGTTGTTGTGGTGTTGTTAAACGCCAATAGAAATTTGATCCGTAATAATTCTGTTTTTGAGATTTTTGCTTTTGATCAATTAGCTTGTTCAGCATAATAATTTTAATACTGTTGCCATATGATCAATAAAATAATTGTTTTAACACTAACACGAATAATAAAATATAAACAAATGGAATTTGTTTGAGCTTGCTTCTAAATGCTGCCACGCGGGTTTGATTAAAAATTACAAAGTATAAGAAGGTATTAACCGATTAATAAAAATATTTTGTAAAAAAAAATAACAATAATAAAGTTGGCCAAGATTCGTCGTTCAATAATGAACTGGTCGATGCACCATATCATTTAGAGTAAATGTAGATTACTTTTATTTGGTTTAAATATATTTATTCTTTCCATAAAGTCTTGGTCGGCCGACCGCAAGCTTGGAAATATTCAACTATATAAAAGATAGAATAAGAGAAATCGAAAAGAAGGAGAAAAAGGATGCGTTGGCGCCTTTTTCTTCTTTGTCTGCTACCCTTTAAAGGTGCAGGTGTTTTGAAAGTGGTGGAAAGCGCGACGATGGTGCCAACCGTCGCGACAGTAGCGCTATTAAAATATGAGTATTTAAATTCTGCAAAAAAAAAGAAATTAATTAATTTTTGCTGCTCATTTGCATTTAATTTTTTATTTTGGCGTTCAGTTTTCATTTCATGTTTATTTTTTTTTATTTTTGTAGCTTGAATGTACAAACTTTGATTGAACAAGCTTATTTCTTTTTTTGACTATTTTACGCTAATAACACATATAAGATAGTAAGAAAAAAATGATGAAAGCAAAAGAATCATTTTTAAATTTTTTGTCTTACTAACTCTTGTCAAATTGGAGCTGCTTTTTGTGTTGGATTTTTAAAGTAAATTGTTAGAAAACAGCTATAATGCAAATAGTGTAAAACATTTTCTACCCATAAGAAGGATACTAAAAATAAAAATGTTGAAAATAGTTTTTTTGTGGATTACTATGGAAAAGAAAGCAATCGAAAATTGTATTTTCAATTTTTTCTTTTTACCATCACGTGTGAAAACAGAGCGGTTTTTTATGTTTATTTAATATATCGTAAAATGATTATATGTGTGAAAAGTGACGAATATTTTAAAACCATTTAATATCTCTCTTGCCGTTTAAATTCATCTTTAAATTTAATGCATTAAAAGTGCACTCATTCAATTGCATAACGCTACATATAAAAAAAACCACTGACCACCACTTTGTGCCTGTCTCACTGTACACATTTTTTTTAATACTTTTTATGCCTCAAAAAGTTTGGTGTTTGATTTTATGAAAACTATCATGTTCGCGTATATCCCCTTCTCTTTTTTCGTGCTTTAATCCCCCCTTTTTTTCTTCTTTCTCCCTCTCTTTTTTCGCTATTGATGCCCTCATTTTTAATATTTGAAAAAAAATCCATGTTGGAAAAATATTTGATTCAAAAAAAGAATCATACTACTTTTTTGGTATAACAAACCAAAAACTAAAAAAAAGTTGATAAAAGGTTGTAATTGATGCTACTATTTTAAAACTTGGACATTGATCCAAAATGATAGAACAAAAACTGGAAATATCTTCAATCGAGAATTTATCAAATCTTATGATTTTTTTATGTTTCTTTTTTCCAGTTTTGGCGTAACCCGTATTTTTTTGGAAGAGAGATTTTGAGTCTTCTTTTTCTTTAAAGAGAAAAAATCTCAAAAAATTATTATTATTCTTTGGCATCACCTTTTAAAAAAAATTTTATATTTTATTCTTTGATTTTTATCTCTTTCCTTTCTTTTTTTTCTGCTCTATTTTGCAAAATTATATCGTTTTTAAAACAATTTTTATATTTTGTGCCTCCTTTTTTATTTTATTTTTTGTACTTTTGCATTTGTTTCAAACCTTTGAAACCTCTTTTCGCTTTATCATACTTTTTTTGCCTCCAAATTTGTTACCCATTTTTTGAGACCTGTCACGTTTTTTCTTTCTAAAAATCATTCTAGAAGGTCAAAAAACTAAAATTTGCCTGATAACAATTTCGACTTTTGTAGAAAAAAAGAGGAGGCAAATTCGTTATTTATGGTTTCTGATGGAAAAAAAAATGATGTCAGAGTTTTGATACTTTTTTGATCTTAAATTTTAGTAAACAATTTTTCGATGATTTTAAAACGGTTGTGAGGAAATTTTTTTTTGAAATCATTTTTGATAATTTTATTTTTCTTAAAATTTTTCGTGCATTAAAATTTAAAGGTCATCGCAATTTTTTTTAAATATGTATAGACGCAGATGTCTCTCTCTTTCTCTTTTAAATAACCGTTCATTTATATGTCTCAAACATAAAAAAAACGTACTTTGAACCTTCATAATAAATGACAAAAATGTATGTCATTAATGCTAAAGCATTCAAATTTGGTTTAATAAAGCATAATCCAGAAAGGAGAGTTGTAAATCCAACAATACTCCATCGAATTCGATCCCTAAAATAATACTATATTAATATCATTGTTTCAAAAATTGTTAATAATTACATATGATCTTTATATTGTTGAGGATACCACTTCATTACCTAAAAAAAATAAATAAATTAAAAAAGGGCACTTTATTTATGAAATAATGCTTACAGGCATATAAACAACTAAACACATATTAATAAGCCATACTAAACTAAGTTCATCAACAAGTTGCCCAAAAAGATTTAAAGTTGCATGACTAAAAATTTATTTTTTAGAAAATTTATCATTTTAACAATAAAACTTACTAATATGTTGATGCAAAGCCATTAAATGTTAATAACAAATGTGGTAACATAATCATCCAATTTACTTCACGAATATATCTCCATAATATTGCAATATTAACCAATGGAAGTATAATAATTGGTAAATTTGTTGCAGAATTTGCAAAATAATTCAGAGGATGATAAATAAAATGATGACTTTTTTGTTGCACTTTTGTTTCATGGCAACATTTTTTCCTTTTTTGGATAAAAAGCATTTGCTATTTCAGGGGTATCCTTTTTTTGTATCCATATTTGGTTGTTGTTTTTTGGCACGGCACACACGAACTACAAAACAATGTTTGAAAAACTTTCCAGGTGAGTCTCTATCTTTTCATTGTTTTCAAAGAAGCTTTAAAAAAACTTCCAAAAAAATTATTTTGTTATATTTTACTTTCAACATTTTACACAAATTTTTTGACAGAACAAAAAGAGTTAAAAATTTCTAAATACACTTTCACCTTCAAAATAGAACACTTTTTGAGCGAATTTATTTCGATTTCCTGTTCTCGTTCTCAGACTAAGGGTCTTTGAACTTTCATTTTAAATACCATTTTAAAAAACTTATTTTTACGTAATACTTTTTAAAACCAAAAAAACTTTCATTAAAGAGATTTTTGAATCAAGGTCGTTTTCAAAAAGAAGAAAAAAGAAGAATCCCTTTTCGTAAATCTTGTTTCAATTTCTCCACTTTTTTTCTGCTACATTTTTTGGCTAAAAAAAGGACACGCAATTTTTCCACAATATCGCCTTCACGCGTATCCATCGACAAAAGAGAAAAAAACTCGTTTTTTTTGCTTTAACACTTTTTTGTCCAATTTTTTTTTTTTGGCCTGGTTTTTAGTCTAATTCATGGAAGTTAAAGGTAAGGATGGGGGATGAGATTGGCCATTTCCAGTTTTTGATCGGCTTTTTTTTGAAAGAAGGAGGGAAAATGAAAGAGAGATGATTGCTGCAGCCGTATCTTTCGATTTTCACTGACCCCACTTTTTTTTCGAAGAAAACAGAAATGCTTCCACGCTTTTCACTTTTTCAGATCTTTTTTTTCTTGCATCATTGAATGCATGCATGTATATATGTGCATGAATCAAATCAAATCGAACTCGAAAAATTTAGTTATTTTTCATTCAATGAATTAGAAAATAAAGATGCTTTTTGCAAGAAAAAGTAGCGCAATATTCTTGTAATCATTTTTGTTTCAGTACATTCCTTTCTTTCTCTTCCTTCTTCCCTTCCTTCCTTGTTTCATCTTTCTTTCCACTTTTTGAATGAACTTAACCAGTCTTGACCAAACTTTTTTTATTGCGTTAGTTTTCTTTTTTTGGCTATGTTTGAGACACATAATTTTTTTTTGGAAACCCATAATTAATGCTTTTTTTTCTGTCTTCTTTTGCCTGTTTTTAGTCATCAAATGAGAGACATTCACGTGGGGGGTTTTAGTTTTTACAGCTGTTAATGGATGACTCGTTTGAAAGAAAAGAGTGTTAGTCTTTCAAGAACAATACCTTTCATTCTTGGATTTTTTATTGAAACTAAAAAAAAACTTTTTAGTGTAGCGTTTCTTCTATTCAGTTTTTAAGGTTAAAAAAACAAGTTTTAACTTAAAAGGGGTTTAATATTTGTTAGGTGTAAAGTTAGACTTTTGATAAAAATTAATCTTAATTGAATTCTTTCTTTTAAAAGGCGTTCTTTTTTAACACCAAATTATTCATGGCCATTTGAATCCAAAAATTTGTATTTAAACAAAATTTTTATTTTAACACTATCATTTTAATTTTTCAGCATTATGGCTCCTTGGTTTGAATATGAATCAGGACATGCTTGGTGTGAATCTGAGTACTCTGCGTTGATACCACTGCTT